>JAGPOW010001296.1:132998710-133012245 GCA_030014935.1 Caiman crocodilus
TTTTTTTTATTTTTCCAGTCTTCGGCTTGCCTAGGCAAGACACCATTTTCTTTCATCAGGGCTTTAGAAACAGCCCCAATTTGTTTCCAGCTCCTCTCTCTACAGCTGTGCTCTTTAATCCTTGGTATCAATCTCTTTTTCTGTGGTTCCTGCCTTACTCAGTAACCTCTGTAACCTCAGAGCAAATGAGTCTATTTTTGTCTCTAAAGATTTGATGGCATATAACACAGTTATTAGGGGCATCTTTTTCTTGCTCTAATGATGATCCTGCCTTTAGTAATTTTTCCATGCCCAAATTACCTCTACCAGTGGAGGGGCTTTCTGCCACTTCCTTCTGGGTTTTCAGATTGCTATATTTTTCCCCTTCCTATGAGGTATATATTTATTTCATATTTTAAACACTCATTAAAGTTGTAGTCAACCCCTTCTCTGGTAACGTCTTTCAACGGTTACCACAAAATAACCAACGTGTATATATTTGACTTCTAAAATCTGTTGCTGACCTCTTGTGCAATTATATTTCCATTCCAATCAACTAACTCCACTTCATTAATATTCTTCATCCTTGCTCCCTTCAAATGCCTGAGGGAAACAAGAAAGCATGCAGTATTGCCTGAAAAGTGACCAAATCCAGACAGTGGCATGGAGCTGTAGAGATAACCACTCTTGGAGAATGACCTGCTAGCTGTGCCCCCTGTTCTACACTAAGGAAGCTCAAGGGAGATTTCACTCATTGCAAACACAGATATGTAAGATGAGAAAGTCATGACCCGTCAGATAACTGAGACACCACGAATTCAGGAACTCAAAAGGTCAAAGCCCAAACTTTGACATCCACCCAGGGCACATCTACGTGTGCTCCTATGGCTCCGTTGTTACTGCACTAACAGCCACTACTGCACGGTGCCAACAGTGCATGGTTATTTTTCGCCACTGTGTCATTGTAGCTCCCTTGCCCAAGAAAATTGCATGTCGCTCACTATGGTGGCATAGCTGCTGCAATACAGGTTTAGCTCTCCAAAGCTACATCGCCATAGCACATTGCTACAGTGATGTAGCATCTCATGTAGACATACCCACCTGATACCTTTAGACAGCCAGCATAAAATTCAAACAACCTCATTCTGGCTTATCAACAGCTTTTGAGTGGATTCCAGATGAAGTCTCTAATACAAGACTTTGCATATTTTATTCTCAAGCTGACGCTCTTATTTAGTATAGGTGAATGGTTCCCAAACATGTTCTCTGACTTATTTGTTACCTCCCTATCCACTCTGTTCCCAGTTCAAGAAACAGAATGGTAGGAAAGCATGAAATATTTCCTGAATTTACAAACAGACACACAAAAATACAACAAAAGGAACCAATACACCCCCCCCCGCAAAAAAACCTTTGTTTTTATTTTTGGTTTTTAGAAATTCTTTCATTGTTTTCTTGTAGAATAAAGGAAAGGCTGGTATACAGATCATTTTTACTCTGAAAAATAGCAAAGTCATTTAAAAAAAAATCCAAACCAAGTTTCAACTGACAATTGTTCATCAGTTTGAACCTCAAACCTAATGACTGGAGCCAAGTGAGATCTTTTTTCAGAAAATAGCTGAATCGATATTAAGAAGAATGCTGTCTTTCAATATGAGGCCCATTCTGGGAACGAATTCTTCAGCAAATATTGTTATGAACTCAATAGATGGATGGCACAACTGTATCTGAGTCAGCAGTGAAACAACAGCGAGTGGCTGTGTTGCTTTTAAATAAGCACCTGACCTCTTACCCAATAAAGCAGTGCTTGTCACTAGGGTAAAGATGCTTGCTGTAGTGTCCTGGAAAAACAAAACTTGGTAATTATATTTTGCATACCTGAAACTCAAAAATCAGAAATAGCAAGGGATAATTAGGACTTCTTGCTGCACTGCTAGGACGTTTGCATTGTATTTACTCTATCCTTTAACTTAATACCATTCTGCTAATGTATGCAAGGCAGGCAGGGCTGGGGGTAGCCTGCAGTATGCACTTGGACTACAGTGTAAAGTAAAGAGAACGTTTGCTAGGGAAAACCAGGCAAGTATCCAAGTGTCCTCCACACCTTTAACTCACGGGTTACTTCAATGGGAAACCATATAAAGAAGAAATGAATGCCTTAATAGTGGGTAGCTGGAAAGTTGACCTCATGAAATTGCAACGGTTTTCGCTGGCTGAAGATACAGCCTATAATGTTTTAATAGTGCACCAGAAAATATGACCTAAATCTGCGGTCTTGCTGCAGCAGTGGAAATACTGTCATAGTTTTCATTTTCTTTCTGTTTTGTATTCTCTCTCTCTCTTTCTCTTTCATTTATTAGCTCACTTAACATTTCAGTGCTGAAGTCACCAACTGCTCTTCTTGTCCCTAATGGGCTCCCTTTAAATTGTGCATAATCCTTGTCAGATGTCTAACTTTGAATATTACTAACATATTTTCCTCTCTCTAAGTGCTTAATAGGCCTGAGCAAAGCAGCTAGCATTTGCTACAGATTCGGATTCAGTTGATTCGGAGGACAGTGATTCGATTCGGTGATTCGAATCGCTGTCCTAAATTGATTCAGCCAAATCTCATTCAGAGATTTGTCCACTGCTGAATCGGCCAAATGTCCAAATCAAACAGGCCTCATCCCCTCCTTGTCCCACCCCCACAACCCCCATGGCTGCCCCACACAGCCCCAGTATCCCAGCTCTTAGAAAAAAAAAGCCCTGCACTCACTTGATCCTGCCAGGTGGGGTGCAATCCCTGCTGCCCCCACTGCCCTGCATTGCATGGTGGGCTCTGCTACGAGCTCCCAGAAGCCGCAATGGCCACTGCAGCATCTGGTGACTGCAGGGCTTTTTAAGAGCCAGGAGCTGGGGCCAGGCAGGGCAGCCACAGAGGGTCTGGAAGAGTGGACAGAGGTCAGGGGGCCCTCAGGGGGTCTGGGGGAGCAGGCAGGGGATGAGGCCTGGAGGGCATCCCCCCATGGCCCCTCTCCCCTCCTCCATTCCCTCCATTCCCTAAAGGTTCAGCTCCCTGCAGCAGTGAGTGGGGACTACCCAAATCTCTAAAGCTCTACGAATATTTTCTGAATTGATTTGGAGAGCTGCAAAGTGATTTGGACCTTTTTAGTGGTCTCCTGATTCAATTGGGATTTGGAGATTTGACCACCAAATAAGGCTGAGTATCTTCCAGATTGAATCAGCACCTGAAGCTTCATATAGCGTAGTGCTTAACTTTGATAAAACTCAATTGATTTTTTTCTTCGCTTTTCCTGGATACCAACAACCTGCTCTGCAGAGATTCTTCACTCCATTGGCATTGGTCTTTGTCATCCTAATCAGCCCATTTGAGCTGTGCTGCTCAAAATTCGTTTTCACCATCTCAGGAATTTAGGAGGTTAAGAGAATTGCTGTCTTAGTGGGTGCATCTACACACGTGTTGTACTGTGGAGTAAACTAATGAGTTCTGCAGTACGGGTGTGTGAAATGGGCTGTATTTGAGTTGGATTTGGCCTGAATTGGGGACAGTGATTTGATTCATTGATTTGGATCACTGTCCCCAAATCGATTCAGCTGAATCCGAAGATTCGATGCTGATTTGGCAAATCAGCTATTTGGCCACAGACACAGCTTTAAATGGGTTTTTTTTGTTTTGTTTAGTTTTGTTTTTTACATACCTCAAGGTACCTTGAGGTACCAGGCATGGCTCGTGACTGGTGCGATGCTGGGGAGATGGAGCATCCCATAGGAGCATGTGCCCCCCCTCCCCTTCCCTGGCTTGGCAATTGGCCATTGGGGGGGTCCTGGGTGTCCCTCGACCCAGGAGGCATCAGTGGCTGAGCCAGGGGGACACAGGGAAGGGGGAATTCACTTTCTGGTGGACCAGAAGTGCTTGTGGTCCACTGCCGGGTCTGCTGCTGAGTGTGCTGGTCCCTGCTCTCCTGTGGGATGCTCCATCCACCCCACCATCATAGCATTCATGAGCTGCCTGGTACCTTCAAGGGCGTAGAAAAATCATTTAAAGCAGTGTCTATATCTGAATCTTTCCAAATCTCTCCAAATTGATTTGGAGGGTCCCATTTCGATTCAGAGATATTAAAGGGTCTCCTGATTCTATTCAGATTCAGAGATTCAGCCACCAAGTCTCCACTGAATCGAGTCACGGACTGAAGCTTCACACAGCCCTGTTCTGCAGTAAAGAATCACAGTCTATACATGAGCCCCTATTAGGACATAGTAAACTAATTAACTGCCCTGGGAGTACTGCCCAGGAAAAGTACTATCCTACAGCAGCATATTTACATGTGCTGAAATGCATGTGTAGACTCTGACTAGGGCTGGCTGGGGCACAAGGGTGGTACAGTGCAGGGGATGCTTCATGCCCCAGCCAGTCCCTCCACCCAGGCACCCACAGCCTGGGGCTGACCCCCATGGTCCCTGCTCTGGGTCATCTTCTCCTGGGTGCACTGTCTTCAACTGCACCTGGGACTGCCCCAGCTTGACTTGCTGTGGTCCTGAGCAGCTGACTCTGGCCTTTGAGTTTACTCAAACACTCTGATTTCATGTGTAGATGCACCCTGTGTGATGTAATGCTTTTGGTTCTCATCTTTATAAACATCAAGGTCTGATTATTCAATTCCTCATTTGTTAGACTTTCTTGACTATTTGCTACAGAAGTCCCAGGCTTGTTCAAAATTCAGCAGCTAGAGTGGTCACTTATACGTGTCAACCTATCACAATGATAGAGAGCTTGAGCCAGTAACTCCTTGTTAAATGCAAAATTGCTTTTACTGTACTTGCATATTAGTCACTTCTCGTTTTTACCTCCATTTACCTCCTTGAATGGTTGATCAATCACCTTCCCTGTAACTAACTTCCAGCTGCCCTTTGTTAAGGGTTTGAGCTTTTCTTTATAAGATGCCTCCCATTAGAGTAATGAAAAATTTTTACTTTTTCAAGTCTTTGTTTTTTGTTTGGGGTTTTTGCTTTTTTTTAAAAAAAAAAAAACAACAAAAACTTGTCTTGCCTTTTCTAGCAAAAGTTCTGCTTAATTGTAATGTGTTTTAAGTGTGTAATGCCATGTGTTGCTCCTGCACGAAGTGTGCTATATAAATGCAAATCAGGTAATTAATTCATAACAGCAAGTACTATAGTGACACGTTGACTGTTGTGCTCCATAATTTCCAGTTGACTATCATGCATGTGGTTGCGCTGGTAGAAGAATTGCAGCAGGATGGTTAATAATTTTAACATGAAGTAGATTTGCCTGTTAGTACATTTTGGTGATGGAATCAGAACAGTCCTCTAGGATGGGGTTCAGAACCAGTTAAAGGACTGAGAGGCACTACTCTCAGCATTAGCCAACGACTTGCAGCATGACTTTGGGGAAAATGTATTATTTCTTTGGAAGCAATAGGAACTATTTAAAAAATGGGACTGATAATTCCTACCCTGTTTTGTAAGGCACAGCGAGACCTATTGATAAAATGAGCAGTGCAAGTGGAAGCATTGAATATTATATAAGTTCTCAACAAATCATGCTGAGCTCAACTTGAACACTGTTTGCAACAGAATTTCACCAGACCATATTAAATCAGATGAAAATTACTCCCCAATTTCTGTAGCGTGACTAGACGCAAGCCACATATCAGCCTTTATATTCTGTGAAACACCAGCAATTTATACAGTCAGAAACCTGCCAGCTAGAGAATGGCTCACCTACCTAGCTGCTTCACTTCCCTAGAAAATGGCACGGAGTCGCCATGGCTGTGTGGGGTGGGCTGAACCAACTAAAAGTAAAATCTTCCTCTTAACATGTGACATGTTTTTGCCTCTAATGGGCCCAGAGCTTGGCTAGCTTTGGGGGCTTTGGAAAAATCACATCTCATACATCTAGTGAAAAATGAAAATACTTGTAGCTTGGTGTAAAGAGCCGACTACACAGTGAAGCACCTTACAGCAAAAATTTCTTAGAGACCACACCTGATTAAATAACGACCCCCACCCTGAAAGTGTCAACAGAAGTTTCAGTGGAAAAGATTTTTCACCCCCAAAACTATCAGAAAAATGAGGAAAAAAATGATTTTGAATGAAAAAAAATAAAAGTGGAGAAAAGCAGACCATTTCCTGCAATTTTTATTTATCATAGAGCTCTGGTGGGAAAAAAAAATAGTTATACTAGTTATACTGGACATTTCACCTTATTCCCTTCAGAAGGGCAGTGACTGGTGGTTAAATATACTGGTTAAAATGAAAGCAATAGTAGCTTTGCACGCTTTTTCGTGGCCATATCATTTCCCTAGGGCACTGCTCAAATATACTGGGCCAGTAGAGATTAAGAAATAAAATTCTCCTCCCTTAAGACCAGAGCTGGAGCCATACCTATATGGCACAGGTACCTACATGTTCATATTCTTCCAGTTATCAGATGACACGCGCTTTCTATCGAATCTGCACAAGCATTGCTCTGCCAGTCATGATACACTACAGCTCAAACTCGCTGGGGGAACATTTGAGATATAGAGGCAGCAGTTTCAGTCCGAACATCTTCGGTGGCTCCATTTCATCCATAAGCTGTATGTTAAATTCAGCTTTGCCCCTCCATTTCTTTAACGCATCTTTCCAAATAGCATCACAACAGTCTCACTTGCACACTCCCCCAAAAATGATTTATTTGTGAATAATTTTTCTGGGGCCCAGCTCAAAATAAAGGGCAACCAGCTGCTTTATTTTCTGTAATAATGTGTTCAGCGAACGTAACGCTAGCAGTGTTATCCCATAAAACAATAAATATAGTCACCACCCAAATCTCTTAGCTATCTTAAGACCAGCAAAGCTTTGCCTGGTATAATCAAAAGAAGAGTTGCCAACAAGTCTCCTCCTAAGTAATCTCACGGTGCATTGATTTATTCTCTACGTAGGTGGTTCTAAAGGTGCAGTTGTTGATTATTTGGGTATAAATAGATGTCACCAAGTGCAGGGCCACACTCTGATGCTCACTGGGAATTTGCCAGGCACCCCTCAAGCCCTGGGAAAGCCTGCCCAGGGCAGCCAGAGCGTGCAGGCAGCTCCCAGCTGTCCGCACCCTTGCACCATAAAGCAAACAGACACCTGCTGCAATAAAGCAGCAGAAACTATCACCACGTTTTGTCAGGACTGCAAACTCGGGCATTCGTGGACTGACCAATGTTACAGATTCTGTTAGCTTTCCCTTTGTGCTGCCATAAAAAACATTATGGTGGCACAAAGGCAGTGTCTATTTATACTTGCATACCTTTCCTCTACACATATACATGTGCCTCCACACATGTATGCCTACACAGACACGTATGTGTATACATATAACATGCATTCTACATATGTGTGTACACGTTAAATAGTAAGACAAGCTGAGAGCGAATGTTTTGTATTAAAATGTGACAAGTAATGTGCCAAGGAAAAAGAAAGAGGAAAAATATAGATGCCTAAATTGCCCAGTTATGAAGGGAATTATCAAGAGGAGGACCGAGAAAGACATTTTTAAGATATAATGTTGAACGTGGCTGTGCAATTATGCGAACCATCATATTTCTTTCTGCAGTTTGGTTGCATAGTTAAATTAAATATATGAATTGTGCAAAAAAGATTTATATTGTCTGAAGGCAGTTAAACACTTCAGATTGCTAAAAACATTATCTTAATTATCTGCATATTATGCTCAGAAGAAAATCATTAGCTGTCTCTTTATGGGAACTGTCAGTGCCAAAAATATTCTGTTCCAGAAAACAGTTTGTTTTTGTTTTCTTAAAGCATTTGAAGTAACTCATACTTAAAGCCACGAACAGTTCCCTTTCTTTTATTTTTATAAATACCTCTAGAAACAAGCAGTCTAGATGGGAGATGGGAGAATCTGAATTAAAGTCTCTTTAAACCTCAGGAAAAGGGAGAGTCTAGCCAGATTATTGTAATGTTCTTTAGGAAGGAGAGAGAGAATAGGAGGTTATGGTAGATGAATATTCCCAATCTTTCCGGACCAACTGAGCACTGTCAATATTCAACATCTCCTAGGTATAAGTATGCCATCAAACTTAACTGAAACACAGTCAGAATCGGGACTGACTTTACAGCCCACAGCCTGGGAACACCTAGGCTAGAGGGGAGATCTCAGTTTGAGTTACTTATAGCAGGGACCCACACTCTTCAACTGCACATGCCTTTTTTTAAGTTTGTCAGAACAGACTTAAGGGTCCCTTCATTAGACTGAAGGCAGTTTTGGGGGGAAAACACAGCTTCTAGCAAATAGTCCGTAACCTGTTCTTTTGCCACTGTTGGCTGCTCACCTCCTTCCCAAATCGTGCTGCCCGGTGCAGTAGTCTGGGAGCTGCCCTTGCCTGTGAAGACTGCGGTAAAAAAGGCATTGAGTAAAAAAATAAATAAAAAAAGGCAGCACAGTTTTGGGATGAGGTGAGCAACTAAAAACAGCAAAAGAACTGGTTAGGGACTATTTTGAAAAGTTGCATGTGTCCATGGGGCCGAATGTGATGTCCATGAGGGTGCCGAGGGAGCTGGCCGATGCGACTGCAAAGCCGTTGGTCCCGTTTTGAGCACGAGGTTGGACTATCTGACCTCCTGAGGTCTCTTCCAACCCTCATTTGCTATGATTCTGCATGTCCCTATGATTGTGGGTGGTGAATAAGAAAAAAGTAACACTATGTTACTACAACCACACTGCGGGCATGTCTACACAAAACGCACTGTAGACTTATGCTACTGCTCATATGTGTGTCATAGCAAAAGCTGTGCTATTGTGCTAATGCACAGTAAATTAATCTCCTGAACATTAGCTTCACTTAAAAGGTGTGCTGGCTCTACTTAGCAGTAGCACGAGTTACTGCTCATTTAGTTAGTACCTGTTATTACCGGGACTAAACTTAATGCGCAGTAACCACAGCACATTAATGGATGCGAGCCCCGCCAGAGAACTGTCATAATTTTTCCTTTATTCTTTCTTGTTCTCTATTTATATATTTCCCTATTTCCTTCTCCTTTCCCATTTTATCCCTTGTATACCCTATTGGATACCCCCGTTTGAATAGTTATATTAGATGAATCTATAGATTCCAGAAAGAATGAGTCCTGATCTCAGTCATTGAGAGTGTAAGTAAGTAAAATGTGATTCAATTTCACATACAGTAATCATTCTTTTCCCAAAACTGGACTCTCCAGGTGGAGTCAGAAATAATAGTCAAAGCTAATCAGGCAGATACAGTTGTGTAGGGCTGTGGTCAGTCTCCCGAGGTAAAGTATTAGTGGCAACTTCTCACTTCCTCCATGATCATGACCACGTAGCAGCTGGAAGCAGCCACTATTTTTGCCCCCCAAATCTGGACCCAGAGCAATTGCCCCTATTGCCCTTCACTAGTGCTGTCACTACAGAGATGTTATTAAATACCAAAATGCCACAGTCAAAGCAAAATCATTCATTCAGTACGCTGATTGAATTATGTTTCCACAAATTATGTATTGAATAATTGCCAATGGCTTTCAAAAAAACCCAAAAAATACCAACAAAATTGCACTCTGGTGGTAAACACAGATGAGGATAAGTGCCCCATAAATTATTTGTGGTAAATTCTCAGTCAAGCTCTACATTCAAGGAGCGTGTTTACCACTGGGCTGCATCTTGAGATAATAGGATTATAGAAAGAAGGGCGGAAGGGACTTCATGAGGTCTTCTACTTCAGCAGGATCACCCCTAACTTAACCATTGCTGCCAAGTGTCCATCCAATCTGGCCTTGAAAGTTTCCAGGGGTGGAGACTCCACAACTTGTCTAGGTAGTCAGCTTCAATGATTGACCATTCCCCTAGTCAGAAAGTTCCTCTCAGTCTCCAACATGAATTTTCTTTTCTGCAGCTTGAGGCCATTACTCCTAGTCCTGTCCCTTATGAGCACAGGAAAAGCCAATTTCCATTCTCTCTATAATCCCCCTTCAGATATTCGAAGACCATTATCAAATTATTGATATTATTTAATTAATAATGCCGGTTCATAATGCCTCCCCCGTCAGGCTTCTCTTCTCCTGACTAAATAACCCATCTATCCAGGTCATTCTGGATCCTAGCTTTACTCTTTGGAGTGTTTATCATTCTACCCAATTTTGTGTCATCCGCAAATTTGCTAAGTGTCCACTTCATCCCATCATCCAAATTAACAATGAAGGTATTAAAACAAATACTGGACCCAGGACAACCCCCCACTTGATACCTCCTCCTACATAGTATTGAGCAATTGAAGACAACTTACTGAGCATGACGATCCAACCAATTTTCTATCCATCTTGCAGTACTTTCATCTAGTCTGTATTGCTTTAGCTTGTTAATGAGAATGAAATAGGGAAGTGTGTCAAAAGTCTTGCTAAAGTCCATTGCACTTCCCCATCTGCAGAACCTGTAACCTTGTAGAATGGAGTCAGGTTGGCCAAGCATGACTTGCTTTTGGGGAACCCATGCTAGTAGCTACCGGTAACCTCGATGTCTAGATGCCTTGAGGGCCTGCTCCATAACCTTTGCACATATCAAGGCTAGACTGACTGTTCTGTAATTCCTGAGATCCTTTTTCATCCCTTTCTTAGAGATGGGCACTATATTTTTCCTTTTCCAGCTATCCAGGACCTTACCTAACTTCCATGGATTCTCAGAGAGGATAGCTAGTGGCTCTGAAATTACCTCACCCAATTCCTTCAGTGCCCTATGGTGCATGTCATTCAGCCTGGTGTCTTGAAAGCATCTAGCTTCCCTTAGTGATCCCCAACTTGCTCTAGCAATACTCAAAGCCCTTTGATGACTTCCCTATTTTTGCTGCCAACTATGCTCATCATCTGCTAGCTACTCCTATGTGAGAGACAGCTAAGTGTTTCTAAAGCAGAATACAGTACTATTAGTAGCAGGGGAAAAAGTAATAAGCACTTAAATAAGCAAATAATATTTCTTCTTATTATTTTCTATTTGTTTTCTAACCAACTTCAGGATCACTGATGACCAGTCCCTGCTTTATATATACATTTATGAAAAAGACACACAACAAATATAAAGAAACTGGATTTAAGGAAGGAAAAAAAAACTCCAAGTCAGTCTTATCTTTGAATATTTCTGGCTTTCCTGGATGTGTGTCATTGTAAAACATGTGTTATTTACCCAATGGACCGAAGCATCTACTCTGGAAAAGATGAGTTTATAATGGAAATGCTGACACAACTTCAGCTATAACAACATGAACGAAGCCACTTTAATAACTTTTTTATTGCTGTAACATCTTTTAAAAATGAAACACCTGGGACTTTTGTTTAAAAAAAAACAAACCCAAAACCTTGAGAGCAGATTTGAGAGTCTTCATTTCTATGTACAATGGGCAATTAATATAATAGACCAATGATCAATAAGGCATGCACCCTACCAAAATTTAGAGTCACTAAAAATACTTGTATGAAATATAAACATAGTCTTCTAATGTGGAGACACCCTTGAATGAGCTATTGCACATATTTTTGGAGGGGAAAACACAACTTTATTTATTGTTAATTCAGGCTCTGGGTAGTGCTATACGGTGTAACTGTCCTAAATTGCAGCTCTTGACCTTTAAGGTCTACTGGTGGCTCTGGGATTCAGATGAACTCAATAATGCTCGGTGATGAAACAACAGGTAAAATTTCTTCAGATTAGGCAAACAGAAATGCAAAACTCTAAAACTCTTCATTCAGAGATGACACCTTTTATTAGAGCAACTAAGACAGTTCCAAAAACTTATTATCCTAATTAGTTTAATAAAAGGCATCATCTGTGAACCAAGGGCATTTATACACATACCTTTTCATCCCGTGATGTGCCGGAGATCCACCTCTTCAGAAAGGACTTGATTAATCGAGTCTGCTCCGCATGCAAGCTGACACACCCCGTGCTGCGCTGTGTGCCGTTGTATAAGTGGCAAACTGTGCGTCAGCGCACAGAAAATGGCAGCGGCGCACTGTTGAACTAAAATGCTTTCTATGTGTTTTAGTTCAAAAGCGTGCTGCTGCCATTTTCTCAGCCCTGATGCACTTTGCGCCACTTATACAAGTGCAAGCAACACAGCGCCGGGGGCTTTTCAAGTGCCTGAAGCTGCGGTGCTTGCGTGTGTAAAATGCCCCCAGAGTTTTAGAGTTTTTCATTTCTTTTTGTCTCAGACCAGCACAGCTACCTAATCCATCCCTCAAACCGGATGAGGAAGTTTTGCCCCACAGAATAGCACTTGCTCAGTGAGAGATTGCTAGGATTTTAAAGGTGCAATGTACACATTAATGCATCTTTTACTATGAACATTTAATATTACTGTATTAACATTAACTCACCCAAGTGCACCATGACCACCACGTTATTCATATACTCAGCAAGTTAAGAGCGTGTGTACAGTTTGAGTGTGGGGAAGTAATAATTGAGGTCAAAAGCATCTGGCACTGATACACATGGCTTTCCAAGCTCTTTTTCTCAGTATGCAAGGAAATGCTCAATCTTGGAAAGTCATGTTGTATGATGTTAGCTGCATTTTGCAAGTAAATTTGTGAAGCAGATTAGCTCTGAGTGCTCCGATTGGTTAAGTCTGAGATTCCTGAAAGTAAAAATTACCTGCATGTTTTTTGACTACCTCTGGTTGCATCTACACAAAACGCTGACTGCACAGTAGCTGAAAAATACTGTGCAGTGGTATGCCATAGCAAAGACAGTGTTAATACACTAATACACTACTGTGTAGTATTATTAGGCTACTGTGCAATACCATCACCTAAAAGACATTTGCCAGAGCTACTGTGGTTATTGCTTATGGATTTAGTACTTGCTAATACAAGTGCTAAATAAATGCTCAGTAGCATCACATGTAGATGCACCCTCTGTCTAAGGACAGATAAAGAAAAAACAAATTACCCGTATAATACAGCTTACTTCTTTATCATTCATTTTTTCCTCACTGAAGGAGACTTGTGCCAGCTTGACTCTCTTCTAGCACTCAACGAAGGGACACAAATATTTACGAGAGGCGCCTCAGATTTTTGCTTTGGTAGTGGGGGAATGCAGCTTAGTGAACAGGTTGACCACCAGCCTTTGTAGGACTAAATATCCCCTTTGTGCCCTGTTGTGGATCAGCTACTAGGGCTGTGCAAAATTTCGGCAGCTGTTCCGTTTTGAAGGTTTTGGGGGCCATTTTGGCACCGTAAGCTCTGAATCCGAATTGTAACAGAAGGCTCAGAAACAGAACGAGGCATCCAAAACATTTTGGCAATCCGTGCCAGGGTCTCCTTGCTGCCGCTGCCTGCCCTGCACAACTGGACATCACCAGGGCAGCACCGGGTGGGCAGAGGCAACGAGGATCTCTGCTCCCTGCGTGGGACCAGCAAGCTTGCTCACCACTCAGCGCTGCTTCCCTGCCACGCAACCCAGCATGACCGGGATCAGAGATCCACACAGGGGTCTCCTCAACTGCAGAGGGCAGTGGCCCACCCCCTCTCCCAGACAAGCCACCCAC
>JAGPOW010001296.1:133057789-133069057 GCA_030014935.1 Caiman crocodilus
CAAAGATAGAACAAATGGCACATGAAGTATGGTAGGTATATAGTTTAATACCTTACAGCAGTGGTTGTCAACCCAACTGCCATTGTGGGCTATGGCCAGGGTGGCATCAGGCTCTTCCCGGTGTGGGGCTGGGCTGGGCTGCGCTCGGGGCAGGCGGCAGCGATGCTGGGAATGGGTCTTGGGGGGCTGCAGTGAATTCTGGAGTGGCTGCAGCTCCCCACGGTCCCCCTTTTGTAGGCTCCCGCTGGGAGGGAGGGAGTGGGGCTGGGGCAGGCGCTGCACAGCTGGGTCAGGGTGTGGGACAGAGCCATGAGTGGCTAGTTTGGGGGACATGGTGGGTGGTGGATCCTGCCATTAATTGCACCCTGAGAAGACATGGGAAGTGTGTGCCTGTGGATGTGCATGTGGGGTGAGGCGGAGTGGGCCGCTGTAGGCTGTGGCCAAGGCAGCAGTGGGCTGTTCCCAGTGGGGGTGTTGGACTGGGCTGTGCTGGCAGGGGAGTTTGGGGGGGCTATGGCAAATTCTGGAGTGGCTGCAGTCCCTCCCATAATCCCCTCTCAGTGCTGCCACTGCCCACCCCAAATGCAACCTAGCCCAGCCCCCACTAGGAATAGCCCAGTGCAGCCCTGGCCCTCCCAGGGTACATGGAGTAGTACGAGCCACCCCCCCACCTCCTAAATGAGCCACTCATGGCTCTGTCCCATGCTGTGCCCTGGATGGGGAGCACCTGCCTCTGCTTCAGCCTCAGCCTCAGCCCCTTCCTCCCTCCCTCGCTCACCACAGGGACCTATAGGAGTGGGGATATGGGGGGGGGCTTCAGCCACTCCAGAATTCACCATAGGACCCCCCCCAAGTCCCCTCCCAGCACTGCTGCTGCCCTCCCTGAGCTCAGCCCAGCCCAGCCTCCTGGATGGAAAAGCCCAGCACCAGCCACAGCCTGCCCCCACCCCACATGCAGATCTGGGGACACATGCCCCCCATGCCCTCCTGAGATACACACAGCAGCAGGAGCCCCCCTCCTCCGCCTAGCACCCGGGACAAGCTGCTCATGCCTCCATCCCCCACGCCTGCCCTGCCCAGCCCCACTCCCGCCCTCCTCATGGGGGCCTCGATCTGCTCTCCTCCCCTTGTTAAAAACAGGAAAAAATATAAAGGGGTACATGAGATGAAATTTTGATACAGGAGGGGTACACTTGTTAAAAAAAAAAGGTTGAAAACCCCTGCCTTAGAAGGAGGCACTTGGGTTAATGCTGTGTTGTTGAACAGCCTTCACAGACTTGGCAAGATGAACTCTTTCATACTGAGGGTGCTTCTGTTGTTATCTATGGACTGAGGCTGGTTTAATTCTCCAGCGATGAAGCTTTACTTCCATGATTAATGAACAAATTGCTGTTTTCACAAAGACTCACAAGACGGCTAGTTGTTCCTCCATGGTTATTTAAGAGGCCCTTAAGTCTTTCTTTGGGGACCTCATTATTTTCTATATGGCTTCAAAAAGAAATAAACAAAGCTCTAACGGGCGCTTATGTATACATAAAGCAGAATAAGTTATCCCTCTGAAGGGAACTGGGATGGAATGGAAAAGAAATCACAAGGTGCATGTATACAGTTTTAAAATATTCCAAATTTGGGAAGCATGAAGGCACCAATATTATTTTTTTCTACCCACATTACAATGTGAAGATAAGTATGTCATTAATTCAAATAGCCAGGATTAGAATCAGCTACACAGGAAGTTGATTTATCTGAGAAAGGCAGTCAGCTCCTCAGACGGTACAATCCAACAGTGCCAGGTGGAACGGTGCAGATTTGCCTTAGGTACCCAGCTACAAAAGGTCATACAATGTAGGTGACGTTCCCCCCCGATAAAGAAGAGAGATGAATGTAGATGCTGAAGATGTCCCTGTTCCCTGGTATTCAGTGATTTGCACTCTGCCAACTTCTGCTACCCTTCTATGCCTGATTATAGTCCAAAAAACATTTAATTTGCACCTGGCACAGAACTCATTATGACATGAGTCTGTAGGCTAAGCTTTCAGTCAGTGTAAGTCAATAGTGACAATGAGTTACAGTCAGACAAGGTTCTTTGGGTAGGTGTGATATCTTTTAGTAGACCAACTAAATACAGGCAACCCTGGCTTAACGCTATTTCACTTAGCGTTATTTCACTATAATGCTCTTTTGAAACTGATACCTGATTTCATTTAGCACTCAGTGAGTTTCGTTATAACACTCACAGTTGCCGTCTTCGGTCATTAAAAACAATTGTGGTCACCATCTTACATCGATCGTCAAATACTTTTGATTTTGCTTAACACTCGTTTCACTTAACACTCAGTTTTTCAGGAACCAATTAAGAGTGCTAAGCGGGGACTGCCTGTAGTTGGAAAAATTGTTCTTTGCAAGCTTTCAGTCACAGACACCCTTCTTTGGAAATTTTTTTCAACTATTTAGTTGGTCTAATAAAAGATACCACATCTTCCCAAAGAACCTTGGCTGCCTACGTCTTTAGACCAACACCAACAACCCTGATAAATTACAGTGGCAGAAGGCAGCAGCCCTTTTTCCTTTTTCTTTTTGAATGTATTTTGAACATTTGGACCAGACTTCAAACCTTCCTGTTTCTGAGCTATGATTTTGCTTGCCCTCATGCAGATGACTAGTGAAAGCGGAGAATCTCAGAACTACAGTCATTGCTATAAAGGTGCCCACGGTCTACCCACCAGCAAGCACCATGGAGGGGCAGAGAATTGGTAGGAAGACTGACTTACATTTCTCTCTCTAACCTTGTACAAGTCAGCTGCAGAGAAAGAGACATCCTGCCATGCCTAAAAGCAAGCAGGAGGGATGCGTGTTTTGCTTGCTCACCGGGGACCTCCAGAAGCAGAATGAAGAAACCAAATCACATTCTTGGGTGGTACAAAGCAATGCCAACTCCAGAACCGTAAAACTGACTCCTGTTTCCTCTTCCAGCCTGCTTCAAGTCAGTGATGACTCTGCAGGGTTCTGGGTACTTTCCTCTTCCACCTTCCACCTAAGTGGACCTCAGTTTTGTCACAGATGACTGAGGTTGAAGGGAGTGGAAGACACTTGTTAAAACCCACTTCAGAATGAGCTATGAACTGGATCTTTTTTATGCATTTGGAAGCACCTCCAGAATAAACCTGGGAAGGAAAATCAGGCATGCTGGCCACTGTACTCAGATGGGACTGTTTGGCTGAAGGAAGCATATGAATGATGGCTATTTACCTAAACCAAGGTAGATTTATGACTCCTCAATGGTTTATCAAATAACAACATAGTCAGGAAGCACCATTTCTCCTGATGAGAGAAAATCATATGGGCTATTTAGGACAAGAGAAAGCTGTAAGAAGCACCAGAATAAATTAGCAAATATATCAGACCCCTCTTAAGATTAAAACATGACATTGTCTCCAAGCAATATGGAGATACAACTACCTGTAGGAGAGCACGTTTCAGAGTAATGGTGGTAAAAATTTGACATGCCCATACATACTAGGGCTGTACGAAGCTGTGGGTAGTAAATCGATTCAGACAAGATTCGGCAGCCAAACCTCTGAATCCAAATCAAATCAGGGGACCAATTGAAAAGTTCTGAATTGATTCAAAGCTCTCCAAATCTTCAGAAAATATTTGGAGAGCTTTGATGAATCAGGCAGTCCCTGGTGGCTGCAGCATGGAGCTGCAGCCAACTCCGAACTGGTAAGTACTAGGGGCAGGGGAAGGGGTGGGGGAGGCTGAAGGGGGAGGGGACCATGGGGGGACTCCTGCCAGCTCCCTCAACCCCCCCCATTCCTTCAGTCTCCATTGATCTCCCCCAACTCCCCCCCCATGGCTGCTCCCACCTGCCCCAGCTCCCGGTACATTGAAAAAAAGCCCCAGTGCTCATTAGGTGCTCCCAGGTTTGTGGGGGGGGTGATCTCTGCTGCCTCCCACTGCCCCATGCTGCATGGGAAGCTCTGCCACAAGTCCCCCAAGCCCCCTGCATGGGTGCCCCACGTAGGTCAGCTCTGGCCCTTAAGCCAAAAAAAGCCCCAGGACTTACCACTCCAGCAGCAGCCACAGGGCTTTGGGGGGCTTATGCAGAGCCCACCATGCAGCATGGGGCAATGGGGGCAGCAGGGATTGCCCCCCAATGGGAGCAGCTGTGAGGTCCAGGGTAGCTGTCCCCCAAATTGGCTGAATCTGAATCCAAAGCAAATAGTAGCCGCTTTGCACAGGCTTAATATATACCACCCAGTGGGAAACAAGGGGATGACCTATTAGAAATTTCCATTTATTTTTCACTCGCAGCTTCAGGGTAAGTTTGGGTTCTAAGTAATTCTATTGGTTTGAGTAGAGGTAGTATAAAGAGAGAGCAAGAGGAGTGGAAATGGCTTTCTTAAAAACATAAGGAAGTTCTATAGTTTCATAGTTTCTCAGCTTACACCAGGATAAACCAAGGACCTTTAGAAATGTGCTTGTTTTTTGGGGGGAGGATTTTTTGTTGTTTGTTTGTTATTTTATGGGGAGAGTAATGTGTGACAAAAGGGGAGAGAGGAGCACACTTTGTGGATAACCACCAGCCTGAAAGACCCATGTTCAGGTCCCTGATCTAAAGGATAAAGAAGAGGGGTTGCAAACTAGGTTTCTCGCTTCCTATGAAAAGGAACTGAATGGCAGGCTTTGGATACTGTCACTCCAGGAGCACCTGACCCTTTGACCAAAATTCTACTGTAGATTTAAGAAAGCCTCCCTCATCTCTAAAACGTGTGAAAATTGCTCTATTCATGTAAGAGGTTTTGTTTTCAAAGCATAAATCTTTTATGACAAAAATATATCGTCAAAAAATCCTCAACCACTTCCATATAAAACAAAAGGCAGGGTAGAGATGCCCCATAATGACTGAATCAGGAATGCATAAGCTAGATTCCCTAAGAAGAAATTTTCTTCCCGACTTCAGACTAACATGGCTAACTACCTCTCTGTGCAAAAACAGGTGACACGGAGGGAAGAATAAGATGCTAGGAGACTTAGTGAGCACATCTTTCCAGTGTTAAGCAGTGATTAAAAAGAAAAATCAAGTGAAAGTGAAGGCTGAATTAAGAAGTGGTTGGAGAATACTTTGAAAATATTAAGGCTATTATAGCAATCACTTACATTCACTTACCATGAATACTGCATTCAGGTTTGATCGTTTCATCTTAAAAAATAAGTAACTGAAATAAAAAGGTCCTATGAAGGGCAACAAAAATGATTAGAGGCATGGGGAGGCTTCCATCAAAGAGAGGTTAAATAGACTATGATTGATTTAGGTTGGAAAGAAGCATACAGAGGAGATATTAGAGAGAAAGAGGTATATAAAATAATTAATAGCAAAGAGAAGATCAATTTGAAGCTTCTTTACATGCGGTCCCTTGTTCCCTTGCTGATTTTGGATTTTAAAGTGGTGGGAGGTACAGATATGGAGATAAGGGCTGTGCTTTAGTGTACAAATTGTTACCTGTTTTTTTCCCCTCTATACACATTTTTATGTTAAAGAAAAAATCATGCTGATTTAAAAACAAGACAATTTCTTTGATAAAGGAGGTCATTTTTTTTTTCCACAAGAATTTCTGCTGAAGTAAATTAATGGGCTAAGAACTTTTGCTTACACATTTATAAGAATGAAAAAGAATCCGTGTTGAGGGCTCTATTGAATTGCTCTGCGCTTGCTTTGAATTCCCTGCCTTCGAAACCACGAGTAGCTGTCTTAGTTTGATACTGGGTGCGTCAGCATGTGCATTAAATCTAAGAGCCGTTTACTTGCAAGTAAACTACGCATGAGTAATTGCTCCCAGACAGACATCCACATGTGCAGGGAAGCAGGGGCAAATTTGCTGCTAATGGTTGCAAACTGCTCCTGCTTCCTGGAGCCCTGCAAAGGGCCCCTGCCACCACAAGAGGGAATGCTAGGTTGGTAGGGAGCACTGGCTCAGGAGATAGCTGTCTCCTGACCAGAGCTGGGACATGCTTCCTACCCCAGGGGCACTGCCTGCTCCTGGGGTGGGGACAATGTTCCCCTACTCTGGCAGCTGGGAGCTCCTGGCTGTGGCTTCCCAATCAAGGGCAGGGGACATGGAAAGAGCTGCAGGGTCCCAGTCTCCCACCCTGATCCACCAGTGGGGCAGCTAGCAGCTGGTGGATCGGGGCAGGGGGCTGGACCTGCCCCACCCCTGAAACTCTTTACAAGCCCTGTACCCTGATCATTTGATTGAGGCATGGGGCTGGGGCCTGCCCCTAACTGGGACAGATCCCAGCCCCCACTCCGTGACGGTAGGGTTGGAAAGCCTGTTCTCTGCTCAGATTGGTGATCACAGAGCTAGGTGGGGAACAGGCTCTCCAACCTATTTCCCACTCAGCTCCAAGCTGGTAGCAAATGTACTCGCGATTAACACAATTTACTGCACATGTAGATGCACATGCTTACCGCACAGTAAACTATGCTACTGCACAGTAACACAGCTCATGTAGATGTACCCAATGGCAAGCAAAAAGTACTAATAAAAACCCTGACACGTGTAGCTGGAGGGTGGGGGGAGGAATTCCCTCCCAGCTCTGTGAGGAAACACACAGATTCCAGAGGTGTACAACATAGGCACAGCTATGCCTAGATCATCCCTAATGAGCGGCTGTCCGAACTCTCCCTGAACACCTCCACTGATGGAGCCTTCATAACTTCCCTAGGCATCTATTCCACTGCTGCAGTGTCCTAACAGGAAAGTTTTTTTCCTGATATCCAATTTGTAATTTAAATTTGTATTGTGATGTTATAAATAGCGTTATGTCGGATCTGACCTTGGTTATTGGTCAATGTTCATTGAGTAAATATATGTGTGATATTTAGTTTTATGTATCTGTATATTATAACTCAATAAATTGTATATAGGTCAGAAGTTTGGGCTTGGGCTAACTCTATAGAGGAAAGCGGGATCTGCTCGAAATTCTGGCATCCTTCTCACAGACCCCTCTTGCCTACCCATCCCATCCCATTGAGAATAGGGCAGACCCTTGGGTGTTGCTGGGTTACACACCTATTACTTGTATTGATGTATCACAAACTTGAATTTGACTTGTGTGCAGCTGTATCATACTGAATCTCATATTGAGTCTATGATTTATGAAGCCTCCCAGATCCTTCTCCGTACTGATGCCATCCAGCCAGATGTCACCCATTTTGTATTTGTATTTTGATTGTTGATTCTTTTTATGAAGTGTACCAGCTTGCATTTGTCCATATTGAACTTCATCCTGTTAGCCTCAGCCCAGCTTTCCAAGCTGTTCACAGTCCTCCCCAGTTTTGTGTTGTCTGAAAACTTGCTCAAGAAGCTTTCTATGCCAGCATCCGAATCATTAACACACACATTGAACAACGCTGAACCTAGGGCACACCCTATGGGACTGGACTCAAAACTTTATAATTACCCTTTCCTCTTCCAGGTGCTTGTAAAAGGACTTCCTTTGGCTATGCTCCAGTGACTTCCCAGTTATTGAGGTGAGGCTAAACAGTCTGTAGTTCTCCAGGTCTTCCTGTTTGTCTTCATTAAAGAATGGCACTACATTGGCCCTTTGCCAGTACCTCTCCCAAACTGATATTCATTGCCCAGGGCTCTGAAATCTCATCTTCCAGTTCCTCTAGTATCCCGGCATGAATTCTATCAGGCCCTGCTGACTTGAATTCATTCAGACCCATCAGAAGCTCTCTGTCTCTTTTGTTATCTCATCCCTCAGCTTGTCCCCTTCCTTATCCAAATAATTCTTCCTAGATGTCTGGCTGCAGCTTAATTTTTTTTTCTGAAGAGTGAGGCAAAGTAGCTATTGAATCACTCTGCCTTCCCTGCATCTTCTGTTAAGAGTTCCCTCTGGCTAGTTAACGGAAGATCCGCAGCTTGCTTGAGCCTTCTTTTATGGATAACATATTAATAGAAACTCTTAATTTTGTCTTTAACTTCCCTCACCAGATGCAGCTCATTGTTAATCTTTGCCTTCCCAATTTTGTGCCTGCACGTTCTTGCCCTTCCCTAGTAAGCTTCCTTGGTGATGACCTATCTATTTTCTCATTGTCTATATGATTTCCCTTTGCATTTGAGGCATCTGTCACAGGAGTGGCTGTAACATTCCCCTGGAGCAGCAGCCAGTAAGTGCAGGGCTTTTTTTTTTATTTAAGAGCTGGGATGCTGGTGCTGGGCAGGACAGCAATTGATGGGGCTGGGACAGCAGGCAGGGGCTGGGGCTTGGTGTGGGTGTTCAGGGAGCCTAGGGGAGCAGGCAGGGGATGGGGCTTGGTGGGGGTCTCCCCATGGTCCATGCCCCCCCTTCTTCAGTTCCCCCCCACTCCTACTTACCAGCACAGAGTCTAGGTCCAGCTCCCTATGGAGGCCAAACCTCTGAAGCTCTCCAAAGCTCTCTGAATTGATTCAGAGAGCTTTGAATTGATTCAGACCCTTTTATTGGTCTCCTTATTCAATTGATTCAGAGATGTGGCTGCTGTATTGGGCTGAATCTCATCTGAATTGAATCAGCACCCAAAGCTTTGCACAACCCTGGTAGACATATATGACATGTCCTGAAAATGTGTTTTTTTTTAAAGAAAAAGAATGTTTTTGATGGATAATGTCTATGTTCCAAGAGACAAATTCAAATCATCCCTGGTTCCAGTTGATGATTTCCTTAAGGATAGGTAGAATGCCTTGCATGCTCTCTTGTGGCATGGAAATAGTATTCCTCCCAAATCCAACAGTAATTAGTGTCATATACAGCATTTAGCCATCATGTTCCTTATCAAGGGATTTCCTTTCAACATGGAGGAGCCAGCATTTTGAGGAATCAATGATGCAGCAAGTTACAGGGTTCCCCTCCCTACTCTCCCCACTCCCCCCAGCACCCCAAAGCACTGTTTTTCTTTATGAAAAATTATGAAGGTTGTGAAAACTTGGTGGCTTTATTTCTCCTCTTCTAATCAAGAAAAAATGGTAATTTGGACAAAGAAAATATAGCCTTTTCTTTGTGAGTCTGATTCATCACACATTTAGAGTTAATGCAAAGGTTCTCCCTGACTCTGACTCTGTGAGGCATTGATAAAGTCAGATTGGTCCATAGAACTGGTATGGGGGCACTTAGTCATAAAATATGCCTTGTGGTGGTGGTTAATCAATGTCAAACACAGATCATTTTGTGCAGCAGACAACCAGATAGACTCAAATAGTGTGGACAACATTCTTTTACTCTCCTCAAATAGCACACTCTCTCTAATCACTAAGGACACATTCAGATGAGTCTGCATATGCCTGTTGCTGCACCTCTAAGCAGTTTGAGATGCCACGAGAGACATGCTAGGAAGGAAAAAAAATGTTCCCCAGTATAAAAAAAAATATCAGAAAGAAAAGGTGCAAGACATGCTCCTCGAGCATACCCTGAAACAAACAGCGGCTGGGTCCTACAGAGAGATGCTCTGGTACCTGGCCAGAGTGTCTCTGTGGCTGCTTTTTGCCCTGCTGTTCCAGCACTTTGTCTCAGTGTGCTGGGGCAAATAGCAGCAGGGCAAGACTGCGGTAGTGGATTAGACCCAGGCGCTGTCCCAGACATGTAGGGACATGAGGGTAGGGGGGCTGTGTGGGTAGGGAAGGGGCTGCGGGAGTGGAGGGGACTGCTCAGGAAGGGTGGGTTCCCTGACCACCCTCCCCCCACAGACCACAGCCCCCCTGCTTAACCCACAGCAACCCCCTCTTGGCCCACAGTCCCCCCACACCAGCAGCACTGGGGTACATGCAGGCAGGACCCAGCTAAGTCTGAGGGTGCACAGATTCTGCTTGCAGTGCTGCAAGTCCTGGGTGACAGCAGGAGTTGGCCCTGCTCTGCCTGAGGGCATGTGGACCAGGCTGGCCCAGTGACATCTGCACCTACCACTCTGAGGCAACCCTGTGCTGCTGGAGGTCTTTGCCAGGATCAGGCATGAGCACCCGGATGGTGGCTGCTGCTCCTGCGGGGGAGCTGTGGGCTATATGGGGGGAGGAGGATCTACCCCCCCGAGCAGTCTTCCTCACCCACACAGTACCTCCACACCCACATATTCCCCCACAATGCAACCACAAACCCTAAACCCCCAAACAACTCCCCCAAGTCCCCACACACAAGCCCCACAGTTCCCCTCACAAACCTTACCCCTACAAACCCTACACCCACCCACAAACTCCCCCCAAACCACCCATCTCATACCCCCCAAACCCCACATCTCCCAATACATCTCACACCCTGTGTACCCAGCTCCCAGACAGCACAGGACTTGCAGATGGTAGTTGTGGTTTCAGGGGCAACTGTCACACTGCAGCCCTGCCCCATGCCCACACTGGTACAAGATCAGTATCTTGGGGTCCCTCTGCACTAGTAATATTCTGTGACTGGGATCTGGTTGCCTATCTCACAATTACACCTCCTGCCATTCATGTGTACTGTGGCTGGAGGTACTACTGTTTGGATTGTGCATCATATTCCATTTTCCAGGGCTCTTGGAAGGAAAATATGTGAACAGGCTACGTTTAACCTAGTCTGTCTCCTATCATACCTCTTCTGGCATCGACTGTCATTGAATAACAGCATCATAGAAAATTAGGGTTGGAAGGGACCTCATCTAAGCCAACCCCCCGATCAAAGGAGGACCATCCCCAAGTATATTATCCCAGCCAAAGATTTGTCTATCCAGGTCTTAATAATGGGGAGTCCACCACCTCTCTGAGTAACCTGTTTCACTACCCTCCTCATGAGAAAGTTTTTCCTAATATCTAACCTAAGCTTCCCTTGCTGCAACCTGAGACTGTAAAGTCAATGGATGTAGTTGTCATGGGTGACCTAAACTACCCAGACATCTGCTGGGAGGAGCAGTCAGACAGGTCCAACCACTTATGTAGGTTCCTAGCCAGGATACAGGACCTCCACCTGACCCAGGAGGTGCATAGTCCCAACAGGGAAAAAGACTTGCTGGACTTGGTCCTTGCCACAGGTGATGAGCTAGTGAGGGGTCTACAGGTACTTGACCACCTGAGTCACAGTGAAAATCACCTGCTGGAATTTACTATCTAGCACAGGGTGGCAAGTAGCAAGGCAGAGGTCCTTGACTTCAGGAGAGCTGACTTCTGTAAGCTAAGGCGATTAGTAGGAGAGGCATTGGGGTCTTGGAGCTTCAATGAGATGGGAGTCCAAGACAAGTGGTTGTTCCTCAAGGAGACGATCCCT
>JAGPOW010001296.1:133073873-133087258 GCA_030014935.1 Caiman crocodilus
GAATGGAGTACAGAATCAAGAAGCCAGGACAGCAACAGTGGAAAAGTCCAGGAAAGAATAAAGAGCCAAGAGATCAAATAGAGAGAAAAGCTATGGAGCTACCTAGACAGCACTAATCCATTCCTCTGGTTGCCATACACTTCCTGTTCTGAGTCAGGGTTAGGGTTAGGGTTTATACGTGGGAAGTACATGGTCATCTGGCCCCAGCTGGCCACTTCAGGGACAGGGAGTGGGAAAAGAGTTAGGCCATACTGGAGACTTCACACCAGCGTTGACTAACCTGGGGTGTCAGACTGAGATGAAATGCTGTGTTGTTAGGCCAAGTCCCCATGTCCACGGCTGTGGCTTGATAGTAAGCCACACTTAAAGAATGGCGATAATATCCAAAAAACAGCAAGGCCACAAGAATTAGAGGTCATTGCAGACAACTCAGCATGCTCTCTAAGTAAAATGCTGTAATTAAAAGAAAGAATGTGATTCCTTGATGTATAGCTCAGTAAAGCTCAGGGGATAATTATACATCTGTATATGGGGGTGGCAAGACTGGTGTTGGAATATCGCGTACAGTTCTGGGGTCCATATTTTTGTAACGAATGTTGAAAAATGAGAGCATAACAAGAAGAAGCACAAAAAGTGCTTTGAGGGTTAGAGAATGCCTGACAGTGAGCGCGTCTACACATGCAGTCTAACACACAGTAGCCTATTTTACTGCATGTTAAAGAGGCACATAAAAAAGTGCTAATATGCTAATGCACAGTAGAATAGGCTATGGTGCATTAAAAATCACAGTACCACATAACGGTGGGTTAGCCTCACCCACTGAAAACACATTCATTTCATGTATCAGAATGCAAAGATATAGATTGCAAATCAAAGCATCCAAGTGTCACGCCAAGATGTGGATGGCCAGCTTCAGGGCCAGTGGAAGCTGGGCAAATCTAAATGTAAAGCAAGACCTGGTTTTCAATGATGGGGGTGACCAACACTGGAATTTGGTGTCTTCCTGTTAAATCAAGACTGGATGCTTGTTTGGAAGGCATGCTCCAGTCAAACACAATGTATTCAGCTCACTGAAAGGGTAGGTCAATGAACTTAAATGCCCGGTCTCAAAGAGAGGTAGTTAGCCATAGTAGAAGTCAGGCAGATGGCATGGTAGGTTTGCATCTTATAGACTAACTAAATCAGGTGCATATGCTTTCATAAGCAGTGGCTTAGATCACCATAAAGAACAAGTAGTAATACTGTTACTCTTTCAGGCTTTACAGGCTATAAAAAGATGTCGCAGATATGCTCAGACCAGTAGCAATAACAGTAGCAATACTTTTTGCTTACTTATCCAACAGACTTTTAATTTCCATTTTAATTGCTACAGGATCTCTACCACCATATAGCAATGTCATACGTTACATCTCAAAGTACTTAAAATTACATACACATATTTGAAGCCGTTTCTATTAATCCTGTCTTCACCAAGAATAGCACCCCACTGCGTCAAATGCTATATGAAACTGAATGGATGCTCTCAGTCCCAATTTATTATTTTAAACCAAATACTAACTAATCAGGTCATTGAGCTCAGTATTGCTGTCCCCTTTGTGCAGTGGTGGAAACCAAGCAAGGGAGGGTGAGCAAGTTGTCCAAAGTCATGCACAAAATCTATGGGAAAATAAGAATAGAAGCCAATGACTCATTGCCTTTTTTCCGCTCACAATAAGAGCTGCAACATCAATGACATGGCATCAGCAGGTGATCGGTTAACCTCACAGAAAGCTGAAAATGCTGGTCACATTTCACTACTAATCATCACGTCTATTGGAATGAAAGTGGTAATATAAAAAGTCTCGGATCAAAAAGGGTATAACATTAATGCTGGAATATAGAGCAAGTTGTTAAAGAAATTCCCCGACATGCCAGGAGAATCTGGAACCTGAGCAATGCCATCTGTCCTACGGAGGTGTTATCGATATGTTATCGATATGTTTCTTCACCCCTCTTCCTGTGCATCATTTGTAAGGGAGGAACGACACAGGGAATTTGTTTATGTAGTTAGCCGTGTTAGTCTGAAGTCTATTGATAGCGTATGCTGTATATCGCTGATGTAGTTAGTCTATAAGGTGCAACTACACCCTGCCTTCTGTTTACAAATGTGCCACTGCCGCTGCTAAGTAAAAAAGCAGTAGAGACTGTGCTTTATTAAAGAAAGCCCTGCACTGGTTGGGCTATGACTACCATCATCATTCTTTTTTGCGGGGAAGCGATATCTCCCCTCTGCCAATATTTGATTGCTAGATTCAGCTACACGTTTGCTAAACTTTACAACAGGGAGCCATACATGCACGTATTTATTTGCCTGTTTAAAGTAGCACAATATGGATCTCTCAGCTCAAGCTATCGGGGGGGAAAAAATCTGTAGTCTACTGAGTTAATGGCTCCCTTTTGAGATTTTTTTCCCCTCGTTTTTTTTTTCTTTTTTTTTTTTTTTAACAAGCAGGCATATCACTTCTATCTGTTTTGTCCATTTCAGACTTGGGCTAAAGCTGTAACCAAAAAAACCCCCTCTCTTTCAAAAGCACTGCCCGCTCATCAGCTGCGTGCTCCATTTTGAATAGACCGTGGAGATGCGCACCCATTGTAATAAGAAAAGCATTCTCATTCCTAGCCAACATAATTATTTATTATTAAAGAAATGCAGAAACGAAAAGGGAAGGGCTGCTTGCCATGAAACATGCAGTACGAGGAACTCACTGAAGAGCTGTGAGCTTGAAGATGACGATGGAAACTATTCCGTTTTTAATGATAATAATTGAACCTACATAAGCCTTTTTCAAGCAAGGATTTGACTGTAAGGGCTATGAATCCCTCAGAGCCTCCTTGTAAAGGGGAATGTATGCAAACGGGGATCATGAGGCACACAGGTTAGATGAGTGAGGATCGCTATAGCGCTCTGGAGTAGAGGTGGATACAATAGCATGTTTGTCAAGCGTAATTCCTGTCGTCTCAAAAATACAACTATTAATCAAGGGTCTTGAATTATTTTCGCTGGAAGCTTTGTTTTGAGGATTACGTTTACAAAATTACCAAAATAGAAGACGGTGGGGTCATTCTCCCTTTTACACAATAGTTCGGTGGTTAGAGTATTCACCTGGGATATGGGCGACTCCAATTCCTTTTTCTGACTTTTGGGAATTGAGCACATGCCTTGTACCTCCTCCCAAGAGAATGGCCTAACTAGCAGGCTACGGGCTTTATGGGTGTATAGTTTGGGGAGAGGTGTGCGCATGGGGGGGAAGAGGAGGGGCAGCAAAGGTACCCTTAATCTCTCCTGCTAACCCTGTTCTATCCTGTATACACCAGCATTAATTAAACCCTGGACACATATCCCATCATCAGACTTTAAAATCATTCTCGACCTGTTATTTTGCCTCAGTTACTGTATTATGGTTTTATACCAATAATGGAAGCATACGACTGGAAAAGACCTGAAGGGTTATCTGGTCTGACCCCCTGCACAAATGGAGGAGTATTGTTCTTAAATTACCCCTGCCGTTCTTTATGGCAGCCTTTCAGATATTTAAAGACAGCTATCACATTCCCCCTTAACCATCTTTTCTCCTCTTTTCTGCAAGTCAAATATGCCTAATTCCCTCAAGCTTTTCTCAAATAGCTTGTCTTCCAACCTCTTTATCACTTTGGTCACCTGCCTCTGGACTTTCTCCAACTTCTCCACTTCCTTCTCAAAACACGGAGCCCAGAATTGCACACACAACTCTAGATGAAGCCTAAGATGCTGAGTAGAGAAGCACATCACTTCTCAGGCTCCGAGATACTTGCGTGTACTACTCCTGTTGATGCAATGAAAATTACATCTGCTTTTTTTTTTTTTGTCTTGCAACCGCATCACATTGCTGTTTCATGTTGAGTCCATGGTCCAACAAAAGTGTACCAAATGAAATGTTCCAGCAGGAGAGAGCGAAAGCTTTTACCTTTCACAAATAGCCTAATACTGGTTACTAAGGACATTCGTCTGCAAAGTGTGAGACCTGTTTTTAAATCCACTCTGCCCAATAGAAGGCAGAGATTTCAACCAAAGTTTTCTTTTACTTGCTGACATAAGTAAAAAGCTTCCACCTTCAGTTAGACCTGAACCACACCTTTTTTTGGTTCAGGTACTCAACCGCAACCATAAAAATCAGACACAAAGACTATTAATACTACTAGAATTAATTCCAATCTCATTTACCCAAACATGATCTCAGATGAGCTCCACAGAATCAATAGAGTTAATCTGGATTTTCAACAATGTTGATCCCCAAGATCAACACTCCCTTCTCAAGCCAGTAGATAATGGTGCTTTTTTTCACCTCGTCCTATGACTATTAGTTCTCACTCCCATATGTATAAATCCAGAGAAAATCCATCAGTAGAATGACTCTGGATTGTAGTCCTTTAAAATGATCATTAAAAATAGTGATCAGTTGACCCCTGAATTCTTTCTGCATTCAGGTCACCAGCACAAGGGATTGGCACTATTTTGGAGTGGGAGGCCATTTTAACATAGCCTACCTTGAAGCATGGGGTGCTTCTGACCTGGCCTGCACCACTGCCCCCACAATCACAGTCCCCCCTCACAGTGCCGTCGCTTCCCAGCCAAAGACCTCTGGCTCCATGGCCAAAATAAAATGACTATGCCAGCTGGATCTGGCCCATGAGCCATAGTTTGCCAGTCACTGACAAGACCAGCCGCCATAAAAGTGGCAGGGAAAAGGAAGTCACCTTGGCTCCTTCCTTGCAATGTGCCTTGTTTCTTATATGACTCAGGAAGAACTTATGAACTTGCTGTCTAAACTAAGCCAATTTGATATGTTACTTGCCATACACCTGGCAAGGATTAACATATCACATTCAGCAAGTATAGTGGAAGAAGCTACCCCTTCCTTCCCCTTGTGCGATGATCTGGGCAACTTGTCACACTGGGCCATAGGCAGCCAGGTCTGGAGGGTCGCCTTAGGATCAGCAGAAGCATCTGAGGTCTGAGGGTGTGCCACACTGGAGCATAGAGAAGCCAGAAGACCCATCTGGGAAACTAAGTTGGAGGGTCAGGCAGAGCACAGGGCCAGGAAGCTAGCCAGGACAGGTAATCAGACCAGAATTGGGTCAGGTATCCAAAAGAGTCAGGCAAAACTCAGGGTAGGCCAAGTCAGGTATCCAGAGAGTTTGTTAGGAAGACAGCAGCAGCACAAGCCAAGGGTACAGCGCTCTGGACACAGGGTTGAATCTTGTTACCCAGACACTTCCTTTTCTGGGTCAGGGGTTATATTGGAAGGGGTGAATCAACTGATCTAGGCTGGCCATTTCATTGGCATGGAGTAGGTATATGGCTAGGCCTGAGCAGAGGGTTCTGGCCACCTGGGTCTGCCCTAGCCTTCTGTTGGGTTTGGTAACAAATTAGGATGAAGAGCTATACCACGTAGGCAAGGGCCCTTGGTTCAAGGCCATGGGCTGATTGATGCCAGAACAGCTTGTGAGCACTCCAACTTTCTTCTTTCAAGTTGGGCGTTACGGTTAATAGAAATAACACAGATCATGAAAAAGGTTCTAAAAATCTATCACACTTTGGATGACAAGAAATATACATAGCTTGGCCATTTAACACCTACCCACAGCTCACTCTCACTTTTCTTAACACTCCTGAAGTGTTCTCCAGGATTTGGGACAGTGCCGTCCAAGTCTAACCTCTATAGCCTACTTGCTTTCACTCTCCTCTAGCCAGATCTGGAACCACTATCAACAAGTGGTTTATTTTTTTTCTTCAAAAGCATGTGCCCTGGTTTCTCACTCCTGTCATAGGATCTACAGATCTTTACTTTCCTGTGTGGGAATTTCCTACTATATATTCCCTCCTCCCTGTACATACATCCAGTGAAACTTGTTGACCTGGTGATTTGAGTAAATACGATATATTTTATTAGACCGACTAATTGGTTGGTAAAATTGTTCTTTGCAAACTTTTGGGTACAAACACCCTTCTTCAGGTAGAGGGAGAGTCTGCAGTTGTTTTGTGCTCGCCAATGCAAGTACTTTCTGGCCAGGTACAGACATTACAGGTTTACTGGCATAAGTGATGATAAACTAGTTTATACCTGTAAAAAAGCAGAAGTTCAGTACACAGGCTGGTTTTAAAATGGCAGAACCCAGTCTAAGATTTGCCCCTCACGCTGCATAGGGTATTTCCAGGATCAAAAAAGAGGGCAGCTGTGGAGGGGAGGGGCATAGAGGTGTGGGGGAGGGAGAAGAGGGGGAAATGATATGATTGTGGGAGGTGGTAGTGATATGCCTGTACCCTGCCTCTGCCCCTCACTCCTAAGCCCCAGGTCCCCCAGCCCTGCTGGTGCCCCTCTCTCCTGACCCATAGCCCCCGCCCTCCCGAGCCTTGCCAGTACCCCTGACACCTGATCCACAGTCCCCTGCCCCCAAGCCCTGCTGCCGATGCAGCTCGCACATGTACCCAGAAGCAGTTTGCTGGGGCCTGGCTACAGAGCACATGACTCCCAACAGCCAATTACCTTGCCTACTACTCCCAGCCCTAAGCCTCCAGGCTGCTTATACCGGGAAAAGGCCCGGGCGCAAGGACAGGGGGTCAAAAAAAGGACATGTCCAGGAAAACTCAGACATATAGTAACCCTAATCACCGAAGGGCAAATGTGCACTCTGTTCACACCCGGTCTAAACTATGCCACTTCCAGAAAACTGTGTAACTCAGATTGATTTCACCCCAGTCCTTTTGAATGTCTGTACCTAGCTTCTTAAGGTCATTTTTTGCCTTGAGCAACAGCACTAAAGTTAAGGTTAAAGTCAATCAGTAATACAAATGCAGCCTCTTCCAGGCAGGGCAATACATGTTGTGACTCTTGTCAGCTAGTATCTCATTCAGTACCAACTGAGACATCCATTAGTATAGCAACTTCATGAAAGTTAACCAGATTTCATAAGATATACATAGACAAAAAGACCAAGTCATTGTGTGGTCTACACATCACTGTCTGAAGCTCCAATTTGGAACAAAATAGTTTAATTACAAATGAATTTTAGCAATTTTTTGACATTTCACAGTTGTAAGTGCTGAAAGCTTGGTTTTAGAGCCACCTGTACAATCATGTTAATTGGAAATGGAATTTTCCATGGAATGAAACCTCAACCTTACCAAAATACTTAATTTTAACATTTTTCCTAACTGAGATTTTGTCCTATTGAAACACTCCTGCCAAGAGTTTAAGTTTCAGTGAGACAACATCTTCCAAGAGAAAACTGCTCCTTTGGAAAGTTTTGACACCTCGAATAAATAGAATTACAGACACTCTTGCAATCCTTAGTATTACAGTTGCACATTGCAGTTAGATTAGATGGGCCATCTTCCTGTAAATCTTGAATGTTTTATTGATTTCTTATCTGTTTTAAACACAAAAATGATTGCATGTTTGTGTTCAAACACCTCTGTTTCAAGCATGTGTAATCTAAATTCTTCATTGCAGCATAAGCCAGCAAAAATATATTTTATATGAAATGCTTTTTTTTAATCATTACTACAAAGCGTAGGTCCAGTTCTTGCTTCTGTTAAAGCTGATGGAAGTGTTACTACTGACTTCAGTGGCAGCAGGAATAGACCCTTGCAATGGAATTAAGTCCTCATTCAAGGCCCTCCAGAGTCAAACCAAATAAATGATCCCCAGTGACTTTGCCTGGGAGTTACACAAAGTGTTTAAACAGAGCTGGAAAGAGAAAACAATGGCTTAAGTCAGTGGTAATGAGGCATGGTAGACTTCACTATTAGGTCATTGTCAAGCTATTACAAAAAGTGTCAAGCCCAGGCCATAACTACTTGCTCATTGCAAATGGTCCTTCATTGATCTAGGTGAAAAAAAGCAAATGGTTAGAAATTCCCTTCTTTACTACTAAGAGTTCACATAATACCTACATGCCATTTGAGCTGTGCATATACTGTATCTACAACTATGCAGGGGGGGTGGACTCGATGATCTATTGATCCCTTCCAACCCTAGCACTTATGACTCTATGAATCTATGTATAGCAGGGGCCCTAAATTGAAACAGTGGGTTTTAAAAAACATCACTTCAATTTAGGGCCTATTAAAGCCCCGTGTCATGCACTCACCCCACTGATTTACCTGCCTCTCTGGCAGGGAGAGGAGGGTGAGCTGCAGGTGGGCAGAGTGGGGGCTTGTGCTTCCCTCCGCAGCAGAAGTGCCTCCCCACCCAGGCAGCACTTATGCACAGGCACTCAACTCGGGTGGTCCCAGGGGGGCACCACAGCCATGGAGGGAAGCACCGGGCCACCGTACAGCTTGAGCAGACAGGCAGGTTCGGGGTGGGGGGATGTGGAGATCAGGCTTGTTGCTTTTCTTGAGCAGAGCCTAATTTCCTGGGCAGCTGCTGGGCTGCCTGCAGGGCTATGGAGCTGCTCAGAGCCCGGTGCATGGCTGTAGGGGCAGCAAACTAAAACTCCTTGGAAGAGTTTTAGTTTGCTGCCCCTGAGTCATTTAAGGTGTATTACACCACCAAATTTCCTACTGTGGCTGGTATTAATGCACAATGCACCACCAAGGCGCGCAACCACCAACACCATTAAAGCAGTGCAAAAGCATTTAGCCCATTTTAAAGTATCATACACACACGCCTCAGATAACCATGAGGCAGAACTCTTATCGTGCTTGCAGCTTCAACTTTCATATATTCTACTTGTGGATGGATTTATCACACAATATTATTACAGGAACGAAGTAAAAATATTCAGCATTATTGACTGTACAATAAGGAAAGGACTTTTTCCCCCTACTATTAAATGAACTAGTTTCTTACTAGTGCATTGCTTCCAACTGACAAACAGGAAAGAATGGCAGATTCAAATTAGGGGTTAAACAAAGGATAGCTAAGAAGAACAAGAATCAAATACCTTCGGTTAAAAATAGAATTAGAATGAAGCTAGCAACCTAAGGGAACTGACATGAAGCAGATTATAAGGAAATAGGGAAAAGTTCTTTTATTACAGTTAAAACAGAGAAGAAATGAAAAAAGTGCCTGCTTTACAAGATTCCAGCTTTGCCTTCAGCCAAGCAGAAAAGCTGGTAGTATCAAAACAATTAAGATTAAAATGAAACTTGAAGGCAAACAAAGATGGTCCATTCGAAGATCTCCTTTATATGTGTGCATCTTATAACACTGCAAATGTACAAAGCTTTCTGTGATGTAGTCTTTCCCTGTAAGGCAACTAATTAGAAGGTTAATGTGCATTAAAGTTTAGAGTTAAAGCAGAAACTAAACAGCATTTTCATTACAATTATCAGGTGTGATTATTATTTAAATTAGTCTCACACAGGAAGACTTGGAGGTCCTAATACAAGCACAGAATTATGATGTAATTGAGATTATGGAGATGTAGCGGGATAGTTCACATGGCTGGAGCATGGTCGTAGATGACTATACCTTATTCAGAAAAGATAGGTAGGGGACAAAAAGTAGGTGTTACCTATATAAAAAGGTGATATACACATGTTTAGTGGTGCAGGACAAAGTGGAGTGTAGGCCTCCTGAAAACCTCTGAGTAAAGGTCAGAGGGGAGAGCAGCAGGGGGATTTCATATGCAAGGGCACACCGGCATTTGCGCTGGTGTTCATGTAAGGCTGGCATGAGGTAGCAGCCCAGAGGGGCACCTTCAGCAAGCAAAAGAGCAGTAGACACAGCTCTGCAGACATGGTGCAGACACAGAGCACCACTGCCAGGGGCCTTACCCTCGCGCTGCTGCCTGCCATGGGCTGTTCTGAGGCCTTCACCCAGATGGAGCTCTTGCCGGGGTTGGTGGCCCCTTGCCCCCCTGTCTTTGCGGGGGAGCACTCAGTAGGGTCCTGGGGTGGGGCCTGGTGGGCCCCCTGCCTGTCCCTCCTGTGCTCGGCTTAGGGCCATGGAGGAGCAGGTGAGGAAGCTCCAGGCTGAGGTGAGCAGGCTGAGGGGGATCTGGGATGCAGAGTATGAAATTGATGCCTATTTCTGTTCTCTGCAGGCCCAGTCGCCCACTGTGCAGCCCCGACAGGAGACGCGTCCAATGCAGGTGTGGCAGAAGGTGTCCAGATCTAGAGCTGCTCAGCCTACAGTGGTGGAAGCTCCCCAGGTACACCTGGGGAACAGTTTTGAGGCCTGGCAGCTGTGACAGAGGAAGACAGTGCAAAGGCCTTCAGCAGGGAGGATGCCACTCCCTACACAACAAGGAATGGGCAGAAATCGAACACCAGCAGGAAGAAACTCCGGGTCCTCGTCATCAGAGTCTCCATCCTACGAGGGCTGGATGGTCCCATCTGCCTTGCCTGACTCCATGACACGGGAGGTCTGCTTCATGCCTGGGGCTCGGGTTGGGACATCACGGAGAGGATCCCAGTCTACATCTGACCTGCAGACCAGTACTTCATGGTGGTCATCCATGTGGGAATGAATGAAGCTTAAGGAGACGGGGGTGCAGGTGGTATTCTCCTCTATCCTTCTGGTGAGTAGGCAGGACGGCGACACAAGGCCTGCATTGGCGAGGTCAACCGGTGCTTACAGAGTTGGTGCCACCAGGCGGGCCTTAGGTTCCTAGATAATGACCCATGCTTTTGGGGGGGAGGGGGGGCGGACCTTGCTGGGGCAGGATGGGCTTTACCTCTCTCCTAAAGACAAGCATGTCTTCTCTCCCAGGTTGGCTGATCTCGTACGGTAAGCTTTAAACTAGCCTCGCTGGGGGAGGGGGGGCCGCAGGAAGACGAGGAGATGCCACCCAAGCAAGACAGGTGACACATGCAAGGAGTGACCAAGTAAGAAACAGGGGTCTGGATAGTCTTCCTAATCGGGGAGTGGCAAGCACAGCTATGCAAGGCCTTAAATGCCTGTATACCAATGCTCGGAGTATGGGGAACAAACAGGATTAACTCGCCCCCAGAATAGCCAGTTCAAACCCAGACATAATGGGGCTTACAGAAACATGGTGGGATTCATCCCACGACTGGGCAGTTAACATTAGGGGCTATAGGCTCTACAGGCAGGATAGAGAAGAAAAGAAGGAAGGCAGGGGGTGTGGTGCTCTATGTCAAAGAGCAATACACATCTTCTGCCAGCAAAATGGGATCAGAGAAGGGACAAGCTGAAGTGCTCTTGGCCAAGATACAAGGGGGTCATGGGGAGAGGGATTTAACGGTGGGGATCTACTACAGACCCCCCAACCAAGGGGAGGAGCTGGACCGGGAATTTTCGGGCCAGCTTGCAGAGGCTCTTAAGGCAAGGGATGTACTTGTCATGGGTGATCCAAATTACCCGGACATCTGCTGGGAGCAGCAGTCACCCAGGTTGAACCGTTCCAGGCGGTTTCTGGCTGAGATACAGGACCTCCATTTAACACAGGAGTTGCACAGTCCCACCAGAGGAAATGCCCTTTTCGACCTGGTCCAGACAGGCCACAGGCAATGATCTGGTAAGGGGGCTTCAGGTCCTTGGCCACCTGGGTGACAGTGATCATTGCTTGCTGGAATTCATCATCCAACACAGGGTGTCAAGGGCCTGCAGAAAGGTGGTAGCCCTAGACTTCAAGAGGGCCAACTTCAATGAGTTGAGGATATTGGTGGGAGAGGCTCTGGGGTTCTAGAGGGCAGGAGAACTCAGTGCCCAAGACAAGAGGTTGTTCCTTAAGGAACCTATACTCAGGGCCCAAACGGTGACAATCCCAACAAGAAGCAAGGGGGGCAAGAGTGTCCGAAAGGCTCCCTGGCTTACCAGGAACGTCCGGGAATGCCTGATTGCCAAAAAGGTGGTATGTACCTGGTGGAAGGGGAGGGAGGGGCTATCTCCAATGAAGAGTATACCTCCACTGCTCGGGCCTGTAAGGGGGCTGTTAGGAAAGCTAAGGCGGACATAGAGCTAGGACTTGCATCCGAGATCAAAGATAATAAAAAGTCCTTTTTCAAATATATAGGGAGGATGAATAAGTCTCCAGGAAATGTGGGGCCCCTGCAAGATGTGCTGGGCAATCTGGTGGTTGCGCCAGAGGAGAAGGCAGACTTCTTTAACAGATCCTTCACCTCCGTTTTCTTGTGCAGGAACTGGGACTCCCCCACCATGTTTCAAGATGGACTCAAGGGGAATGCCTCAAGACCTAAGGTTAAGGAGGATCGGGTTAGAGTGCTTCTGGAGGGGCTGGCTGTGTTCAAGTCAGCAGGTCCAGATGCTCTCCACCCAGGGTGTTGAGGGAGCTAGCAGGGATTATTGCTGGGCCCTTGGCATGGCTTTACAAGCACTCGTGGTGCTCGGGCCAGGTGCCAAAGTGGAGGATAGCCAAAGTGGTCCCCATCTTTAAGAAAGAGAGGAGGGAGGACCTGAGCAAATATAGGCCCATCAGTCTTACCGCAATCCTGGGGAAACTCTTTGAGAAGATCATCAAGGAGCACATCTATGATGGGCCAGCATCAGGGATGATGCTTAAGGGCAACCAGCATGGTTTCATTAGGGGCAGGTCATGTCAGACCAACCTGATTGCCTTTTATGATCAGGTCACAAAAGCATTGGATGCAGGTGTCACCCTGGATGTAGTCTTTCTGAACTTCAGCAAGACCTTTGACGCTGTCGACCACCTCATCCTCATTAAAAAACTAGCCAACTGTGGCATCGATGTGTACAGTCAGGTGGACTGCTAATTGGCTGAAGGGTCATACTTACAGGGTCGTGGTTGATGGGTCATATTCAACCTGGGGGGAAGTGGGCAGTGGAGTCCCCCAGGGCTTGGTCCTTGGACCCACACTGTTCAATTTCTTTATCAGCGATTTGGATGATGGGGTAAAAAGCAACCTGTTCAAATTTGCTGATGATACCAAAATTTGGGGTGAGGTGGGCACGCTAGTAGGGAGAGAAAGACTGCAGAAAGACCTGGATAGGTTGCAGGGGTGGGCTAACAAAAACAGGATGCATTTCAATACGGACAAGTGCAGGGTGCTGTGCTTGGGCAGTAGTAACCAGCAGTACACTTATAAGATGGGAAACTCCCTTCTTGAGAGCACAGAGGCAGAAAGGGATCTTGGAGTCATTATGGACTCCAACATGAACATGGGCCGACAACACGAGGTCACGGTCGGTAAGGCTAACCGGACCTTATCGTGTATCCACAGGTGTATCTCAAGTAGGGCCAAGGAGGTGACCCTCCCCCTCTATGTGACACTGGTCAGGCCACAGCTGGAGTACTACGTCCAGGTCTGGGCGCCACACTTCAAGAGGGATGTGGACAACATTGAGAGGGTCCAGAGGAGGGCCACCCACATGATCCAGGGACAGCAGGGCAGACCCTACAATGAGAGGCTATGG
>JAGPOW010001296.1:133093650-133109210 GCA_030014935.1 Caiman crocodilus
TATCCTATAGTCTGCACTCAGATACACACATGCAATTTAAACACCGTCAAAACATGATGTGTGACCATATCTAAACAAGAGATTGAGTTTTATTTTTTACTGGAACAGAAAGGACTTGTACTGGTAATCCTTATCCGTAAACCAACGGATGAGAATGGCAGAAGTGATCACACAAGGCTGCGATGTGCCTTTATTAAGATACTCAGTACATATCTGCCATCAAGAAAGCATCTTCATATCCATTAAAAAAATCTCTACAGCGCTGCTTGTACAAGGAGGCCAAATCCTGACAGTCTTCTCACAGCCTGCTTCATGAATAGTCCCATTGACTTCAAAGAGAATAATTTATAGAACAAGGTAGACTTGGTATAAATAAAGTTATCAGAAGGTGGCCCATAGTGGGTTCTTTATGTCGCAAGGAATAAGGGGCACAGCATATCAGCAAGAAACCTGTATCCTATTACACATTAATACAATTGAAATGGCAATAATGTTATACATGCAGTGAAATATAGAGTTCAAGTTATTGATGGAATACTGCAGAAGGTCCCTCAACTGCCATATAATTATTTTTGTCTAACATGATGTAGCTTTAGCACTAAATCAAATACCAGTGAACAAACCACATGGGTAGGTTAGGGCTCTGAGTGACTAGGCTTAATTGCTGCCTGTCTTGCTATGACATATATACTTACTTCATAATAGCGCTACTTTTTTCCTAGATGGGTAAAAAGAACAGCCAGATTTAAACCTGAAACGTTGAATGCACCTATAAATTAAATCCACTACTTGACCCAAATTAAATACCTATTCCTTCCTGTCTTACTCTATTTAAAGGACCTATAAAGATGAATATAAATTTTAATTTTGTATTTGTTTACACTATTTATACTAGGCAGAGTATTTTTCCTGCAAGACAATTTGAACCAAAGGGTATTATAATTGTTCTGTATTGACTTCTACTCGGGTTTGTACATAATTTTGTTTTCAAAAACCACTGGCGAATATATCAATGCTTAAAGAGAATTTAATATTGCATTAAAATCGTGGATATTAAAATATAGTCTCATCTTCTCTCCCTGAATCTATTCATCACTTTATCTAAATAATATAACCTCTATTGTAGTCATCTGTACTGAGCCAAACAGAACTGCAGGGAATACTTGTTTAAACACCCATCAGCCATGGTGTCCAGACTGTATATTTAATGAAGCAAGGTCAGTTAATAACACTGCAAGGACACCGTTCTTAGTGTTCAATAGTTTTTTTTATTGTAGATATGCTTTCATATTTCATTAGCCAGACTTTTCAAATGTATTCCAAGCATTTGATAAGAAAAACACTAATGTGTTGAAATGGGATTATTAACAAAACATAATTGAATAGGCAATTACTTTTTCCTACCTGTTTTTGGTAGGTAGAAAGACCAGAATAATGCATTGCCTTGGACTCAAATGTTGTTGAATATTTATAAGGCAAAAATAAAATACAAATAATGATGCTGTTGTACTGAGGCATTGGGTGAAATCTCAGGGAAGCTGGTAACAAGTAATAATTGTCCTTTACTCAGGATAAATAAGAAACAGTGAAGCTCTCTGGAAGGAAGATATCTAAAATTCAGCCACCCCCCCCAAAACAGGCCAAATGCAAGGCTGGTCAGGAGCAGGTAGAGCAATTATTACTGGGGACTAAAGGCAAAAATGGAAGCCTGACTATTGCTTTCAGATGGTGTCTCAGAAATAGAGAAGACAGCAAAGTAACACTGGAGAAGTTCACAGGTGATGACTAAAGGACAGGGTGATTATAGGAATCATCAGGGGAGGAGGGAAGAACTGCATTTTATCTATAGCTCCTGCATAAATACTCCTTCCCTTAGCATTCACTCTCTGCCACTGTGAGACAGAGGGTAGATGCATGATCTGAACGAGCATGCCATTTCTTATGCTCAAGGTCAGCCATTTATGAATGTACATACTTGAAATCCAGCCACTTCGGAATATATATAGTTGAAGTTACTAGCTAAGAGTCTGCTGTTTAATTAGAAGTTTCGAAGTTCCTTCTCTCTGGTGCACAAATTATAGATATTTTGTGGTGTCAGAACAGAGGCTGAAAGACTGAGATGATGCACCAACAAAAGCCTCCTGGAAAGAACCGGCAGGGGGAAAAAATTAAACCCTGGAGGAAGTGGAAGAAAGCGTTTGAACTGTGCTGCATTGTGAGTGGTGCAGACACAGCGACAAGGCTGCCAACAGTATTATTTCTTCATGCAGCAGGTGAAGAAGCTGTAGAAATAATTAACACTTTTCAGTTTCAAAACGCAGCGTATAAAGGGGGAAAAAAAAAAGCCCACAAATTTTAATGAATAATCTTGAGGCATGCTATGCTCCAAGGGATAAAAAAAATGTTACACCTGAGGCATACATTTTTTAACCAGAGGTTAGGCAGGTGGGAAAACTATAGGTCGATAAGTGACAGAGTCAAATTGGTTGTGTGAATCCATCATTGTGTATGGTATTGTGCTTGGTATTACATTGTGTGGACTGCATCGTATGGGGTATTACATAGACTCATTGCATGGAAGACTGCCGAGGGAGACTGATTAACCTGTGACTGGGCATATGTAAAGCAAAGGAAATTATAGCTAAGCACCTGAAAGGACTGAATGAGCTTGAAAATGTGTGCATACTTTGCTAAATAAGTCTGTATTTGATAAATACTCAATGGTCAAAGTCAGGTCTGAAAAGTCTCCAACTGCCAATAAGGGTCTGAGAGCAGAAGAAATGAAAAATGAGGGAGGTCAGAGGCAATTCGAGATTGTTTTCAATGTGGCCAGGCCTGGACACAGGTATGGGCGAAGTGAGCGGCTGCCTGGGGCCTGGACAGAAAGGGGGCCCCAAAAATGGAAATTGTAAAATTATTGTTATTATTATCAGTATCTCTGGCAAAGGGGGGGCAGATACTAAACGTTCACCCAGGGCTGCCAGGAGTCTCAGTATGGTGCTGAACGAGGCCACTGGTTTGCTTTAAAATGCAAAAGGACTGCAAGATGCAAAAATGCCACAGATGCAATAAATGCAATAATTTGCAACAGTTTGGTCAAAGAACCCAGAGAGAAACCTATTTTAACTCTTAAAGACAATCAAAAGATATAGGTATACTTTGTGCTGGTGCATCCTGATTTCCCTTTAGCTGCTCCAAAAATCAACCAGGAAGCTAGGATTTTGTCCCACTTTTGGTACCTGCACAGTACCCCAACCCAATTAAGTTTCCCAAATCCTCCCAACTCAAGTGGCTTGCTATACCCTGAGTCAACAAGTTAAGGAAGAAAAGTAATACCAGCTCTGTTCCAGATTTCCACCTCACCTCTCTTATCTGCTTTTTCAGCAGTATTAACATACTACCAGTGCCTAGCATTTTTGTTTTAGACCAGTGTATTCATCTAATCTAGCCTTGTAAATTGCTTCTTTTCTTGTCCCTAGTCTATGGCGTGGAAGAGCTACCAAAAGAGGCACCTTCCAGATACTGAGTTCCCGGTTTCCGAGCATTGTATTTGGCATTACATAACGTATCGTTCACTGCACTCAGTTCCAGATGGGAAAGAAAGGAAGGAGGTTACTAAAATGAATGTATACAGTCATTCGGGTTTGCTATGCATCTCTTCATGTTGCGTGCTGAGTGATTCACATTGGTTTAACATGTATACTGTTGCTTTTCTATCTTGTTGACTCCATCTCATGCTTTTATCCAATGGGGTACAGCAAACCAACCCTAAAAGCACACAGCCGTTCCAGCATTTGCCATCATTTCCCCATCATTATTCATGCTGTCTTTCAGTCACTTTTAAAACATACCTGCCTATGGGTACTATCTGGCTCTAAGGAGTTGCTTGAGGAATACATTCAAAATGGAAGGCATACTATTTATAATACTGGCCACCTCTGTGAGTGGGGTTATGCTAATTAGAGTAAAGGTTGTGCACACACACTTCTGGCTCTATTACTAAGGTCAGCAAGGTACTTACACATGCATCTGTATTAAAGCTCTGTTGGCTTAGGGGGTATAATTCTCCAAAGCAGAAAAGGGTAGTACCAGGGGTATGATGACAATAGAAAAGCTGTATGTTCCAGTCCTGGCTCTACTAGAGATGTCCTATGTGAGCTTAAGTAGATCAGTGCCTGTGTGCTTTCCTTGATCTTTTTCCATTTGGCTCCACAGACCTTTTCAGCAAAGGCCAAAATTAGGAACCAAAAATCTCAGCATAATGGGCATCTAAACCCATGCTATGTCAACAGGGTAATGCCTGAGTGGGACCCCCAGGTGTGATGCAAATAATACTGATTAAGGCAGCAAACTTGAACCTAATCATAGCCATTTATTTTATTAAGTTAATTTCTTATTTGAACCAGTTAAATGCAGTTTCCTTTGTGGTTTCCTTCAAGTGCAGCCGCCAATGGCTGACCTCCAGAGAGATGACTCATTTTCCAGCTGGAGCAGTGACTCTTCAGAATTGCCCCGCACCTATACAGAACGGGACTGACGTTCAGTATGGGACTTGTCTTCCATTACCTGGTGCTTGGTTCATTCAGTCATACTTGTGCCAGGAGACTGAAAGGGCATGTCAAAACCCTATCACTCTCATTTCACATGAATGGCTATCCATTGCCTTTTATGGGTAGCCTGCCTGTATATTTGACATGACCCAATTCTATGGCCTTTGCACATCTGAATACTATCAATATTATTTAGAGCCATTGTGCAAGGCATGAAACCCTTCACTAGGGTAATCTGCCTTCATATTTGACACGACCCAATTCTATGACCTTTGCACATCTGAATACGATCCGCATTATTTAGAGTCATTGTGCAAGGCATGATACAAACAAAACCTAGGCCCCCAGCACTTTATAATCTGATGTTAACTACGCGGATTTCCTCACTCAATTCAGATCATTAATACCTGCGACATAAAGACAACATGCTAACTTTTGACATTTGATAGACGTAACATCGCCTATCTTGACCGAGGGAAAAAAAATCATACCAGGTCCCAAAGAAACTGGTTTTTAAAATCTTCATTTTTGAAAAAAAACCCAGCCCAATCTAACAACAACCCAATGTCTTCTAGTTAAAAAATGCCGAGCTTTTGTCATACAACTACATTGACTAAAAATGTATTTCTTTTTTTACAATAAAAAGTAAAACTTTGGATAAGGACATGACTCCAGAAACAGAGACTTTAAGAAAATGCCAAATATCATAAAACATGCAATACAACTATGTATCGACAATACAGTGTGAATCATGTTATCTTCTTATTGATGCTGACTCCTGTACTTAAAGCTCAAAATCGTACTTAAGAATCTTACTGATGGCTATTGGGCGTTGATAAAATTTTCAGACGGTAGAAGGAATCATAAATCTTAAAGTTAAACTCGTTACTGTCTAAAAAAAAAAAAGACTTTAAAATTAAATTGTTCTGATAGTCACATATTTAAATTTAGCTTAACAAAACAAACAAAATATAGAGTGACTGCATCCCATTAGCTTTTTATATTCTAGAAAAAATAGGCAATGGGCAAAAAAAAATCTAAAATTGAACAGCTTGTGGTTATGTTGCTATAGATACAGGATGTTCTGAAGCTTTGCTAAGCCAGGAAAGGAAAAGTACAAATACTTTTGCACTGAGTACCCCTTGTCACTCCAGATGGTTCTGACATTTTTGGGCAGGAGATTTGGGTTTGCTTGGCTTAGGTGAAAGAGTAAGAAGAAATTTAGGAGACAGCTCAGAATAACAATGCCTCACACTTTTCATCCAAGGATGCCAGTGTGGGGTTTTTTTTTCAAGAATAGCAAAAGATTTCTGCCTCTGAAAACTGAATTTTTTTGGTTAACGGCCAAAAAATTCAGCTTTTGATGAAAGAGAGCATTTTGTCCTGTAGAAAGAAGATGCCTTTCATTATGAAAGCAACATAAAAAATTAGTTAAAAAGTCAGTTTCCCATTGGAAACAGGTTTTGAAGAAAATTTGCAACTAGCCCAAGCATCTTGCTGTTCTCTATTTTCACAAATGGAAAAATGAAGATACTGAAAGTATAAATTACATCTGAAAATTCAAACGGACGATGTAGCCCAGCAACAGAAAGAAGACCTCTAGATTCTTCATCCTTGTGAGTGCTGGGTGTAACAGGGACCAAGGGTTACACCGGTTTAAATGAGCTTCCAAAATGTCCACAGACTTCTGCCACCCTAATCATACCCATCCTGATTGTCATGTTTTTGTCACTTTTCCCAGAGCCAGTAAGAGACTTTTATGCTAAACTGTGAAGGCTACAGAAGCTTAAAAACATAAAGCATTAACAGAAAATATCTCTAATACTTTCAGATCTACTCCAGTGCATTCTCATGCATGCAGTGAAGTGTCTAGTACTTTTAAACCTTTTTAATTTCGGGCATTTTCAATAATTAGTCATATAGCAGACAATCCAATCAGTAAGAAACTCAACATGAAAGGGAGTTGGAACAGGTCTGCAATGGGATGGTTTGTATGGGGAGAAAAAGCTTCTTTTTTTTTTTTTGAAGCTTCAGAAGGGGTGAATTCAGCCCTTCTCGAGATAAATGTTGAGGTGTGCCCCCCACTCCCAAGCTATAAAGATTTGGCCATTTGCGTTGGGGAGTCAAAGGCAACTGGCAGTAATTTTAGCTGTCTCACTCTCTTGTATGCTGTTGCCTGCAGACATGGGCATGCCTTAACCATGTGAGTCCGATGGGTTGCTATTGAAGGTCCCGTGTCAATTTATGCCTTGCAAGAGAGTAAGGGCTTCAGATGCAATACCTTAGAGTTGGGGATCTCAATCCCTTGGGCTGCAGAGCTGTATTATCCTGCCCACCAGGCTCCCTGGGGGGTCTGAAAATTTGGCAGCAGGACAGCAGTGGCAGCACAAATCTCCACTTCCCTGCCAAACTTCCAGACCTGTGGGGAACATTGCACGACAGATAGTATGGCCCTGCGTACCAGATCAAGTGTGGAAGGCTGGGGCCATGCAGGGCCAGATCCCAGCATGTGGGTAGGATTACCAATTCTGTTTGAATTTATTCTGGGGGGGTTCCCAGAACGTCAATGTGCCTGCAACACACATTGCAAATGTGCCCTTGTGCTGCCATATACCAGTTATGGATTACGATGCACAGACTTTATGTCACGAAGGCGAATGCACAATCCTATTACATTTTAAAAACCCACTAGACTACTGTATACACTGAATTTGCCTTTTAATATTCATTTTAGAGACCGCCTTATCATTTTTCTCCTGGATGACTCTGAGCAGTCTCCTGGAGATTTATGTCTACTTCCTGGAGATTCCAGGGCAACCCTGGAGGTTGGCAACCCTACATATGGGGCTGGGTCAAGGTTGCAGGGAGTCTTACTGAGACCTGACCTGAGCATAAGGGGCCAACCCCATGAGGGACTCAGCTTGCAGTCCAGCCCCATGTCGAAACATTCAGCATCACTGCCTTAGAGGACAGAATATATACATGGGTTCATCGATTTCATAGATTTCATAGACATTAGGGCTGGAAGGGATCTCGCAAGATCATTGGGTCCAGCCGCTCTCCCGAAAGGCAGGAAGTCTGCTGGGGTCAAATGATCCCATCAAGATAAGCATCCAAACATGCCTTAAAAGCATAAAGAGTAGGTGCTTGCATGACTTCTGGGGGGAGTCTGTTCCAGACTTTGAGAACTGAGATGGTAAAGAAGTTTTTCCTATATGTCCAATCTAAAACAGTCTTCCTGGAGTTTGTGACCATTAAACCATGGGCAACTGGTGCCTCCCAAGTCTAGAAGGGCACCCGCAGGTGCCGGTGGAGGCGGCAGAGCTGGCAAGCTCCCCCAGATGCCTCCAGTAGTGTCAGCAGAAGGGCCAGAGCTGGTGAGCTCCCCCAGCTGCCACCATCAGTGTTGGTGGTGGGGCTGGAGCTGGCGAGCTCCTGCAGGGGGTGCTGTCAGGGTTGATGGAATGGGCAAAGCTGGTGAGCTCCTGCAGGCACCACCATTGGCTTTGGCAGCGGGGCCAGACCTGGTGAGCTCCTGCAGGCATCGATGTCAGTGATGGCCCTGTCAAGGTGGGCACGGGTCCCCCGTGTGTCCTTCCCCATGGGGTGAGGTTTGCAGTTAGAATAATTGCTTCTCTTAAAGTACTCTTGAAGAAGGAAATGTCTTTCACAAGCTTCCCCTCACTGTTTGTCTTCTTACCCAGTGCTTAGTCATTCTCCAACAAGACACACCCCCTTCATCTGTGTATTACTAAATATATGCAAGAGCACAATAGCCTTGCCAAAGAGAACGATGAGGTTATTTCCATAACCATGCAGGTGTCTGTGATTTGTGACACCACAAACCTCTTTGCTGCACCACAAACCACATGTGTTGCAAATTGAACCATATGTGGCACTGTTAATTTGCAGCACAGGAGCAAAATTTGCTACCTGATAATTAGATCAAAAATGCAAGCACGCTCCCCTGCTCATCTGGATGTGGCCCATGACACCATGAAGAGCACAGAAGTTGCAAGAGTAGATCAAACCCACAGTCCTGTTATCATAGAAACATATCCCCAAGAGTGATCAATACTCAAAGCTTCAGAGGAGAGTCACAAAATCCTGTAGAAAACAGGACAATTTGGTGTGGTAAATAAATAAATAAAAAGCAATCAATCAGTCTACTAACCCCAAAGAGTTCAATGTTGGTTTCATGCCCTGAAACATAAAGCTTATATCCGTTCCAAAATTGTTGAGCTGATCTCTTAATCCTTGGGGATCTGGCTTGAGTATGGCCAGGGCTTTGGACTTGCCATGGGTATATATTCCTGTAAGAAAACTAATTTAATTTAGTTTTTTTTCTGGTTCCCTGAAATCTGAAGACGAAATCAGTTCTTCTAAAACAGAAATAAACAGGATCATATCTTGTTCCAACTGAATTTGACAGGAGCTGTATTATTTACTGGAGTTGGTCCAGAATCAGGTCAGCCTTTTTGTTTAGAGCTAACTTTTCAGTTTAACGTAAGATTAAATAAAAACACCACAATAATAATTTTAAAATAAAAAATGTTCATGTGTCATCCATAGTAATGCCCAAATTGTTCTGGTGAGCTATAATTTCTTAGTGACTGTTCCCTGAGTCTACAAACCTATTATTTATAACTGAATTAAACAGCATCATCAGATGACTTAACTGACTCTGAAATTGCAGCGTGAAAAAAATGTGGAAGTGAAGTGCCAGACTACCAATTTAAACACTGCTCTAACAATGGCCAAGGCAATCAGTGAACAAAAAAGTCCACATTTCTACTCCAAACTATCAATTAGGGAAAAAACACTCATTCATTAATAGGAACAAATAAGGCCAGATATCTCCATTTGAGCTTGTTTGAAGGATTTTTTTTAGGGCTGGTGAAAGTTACTAGATTAATGAAACTATTTGTCTTCCATTTTTCGTAGGTTCTTACGTGTTCATTATGATAATGTTTAGGGAGTGAAAAATTAAGTTTTAATTCTAGGTAACATGTGTTACTATGCAGAGACCTATATGGTTTGTGAGCCCTCAAAATAAGGCTTAGCACTAGCAGGATAAAGGTATCATACTAGGTAGTCTGAAGCAGGCTATATAATAAGCCTCAGGAGTCTGTTTCTTGTCCAGGATCAGGCTCCCCCAGCAATAAGATGTGATGGGAATGAATGCATGCTCCCACAATTGCACCTACTACCATACCTGTCTGGCATGGCAGGAGATGCAATTGTGTCAGTCATGCATTTGATCCCATTATACCTTTACCTGCACATGCAGAGGGGGCCTAATTAGAGACCACCTCTCAAGGTCCAGAGAGCAAGTCTCAGAGCACAACACTCATTTTGTTACAGTGCTACAAGGGCAGAATGAAGCACTGTCTGCAAAGGTCTGAAATATGCTGGTATCAGGGACTCCAGACTCTAACTCCATCTGCACAACTTATATGATCCTCAGTAGCATAGTATGTGAGCATCGCAGTCTTTGCAACACCTGCGTCAGGTATTAACACAATATATTATTTAACGCATTGGGACCTAAGGAGCAGAAAGGACAAATGGTTCAAGCAATATCACAGAAGTCTGTGACAGGGCAGAAAATCGAAGAAAGGTGCCTCGGTCCCCAAGTCCGTGCCCAAACACTTGAGGGTGCAGACAGAAGTAACATTTTTTGCCACATCTTGGCACAGAACGAGGTTTACAGCTGTGACCAAACACACGTGCACAGCTGCAGACAGCTTCAAAAATGGCTGATCATTTGAAAATCTGAACCCTCATGGCATGAGGGGTCAAATGAAGACGTTTCAAAACAGAGCCTCCTTTGTAATCTGTAACTCAGAAAACTTCCTGCAGAGCATTCTTAGTTCCAGCGGGAAGCTGCACTTATGTCTGCACCCTGAACTATTTTTTTGGCCAAAACCATCAATCCTTGGCCTTTCTGCTGATTTCGTAAATTCTAAGAAAGGATGCAAAAAAAAAATTCAGGGGCCTAACCCCTCTTCCATTGAAGTTTGGAGGAGCTTTATTGTTGAGACCTTTGGAAGTAGACATAGAACATAATGACTACTTTCGAATATTCTCAGCTGCATTGATCCAAACCCTGTTCTTTGTGCTTCTTAAATGTCTATCTTACACGGTGTGCCGAGTCAGGGGAATCATAGCTGATGCCTCTGTATTGCTTCACGCATGTTCCCGGCTGAGCTGCATTTCAGGCAGTACTATTGTTGTGGATGGCAGTGACAAGTGGGTTGAAGTTTTCAGTCATACAGGCAGCTGCTCAAGAGGAAATGGATGGGAAATGCCAAGTCATCTCACATGAGTTATGGAACCATTTAGAAATAATAACTGGATTATACAATAATAATACCATCATGCCTATAATCCATCTGGCTGCTTTGTCTTGATCTGATGATGCAAGGCATAAATAAACTTGGACTGTTTGTATAACAAGATTATGGTTTATGGAGAAAAAAACCAGGGTTTCACCTTTTATTTTCGTTCTCTGTTAGAACCAAAACGGACTATTCGGTGTTTTGCAGTAAATAAATAAATGCATGAAAAAGAGAAAGCAAGTACAAGGATTTAACATGGGTGTCCATATCCCAACGTAGTGCTGTAATCACTGGACTGCAGTCTGAGGCCTTCCTCAATGCATATTTAGTCACGCTTATGAGATGAAATCACTCCAACAGGCCAATCACCCAGTACTTTGAATACCTTTGCGCTGGGAGGCCAATTGTCAATCCCTTGCTCTGATCTGGAGTGCTATAACCTTTATCATTCTCTCTGGCATCTTAGAACTGGCAGGTCTTCCCCAGCAAAAAGTTTTGGTTAAAACCAATATATTTCCATTAAAAGTGTTATTACTGCATGTTTTCTGACCAAAAAAAAAATCCCGATGAGCTTTAATGAAAAAGAGAAATACAAGCATCCAGTTAAACCAGTGTAATCCTTGCTCCCAGTAGCTCAGAGGAGGGTTGTGTTATTTCAACCTTTTGTGTAGCACAATAATCAGTTGCTTCCCAGATGCACCATGACTCAAGGTCAAGCGGTAAAGGCATTTCAGCAGCTTAGTCCTAGAGGCTCTAGCAGTTGATTGGTCTCAATAAGCACTCCGACACACAGCTCACATAAAGGACAATTTACTTGCTACTAAGATACATTACCTGGGATGCAGCCAGTACTGGGGAAAGACAGCAGAACACGCAGCCTAACATATTAAGAAGTTGCATTGTCAAATAAATAAAATAAAAGCTTTTTTTAAAAACCGGGAAAAATCAGAGTCCAACCAAAATGACATTTGCGAGCAGCCCAAAGAAACACCATGGAAAGTTGGGTGCATGAGGGAAAAACAGCAGATGGCTTCCTCAGGTGGTGGAGAGATGAACATGTTAATTTAGAAAGTCCAAGAGTTAGTGACTGCTGCAAAGCGTCATTGTTGAGATTCAGCAGCAGACAGTCGAAATGCTTGTTCACAGATATGGAAAGCACAGCTGCTTTGTGGTTCCTGCCTCAGCTGTCTCCTCGGAAATCTAAAAAATCCTTAAAACTTTTATGCAGTCTGCACCAAATATACACATTTGCTGCTAGAAAAATCTGACATAACATAATGTCAAACCGATCCCTCCAGATTGGGTAATAATATAAATTACTCAGGGTTAAGTTGACTACTTTCAGTGAGACTTATCTTAGATTAAAGCAGCAAAAAGCAAACCTAAAGTCTGTTTTAAAGGACCCATGGGGAAGCCAAGGTAGAAGGTATCACACCTCAAGGTAGATCAAGGCTACAATGGTGAGATAATTCATAATTCACAGTATACTAACTCATACTGCTTGTGCCAGAAAAAGGAGACAAGGGAGTGAAGTCAATGGGTGCATCCAGACGAGCACAGACATGCAGTCTGCGACGCTGCAGACTCATCTTCAGTGCCGCACATGGGGCACGTGCAGGCATTCCACTTTGCAGCATGGGGGGAGAGGAGGTGGGAGAGAGGGGGTTGACATTGGGAGGTTTTGGTGTAAAAAACCCCTGCTCCTTAGAAAAGCAGGCTAGTGCATGTGATGGTTGCAGACCAGGCTCCATGCTGCCGGATTGCCATGGCTGCAGCCTCCAGATGCCCTCAGGATCCCAGGTAAGGCTGCTGGGGGCACCCAATGCATCTACTTGTGAATAGGGTGATCATTAAAGACACCGGCACCTCAGTGGATTGCATTTGTGGGAAACAAAAGGATAACTACAGCTAAAAAAAAAAAAGAGAATAAAAACTTCTCAAATGGCAGAACAAAGAGAACCGATAGCAATGCTAGGTCTGAAAAGCACAGAGAGTGAGAGAGTCGGGGAGGACTCATAGAAACAAAGGAAACATGAGAAAATAATGAGGGGCTTGGTTTTTTTGCAGCAAAGAGGTCTTTTTAATTGCTTGACCAGCTGCGAAAGAAAGGAACTTGACTGCACAGGAGACAGCAAGACTTTATATTACTAAGGAGAGGGCATGTGGAGGATGGGAGGTAGAGGACTGACCTACACCCAAGCAATGGTCAGAAATGGTGAGGAGCCAGAGGCAGAGAAATTAGTAGAGGTGTTATACTATTTATGAAGATCTGTATAGCTCTTGAGCTGACTAAAGCGTTTCAGATAATCTTCTACTAAGCTTGTTTCTTCCTGCTTCCACCTCCCATGGTCCTGAAGAGGTGAACTATAAGCAAGGCCAACCCTGGGGGTGTGCGGGGCCTGGGGCATATCAGCCTGTGTGGAGCCTGTGCCTGGGCGGGGGTGATGAGTGGCTGGAGCATGGAGCAGGGGGGTGGCAAGTGGCCACACATGGAGGTGGCACACTCGGCATTGTCCGTGGTGTCCCCCAAAGCACCAAAGCAGAGCACCCTGGGTAGTTGTCCTGATTTGCCGCCCCCCCAACCCAAAGGGGCGGCTCTGACTATAAGCTCAGAGTACCTGTAAGGCTGGACCTCTGGGAAAGATTGTGCTCAAGTGACTTGGGAGCCTAGCAGGTCAGCACTGGTGCTGAGCGCCAAAGCAGCTGAGCTTTGAAGTATGATTTAAGAAAAAAAAAACCCCAAACAGCAGCCCCCACTTCCTCTTTCTATACTTTTTCTCATGGTAGCTGAATTAAGGAATGAAAAATATCTGGACAGTAACTTGAGTGTTCAAATAATGGAAAACCATGGTAACTCTCAAGTGTTTCCCAGGAAAAATAAATATGCAAAGAAAAACCTCAAAGGATTCAGTTGCCTTTCTGTGCTAATTTTTAACAGATGCTAATACTTGCAAGAGTGCTCTGTCTGTGGATTAATTAATTACTGTTTGTTAAAGAACTGTGAAGATGCAGGTTTGACATACAGTGGTCACGTTAAAAAGTCGTGGTCTTGCCTTTGACAACGTTACCTCAATAAAGATCAAGCTCACTCCTGTGCAAAGGGCCATAAATGCCCTATATGAGCCTCAGAAGAATGGGTAGCATGCTTCACGCTTTGGATATTTTGCATTACAGCTAAGTTTATTTTTTTCATAGTTGAAAGCTTAGACTTTGTAGAACAATTGAGATATTATCTTTGTTTCCTTACCAGCCTCCACAAGGAAAAGCCCCAGCACTTACATACTCACTGCTGACCTAACGCAGCAGATTTTTTAAAATTCAATCAAGGTAAGTGCTAATTATCACTACTACATTGAGGTGGAGCTTCGGGGGGTGGGGTTTGAAGTTGCAAATGATTGTGTTTAGAAAGAAACAAATAAATCTAAAACTGTGCTTTCCTTTTCACAAAATGAGTATTATCGTCTTTCTTAGCATGCAACTTTCCCTCGAGTGACTCTTTTTTACATCAGGTCACAAGCAGCCCCTTATCCTTTTTAGCAAGATGGGAAAGTCTTTGATGGAAAACTTTGGTAGCCAGCATTTTTAATGAGAGGCGAAGATCTTTCCAACCAGTGCTAGCTGTCCTTTCCATTCCTTGACTCTCCTGCATGTTACATGCCTTGTGTCTATGTTGTCACAATTTCCACTCCCATTCTACAATCACCACAATTTCTATTCCACACGGTTCTGCAGGGTTCTGAGCACTTGGGGCCAGTCCTAATTGGCCTCCAAGGCAACTCCTAAAATTGAGGCAGAGCAAGTGAGTTAGGTGATTAGATTACCTGTGCAGTGACAGGAGAGAGAGAAATGTCTCCCGAGGAGGCTCCAGTTCACCTAGTTGATCATCGGCAGGGAGTCACAACTTTGGACACAGGAGTGTATCTGAATTCCTGTTTGTCTTTGAGACACAGACGTCTAACTCAGGGACGTACCTGTGATGGGTCAGGATCACATGCAAAAGCATGATAACTCTCAACTGTTTCTCAGGAAAAAAATAAAATAAAACACTTTCAGATATTTAGTACCTCTGTGTGTGAGTTGATCTCTTTTTTGGTCATCCAGGTTAATCCATCTTCTCAGGCTCATTCAGGTAGAAGCCTACTTAAACAAGAATTCTCTAACTGATGGCAGCATTGAATTCAGATACAGCAAAGCATTCCTTTTTTACTCTGAATTCAGTACCCTCTTCCTTCCCCATCCCCCCTTTTGCCTATTAGCAAGAGCATTTTTCCAGAAAGTGAAAGACCTTAGTTCTAGTCTTGCCTTACCCTGACTAGATTCAGGGGGCCTTTGTACACACCACAAAATTGGCCTTTAAAGTGGCTTAAATGCCCTTTGGCACCCCTTTAATGGTGCAGCTATTTACATTTCACAGCTTGGCTGGATATATGTACGCATAGAAGAAGGAGAGTCCTTCTGTTGAATATGGCCCATTGGGCAGTGTTGCAGGGCACTGAAGTGCCTGCTCCTTAAAGAGGAGATACTGCCTAGGGAGAGGGCCCTACGAGCCATGCAGAAACCCCACAGGTGCAGATGACTATGGCAGCAGGCTAACAAGGGAACTAGCCTGCACCTGCACCCGGTCAGCTGACTGGAAGAGAGCCGGGCCCTGGGCACATATAAACCCCAG
>JAGPOW010001296.1:133119680-133136306 GCA_030014935.1 Caiman crocodilus
TTTTTTTTTTTAGAGAGCATCACAAGAATTTAAAGAAAATACTTGAGTCATATTCCTCCCTGCTCATACAAGGGAGAAGATCGTCAAGGAGAGACAACTGAAGAATGAGAAGAAAGCTGTAAAAAAAAAGTGGGGAACTTTTGAAGTGCACTTAATTGTGTCTAGAGGCACAAATGGGATTGAGCACTGTGGGGGTTATAGCTCTTCTGCACAAAGGTAAAATCCACCCCACTGTTTCTGGGGTAGGAAGAAATGTTAAACGAAAATAGTAAAAATATATCCCGGGAACGTATGGTTGGCTTACAAAATGCTGAGAACATTCAAAAAGGTTGGAATGGCTACAGGGCAGCATAATTAGGGACCTACCTAATTCACAGGGACTGCCCTCTGATTTGCCCGGCAAAATGTGGGCACAGGCAGCCATTTTGCAGGTGAAGCATGGTGTCCTCCTCACCTCTGATTGGCTGAGGGGCTCCGGTGGTCCTACCCCTCATTAGCTTTAAGGGCTACCTTTCATGCAGCCTGCTCCTTATAGCTGATTGGTGGAGAGCAGGGTTACATGACAGGCAGCCCTTGCAGCCAATCAGTGGTGAGGGACAGGGGTGGCAGCCATCTTGCCAGCTCCCCTTATAGCAGTCAGCCTCCCCCACACTTCCTCTCCCCAGCAAGTTGCGATAGCACTCAGTAAGGTTTTCTTTTTTCTCCCGCAGATTCTGCATATTCTGAAGATTTTGCGGGCGTTACCGGCTTTTGTGGCATCCTCAAAATCTGCAAAATTGCGAATTTTGTAGGTCCGTAATTATAATGCATTATGAGGATACAGTACAGAAAGCGTGGTTTCCATCCATTTTGAGAGTAGATTGTGCTGAAGAAAAAAGAACCACAGATGCTTAAAATTGCATACAATAATACCAAATAACCTCCTACGATACCACTGCTATTAGCTCCAGATACCTCTCTCTCGCACCGAGCTATCCCTGCCAACATGCTTGTAATAATAATTCCTAACATACATGTAACACTCTTACCTTTGCAGGGTAAGAAAAAACCCTCAAAAGATGAGTTAAGGCTGCTGAGCTACCACCAAATCTTTTTAATGTGATGGGGCATTTGCTAGAGGAACCCCTCACCCAGGGACAGTCTCCAAACCAAACTCATAGTGAGGTGCAAGGATAGTTTTTTAGTGCAAAAGGAGGGGAGACAACAACCTGCCGTGCTCGATATTCATCTCTAGCTTGTCTTGAAGTCACAAACTTTCTGAATGGCTAGTAATGAATCAAAATCCTACTTGTAATGAGCAGTCAATTCACCCTCCAAGAAGCTTGCTTCTGCCTGCCATGCTGCAGCCCTGAACAGATTTTCACAGTAACACATAGAGAATGGCTTTCAATCAAAGCTGAAGCCCAGTGAAGATTTTTATTGATCCAGTAGCTGCATACGAGACTTTTTGTCATATAAGAGTTTTGATGAAAATATCAGAATTGCTGTCATGCTGGACAGCACTAGACACTGACTTACTGATCTCTAATCAAAGATTTCAGGTATGCTTCAGTGGCACATCCAGTCACTCAGAAGGACAGTTTTCCACAGGGTCCATGTGACATTTTGATCTTATTTAACATCTACCTAAGTGCTAGGCCAGCATTTGTACAATAAACCCAGTTCATCTATACAGACCTAATGCTTCCTGCACAATGCGCATCTTAAAATTCCTTGGTCATATCCCGGAATTATTATTGTCATCTCTAGCTATGTTTCCTTCCCTTACTCTCGGCTGTCTATCATCTTCACTTTCTGTGTTACAATGGATTTAGCACAATGCTTGCTCCTTGGGGAACTTTTGGTTTCATTTGCAAGATGCCTAACACAATTTGGCATGAGAAAAATAAGATCTTCATCGGGTTACTCAGGGTAGCATATCCATATTAAGGCAGCTCAGTTCATTATGCATGCATATGTACCCTGCCCTTCCTTCTCCTCAGCTCTCGTGCTCCATAGCACAAGTGTGGTTTCAAAATTGTTATGTGGTGAGGAGAGTGGTTTGTCTCAAAGGTTTGGAGGGTATCTTTTCAAGTATGATGATTAGCATGGAAGAAGATGTGTGCGATTTGCCTAAGAAGCAGCTATCAAGTGTGGCATCTCTGGGATACCAGAGAAGAATGTGGGATGTTGGCCTGAGCTGAGCATTGTAGATCTTTGGAAGTAAGGGATAGTAAATATGAATGGAGAACCTGTTAAAACAATGCATGTCACTGGAAAGTGATCTCAAAGCACTAGATTTAAATCAGGGTGAAGCTTTGTAAAACAGGTTTCAAAGTTTCATACAGCAAAATGTGTAATATGATGAACTGCAACTATTTTAAAATGACACCGCTGCTTTATATATCATAATTGGATCATACAAAACAATAAAAGGAACACACATATTGAAAGTTAAGGGCTTCGTCCTGGTAATAAGGGTTATTGCTTTCCCTAATGTGCCTGAACGTTTGCAGTATACCGTGCTAATATTGAATTTTTAATTTCCTAGAAGCAGAAAGTCTCTTTAGTTAAAAAATTTATCTCCATGTGAAAGTGAAAAGGTACTAAAATGTCCAATTCATTAATAAAATTACTATCAACTTCTTTCATTTGTAGAGACTGACATTTTAAAATGTCTCCCAAGCCTGTATTAAAAACCACCAAAGCAATGCAGGAACACAGGTCCCATTGCCTTCAGGATGTGATCCCTGATGGATGGTAAAGCCTGGTAGAAGCATTTCAGGTTTTCTTGACTTCCAGAAATTCAGTCTTTGAGAAGATGGTGTAGGTTGCAAATAGAGAACTGACTGGTTGCTTGTTAGTTCTGTGCTTGAATTCATCAATTTTGCTCAAGCAGGGATAATAATGAGTTTCTAGACTAGTCCCTTTCAGCAGAGAGAAGCATTGTTAGTGTGAAAATTCTTAATAGAAAAATGTCTTCTTAGAATCTGAAATTCTACAGCTATTAGGAAGCCAATTAAAACAAACAAGTACAAAACATCTACGTTAGCAATTTAAACTTAAACACGGGAAGAAAGCAAAGAACTAGGCAAAGTGCAAAGAAAGGCCTATTTACATTAATCCAAAACACATTTACATTAGTATTTAAGTTATTTGATGTATTAATTTGGAATAAAGTAAACCCATCTGGGTTTCAAATGGCCAAGTTATGTGTTTTAAATCCGGACAAAATTGAAGTTCCAAATCTACTCTGATAAAGTGGAACCAATATTTTACTAATTATTAATTTAAGAGAATCTAGGGGCCGTTTGAGGCTCCACTGGAGTAGTCTCTGTATGACCTCAGGACTACATGATGGCAACTTCCAACAGCTTAACTATTAATGCAACTGAAGTCCATCTGGCTTCACATATCAAGGATACGAATAAGTCATTTTTTTCAGATATGTATGGAGTCAAAAAAAGCAAGGTTAACATTGGACCCCTGCTGAACCAAATGGGGAAACTGATAACCAACACCCAGGAAAAAGCCAACCTGCTTAATGGGTACTTGGTGTCGGTCTTTTATCCGCCCAAAGGGACTGCCCTGCCTCGCATTATGCGGGACGACCAGGGTGAGGGTGTATTTATACCCAGCATTGCTACAGACCTTGTAAAGGAACAACTTGAGAGATTGGACACCTTCAAGTCAGCTGGCCCTGACAGATCACACCCTAGAGTACTCAAGGAGCTGGCAGGTGTCATAGCCCAACCTTTGGCAAAAACATTTGAAAACTCATGGCGCTCAGGTGAAGTAGCTGAAGACTGGAAGAAGGCCAATGTGAGCTGAAAGTAGATCCCGGGAATTACAGGATAATCAGCTTGACCTCAATCCCAGTAAGATTCTGGAGAAAATTATCAAGGAGACCCTTCTTGATAAGTTGGCTGATGGCAATATCCTGATGGACAACCAGCACGCATCTGTTGTGGGTAGGCGTTGCCTGACTAATCTTATCTCCATCTATGACCAGGTGACATCACCTGGAAAAGAGAGAAGCGATTGATGGCATATATCTGGACTTTAAAAAAGCCTTTGATCCAGTGTCCCATGATCTCCTTATGGAAAAATTGGACAATTATGGCCTTGGCTACGCCACAGTCTGATAGCTGGGAAATTTGCTCCAAGGTTGGACCCAAAGAGTAGCAGTCAATGGAAGTGAATCATTACGGTGCTCCATGACCAGTGTCATCCCCCCCAAGGATCTGTCCTTGGACTGGTTCTCTTTAACATCTTTATCAACAATGTGGCCATTGGTGTCAGAAGTGCACTGGCCAAGTTTGCTGATGACATTAAACTTTGGGGCATAACGTCCTCTCCTGAGGATAGGCTACTGATCCAGGTTGACTTGGATAAGCTTAGTAAGTGGGCAGCTATAAACATGATGATGTTCAATACCTAAAAATGCAAGGTATTCCACTTTGGGGCGGGGGGGGGAGGAGGGAGGAGGGAAGGAAACTCACAGCATGCAGCATGCTTATAGGCTCAGCAGCGCTATGCTTGCTAGCACCATAGCTGAAAGAGACTTGGGGTCATGATTGACCACAAGATCAACATGAGCCACCAATGTGATGCTGCAGCTGGTAAAACAAAAGAACTCTGGTTTGCATCCAGAGATGCTTCTCAAGTAAATCTCATCCTCCCACTGTATTCAGCCTTGGTGAGGCTATAGCTAGTGTACTGCATCCACTTCTGGGCTCCACAATTCAAGAAGGATGTCAAGAAGCTTGAGAGAGCTCAGAGGAGAGCTGCACACATGATCAGAGGGCAAGAGAATAGGCTTTAGGATGAGAGGCTGAGAGCCATGGGACTCTTCAGGCTAGAAAAGCACAGGCTCAGGGTGACCTGGTGGCTGCCTATAAGTACATGAGGGACGTGCATCAGGATCTGGGAGAACGTCTGTTCACCAGAGCACCACAAGGGATAAAAAGGACCAAAGGTCATACTCCTCTGTGACCATTTTAGGCTAGACATAAGGAAAAACTTCTTTACTGTCCAAGTCCCCAAGGCCTGGAATAGACTCCCCCCCAGAGGTGGTGTAGGCACCTACTCTGGATTAATTCAAGAAACATTTGGATGCTTATCTTGCTGGGATCCTTTGACCCTAGCTGACTTCCTGCCCCTGGGGCAGGGACTGGACTTGATGATCTTTGAGGTCCCTTCCAGACTTAATGTCTGTGAAATGAGAGTGAGCCAGTGGAAATAGACTGCAGCATGAGAAGCATGAAGGCAATATTGTGCAGTATGATAGACTCTGCACACCTACTACCTGACTTGACAAGATCTTTGCAGACATTATGACCAAAAAGAATATGAAGCACAATTCAGGATTGCCCTGTGCTCTGGTACCTGCTCCTAATATGACCTCTGCTTTTTGCATTAAATAGTCATTGAATTAACAACATTAGAGCACGTGCCAGAAGATGGGGTATCCTTGCTTCCAGGCCAGTGCCCAGTTCATTGAGCTGCAGAGCAAGGCTGCCTCTTGCTTACTGTCCTTCTGGTCCCACATGGTTTTCCCCTCTCAGCGAACCACATTGAAGAGCAACAGTGGAGGAAGCTTTGGCCTTGCCTAACATGAAAATATTGGTTCTCAGGAGATGTCATGTGTGCGTGTCGGTGGGGGGGAGGAGTTCCCAGACATAGAAGTCCTGAGACTCTCTGCCAAACATTGATGTCAAAAGCTCCCTGAAAGCAAAATCTGCAGGATCATTATTGTTAAGGGAGCAGATCTGGCCCTGAGGGTGGCTTGGATGCCTCTGGTGGCCAAGCAACTCCTGCCCCACTCCAGCTCCTCAGGGTACCCTCCTCTTTTTACTTCGTCTGCCACACGGGGATGGATTTTGTAATACTTGGGGAGTCTGTCCTAGGGTCCAGCATTAGCTTCAGTCCCTCAGCTGTTTGGTGCTTCACATGCTTGACAAGCTCCAATCTCACCATCAGGCTCTAAATTGTGGCCCTCCTGGCTCTATCAATGCCTTAGGGCACCAGTCACATTATGGGCTGTAATCATGGCCTCCATCCTCCCCTGTAGCCCTGTCCATGCCTTGCAGATGTTATCACCAGCCTGTACAGACTTGAGCCCTCTTGGCTTTGGCCCACTGGGTGTTCTTGCTGTGGACTCATAGGCCTTGGACCACTTGCTCTGGCCTGGCTTCTCAGTCCTAACCTTTTCTTGGTCATGCCTCGCTCTCAAGGTGCAAGCTGTGGACCTCTAAGCCCTCACATGTCCCTTGTCTTTTCCAGGCTCTGGCCGTCTCAGCCTTTATCTCACCCCGTCTCAATCCGTGCTCTGACTCTCAGTGCCATGCATGTGCACTCTCAGTCACCTGCATTCTTGTATATTGGCTTCTAATCCATTCAGGAGAGCACAAAATAACTGCAAACTCTCCTGCCTGGAGAAGGGTGTTTGAACCCAAACGCATGCAAAGAACAATTTTTCCAACTACTCGGTTGGTCTGATAAAAGATATCACATTTATTCAAAGAACCAGTGACTGTCTATAAATTTAGACCCAAAGCACTCCTCCATAATCTTTCTAAATTAAGGAGCACACCAGGTGAGAACCACTGTTGTACTGTCTCAGCTTACCTCAGTGGTTCTCAATCATAGTGCTGCTGCCACAGCCAGGACAAACTGCCCAGATGTCTTGTGCAGAGCCAGATTAGGAATTGTGGCAGGTGCGTTTGCTCCAACCCTACACTTTCTTCTTGGGAACAGGTGTGTGGAACAGCTCCATCTGGAAGCAAAGGGGGTGAAGCAGCCTGGAGATTTATCTGTTTTCTAAGGCCATGTGTAGACAAAACAAGGGCATGTGTGCACAACACTTTAAAGCGGGTCAAATGCTTTTGCACCGCTTTAATGGCATTGGTGTTTTCACATGTTGGACGTATGTTGAGCAGTAATTCCAGCTGCTGTAGCAAATTTGGTGGCATAATACACTTTAAATGACTGGGGGGGCGGGGTGCAGCTCCTTGAAGGAGTTTTAAATTGCTTCCCTACAGCCATGAAGCAAAGCACCGGGCTCTGTGCAGCTCAGGGGCTCTTCAGGAAGCCTGTGCAGGCAGCCTGGCAGCAGCCTGGGAAGGCAGACTCCACCCAAGAAAAAAATCTTTTTTCCACCCCCCCGGAGCCTGCCTAAGTTGTGCAGGGTCTGGTGCTTTGCTCTGTGTCTGCGGTGCCCCCCGAGACCACCTGAGCCAAGTGCCTGCAGGCAGGTCCTGCCTGGGGATGGGGGGCAGGGCCGCTTTGCACCACCCTCCCCGCAGCTCAGGGACTGCTCTGCCCGCTGGCAGCTTGCCCTCCTCTCCCCACCACCGGAGAGGCAGGTAAGCAGGTGTGTATAGGACACAGGTTTAAAGGGCCCTAAATTGAAGCAGTGTTTTTAAACACTGACAGCTTCAACTCAGGGCCCCTGTTTTGTCTACACGTGCCCTAAGGCTGCTGTGCTGCTGCCAGGGGAACTATCCTGCATGCCTCTGTTTCTTGGTGAAGCCGAACCTTGGGATGCTGCAATACACTAGTTAAGAACCACTGATTTAGACTCTCTTCAGTCATTTACAGCGACTTTCCTTCTAAAAGAAAACATTTTATAACAGCCTTGTTACTGATACTGAATAGATATGGAGAGAGATATGGAGAATTATTCCATAGAGTACTTGATTGTGTCGTTAGAAATGGTTTTTTCCCTGATATGCATCCCTTGCTTAGCTTCATTCATCACCCATCAACATAGCTTTTGTACTACGTTCAGTAACTCTGCTCCTTCCCCCTTACATGTCTATCAGCTATTAGTCAGTACTTAACTAAGCTATAATTAGCTGGTTTAAAATCTTCGTGCCTCCATTAGATTCTCTCTGCTCTGTCAGAATTTCCTTCAATGTATATATCTAATACTTTCTTTCTAATACTTTCTAATACTGCTATGCCCTATGTATTTAAACTTCTAGAACAATCATCCTTATAATATTTTTAGCTCCAAAAACTTGCCTCATATAAAAGTGACCCTGCCTCCCTATTGTCTTTCACTGCCTCTATCGATTCTTTTTTTTTGCTTTTTGCTACAATGTCAAATTGCAACCTCCAGTCTGACTTATTTTATATCACATTTTATGCCTATATTTTTGCATTGTTCATAGTGATTTGAGCTTGTTCAATTTGAATGTCAATTTTTTTCCCATTGATATTGCTCAGTCCTCCTGACTTCTTTTATTTATGATGATGATGATGATGATGATGTCTCTGTCCTCCTTGGTGCTGGCAGCATCTCCCAGTGCCTTAGTGGTTGTGTATGTCATTAACATAGTGTTTACTTCTTCTCCTGATCACTAATGATGATGTTAAATAAGACCGATCCTAACACACATCCCTAGAGAGCCCAGCTAAAACCTTCCCCCAACCTTGATTGTTGCTGTTTATCATCACTACAATTGTACTTTTATCATGGCCATCATGGGATCTATAAGTTAAGCCATTTTTCATGGTTTAAAGTTGTCATGACTTGTGACATTTTGGAATTTGTAGCCAATGCACCTGGGTAGATGTGATGATAAACAGTTGTATAATTTTCACCTTTGAGACCCTTTCAAGTCCACTAAGAAAAACTCTAATGAACTAATCAGAAGACTGATAGGGCATGAAACAAAGTGTTTCGCTATCACGGGATTTTTGCTCCATAAGTGAGAAGCTATTATATGATGATATCCAGGATCAAACTAGAGAACACTTGGAGAGAATGCCAACTGTACGATCTCTGGGGCAGTATTATACCTACCTTTGAGCGCCCAGCATAATATTTTCATTTTTCCAGCAATAAAGTTAGAGCCAACTAGTCTTGTCATTTTTTGTTATTTGTCCATGCATAATCCTTGTGCTTTTGAGCCCTTACAACCTCCACTTGAACTTGAGTCTGAATCTGTCTTGAGCTGCTGTCACCTTGATTCGTGATGGGAGTACCGAGATGTATGCTAGTGTGGGATTACTGTAAATTTGTAAAACACTTTGGGGGATTCTTCTAAGAACATATAAATATATCATTGTCATCGCAATACTAGTATAAGGAAACTGCAGCTCATTCCTCACTCATGTTAGACAGCTCCAGGCTTCCCCAGGAGTGTGTGGTCACGGTGTCGAAAGATGCTTTATGAGCTATATCCTGCAACTTGCTTTGCGTGTGCCAAATCCTGCAGCACTGAGCTCAAAAGCAACTTTGGGCTTCCTCAAGTCTGGTTTAAAAGGGGCTTAGGTAAAACTTTGGTAACTATGTGCAAAAAAAGCAATCCAGTTTGCTCCTGCTGCCGAAGCCACAAACTTTAGTCAGTGCCTAAGTGCAATGTCACCCAGTCCAATTTACACCGTAAACTTCCCTACATACCTAAACATGGGCTTCTGAGCATAAGAAAAATGATCCACTGAGCTCAACCTAGTGCTTATTTCTGGAAAGCGACCTATTGTGATCCAGTTTGGTGCTGGAGAAGCTTTGAAGTCCTAAGATGGACCCTATCCATTAAATGTGTTTGTTATATGCCTACCTTGCATTGGGATGCCTAAATATAGGTGTCTTGGAAACTGGGCTGGATGTGGGCCTTTGCCAATAATTCCCATGGATACAGAATCATGTCCCTGTGCATCATTTAATTTATCTTCACTAAGCACAAAGCATGAGGGCACCTGCTATTACAAGCACCTGAAGACGGATCCAAAATCCAGTGAAGTCAGAATCTGCTCATTGACTTCAATAGTCTTTGGATAGGGTCTGGGATTAGTATTATTACATGCATTTAAAGCTGATTTGTGCTGAAAAGCATGCAGCCAGACATCCTGGTGGGCAAAAATTAAGATGAAACACAAAGTGTAACCCATATTACAATAGACTCATTAATTTGATTCATGCCACGTGGGCAGTTTCTTTGTACAATGTTTGAATGGCGGGTTCTCATTTTCCATAATATTTTTAATAACTTTCTGGACCATATTTCACTCTGATGTTTCCATGTCATATTAAACAGATTGAGTGATGCGGCAGCTCATTTTCTGTTAAATATTTTAACAGGAGAGCTTTCCGCTAACACCAGGGAGTCAGGCAGATGCAACGGAGTCCAGCAAATAAGTGTCATACAAAACAAACAAACCCACCACCAAACCCAGAAATTCATAATAATGATGCATTATTTAAAACAATAACTATCCTTAAACATCTGACTAAAATGGAAATAGATTTCCAGTTGACAGTGACATGCTATCCTTAACTCACATTTCTGTGCGGCTCTTAGGAGCTAGACGACGTTATAGAAATGTATTATGGCGCCCCAAGGGTAATGCCGTTTGTATCACAGGATGTCTCAGGAGGAGAATTTATGGCTCCAACCCACAAAGTAAAACTAAATTGCTATAGCCTGAACACACCGACCTTTTTACTAGTGGTATAATTAGATGTATTATTAGTATGACGCTGGTAGAAATAACAATGGTTTAGTAATGCTTTTTGGAACGTAAAACCTCACTAAGGCTGGAGCAGTCCCAGAGACCCAACAGCTGGTGACAATGGGTGTGTGGGAAAAGCGCTGCTCCCATCCAGGTCATGCAATTTTGTTTTTACCGTATGAGCAAGAAAGCATTTAAAAACTAAGGTTTGTGTTTGGTTTGGCTGAGCTTACCACCCCTCCACTGACCCCTTGCGCTGTTTGCAAGGGAGGTAGTTCGCCTGGAGCTTTGTAAATGAAGCCAGGCAAAATATTTAAAAATAAAACAAAAAGCAAACCATGTGTGGCTGGAAGCCATCACGCACCAGTTCAGAAATGGACTGCCTGACTTACGACATTATTGCTATTAGTGTTTAGTATTTGTTCTACAGCTACGAACAAATTTTAATTATCTCAGGTACAATTGATTCGAGTGATCCTCAGTAGCGGGGGCTCCATTGGGTGGTGTCATGCAAACACACGGGGAGAGACGAGCCCTGTATCATGCTACTTTGAAATAGATTCCAGCCCTGATTTCTGTGCAATAAGGTAACGAGCAAAAGCACATCAGAAATATGGAAAGGATCAGTTGTTCACAGAGTGAGGATATACCAGGATCCTCCATGATCTAAACCGGGGCCGCTGAATCTGCAGTAGTACCACCGGCTCTATTCCTCTTTGGAGTTGGGACTTTATTTTCCGAATCTGAGACGCAGCTATTAAACCAGGCTCCGAGCAAATACTTGGTGAGAGACAGTGCCAACACACAGTAGCTTGCCTGGCTTGGACAGACCAATAGTGGGCAGGGAAATGGAGACAATAGGATTTGCCTAAAATCCCACAGGCTGGTAACAGGGCTGGACACAGCACCCATTCATTTTGATTTTCAGCCTAGTGCCTTAGCAATTATACCACACTGCTTCTCCTTAATATTCCCCCTCCAGCTTCTCACCCTCACCTCCTTCCTGCAGCTCTTGGAAGTTAGTGTGCACTACTGGGTTTAATGCATGACTTGCTCCCAGCCTGGAGAGTCAGACCAACCTTGCTCCAATGCCTCCCCGTCAGAGTCTCCCCCCAGCAGTGCCAGCTTAGTGTTTAATTTTGTTTCATTAGGAGATAATTATTTTTTAATTATATTTCATTATTTCGCTTAATATTTTCAAGCCCAGCACTGATGGAAGCTTAACATAATCCAATCCCTTTCTCATTAGACAGGAGAGGTTTGTATTCACCTCACATCTGCTTTGGCGGCTGTCACTGTTTCACGGACCGCAGTAACAGACTGGGTAGGCACTCATAAATACTCCGTTCATTTTGAAAGAAAGCAAGACCTCAATACATACCTCAAGACCACTAGTGACATACTATAGGGTCCTTGGAGGTCAAACACTGCATACTTTTGTGGCAAAAGTCCCATTGTTTTAGGATTGAGGAAGGGATGTTGACCCCCCGTTTAGCATCTAATGAAATGAGTCTTGTGAGTCAGGACTTCTTCAATCGAGCATGTTTGCAAATGATAAAGTACAGTTTCTAATGGAGATTTCTAAGATACCACAAGGCTTTAATGTATTTAGAGAAAGAAGGCTCCCTACAACAGTATGTGGCTTGTCAGTGCTCCCAAAGGTTGTAGGGAAGGGGGAAGGCTGTGGCTCGATTTCCCTTCCTCATTGTGGTCAGACATGGAGAATGGCGCACCTCAAGAAGAAACGGAGTCGCCCACATGCAGCCCTGCACTCCAGAGAGCTCTGGGTGCTCCCACCATGTGTGCTGCTGCTTTCTACAACCTTGTTGCTCCCTGTCACCCCTTACTACAGGTTTGCTAGTCACAGTTTCAGGAATCTGGCCTTACCTTTTTTTTTTTCAGACCGTATCTCTCGGTCAACATTTAGATGTGCAGATAAAAACACTTTGATCAAGCTACTCGAGGAGCCACAAAAAAGAGACGCAGCAAAAACCGGTTATGGTTTCATTGTTGTTAGTGTTGGAGGCGACCTCAGTAGGTCATCGAGTCTGAGCCCCTGCCCTGGGCAGGAAAGAGCACTGGGGTCCTTTGACCCCAGCCAGGTGCTTGTCCAGTTACGATTCACTGGACAAGATGAGTGTGGTGATAACTAGCTGGCACGCTGCAGAAGTTTTTAGTTGCCCACGGTAAGTAGAATAACTCATTTTACAGAAATGTACTTGGTAACCGTGTTGGTCTGAGACAAAAAGAAATGCAGACCTCCAGAACTCTTAATCCAGAGGTGATACTTTTTATTCCACCAACTATGCGATAGCAAACATTGAAATATATATATAAATATATTTGCAATTTCTTAGTTGGTCAAATAAAAGGTATCATTTCTGGACCAAGAGTGCTAGAGTTTTGCATTTCAATTTACAGAAAGCACCCCAGGGTTTTTTGGGCTAAGAGAGAGTATCTCTGTGTAACATGTTAGATACATTAGGCCAAATCTTAAAATCTTTACTCAGTGCAACATGCGTGTAGAGAGTTGAATAATCATGTAATAAGGACTACATTTGGCCCTTAATGGACCCACATTTAGCCTCACTTTTTGTCATTATCTCTCCTAGCAGGACTTCACATGCTGCACATTTCAGAGCTTGATTTAAAACAGACATACAAAGCCCACGGCAGCATGTGAGCCCTTGGCTGCGTGGGTATTGACAAGGTTGCGTGTTCGTGTTAGTTGCAATGGCATAGGGTTGCTTACATGTACATACTGGCAAATAGGACAGTGATCCTAGAGGCTGTATTTAAGCATTATGAACACTGCAGTAAGGATACCAATATGAGCGGTCCTTCAGCACTGTTTAAAGAACTGGTTTGAATGGAGTTCACTCTTTTTTTTCTCCGATGGGTGCAGAAGGTAAGAGGGGACGGTAAGAGGATCAAGAACCAGTGCTTAATTTAAAGACTGTTAATTTCTAGGTGGAGAGCACTGACTAGCGAACTCATCTGTGCTCATGAGCTCAGAGACTGCCAAAAGTCAAAGTCATACTTGGAGCAAAGGAAAACGAAGAGGAGAAGGGCACATCTTTCCCTTTCCCTCATCCTCCTCCAGTCACTCTCCACTCACTCACAGACAGAAAAATAAGTATCAGCGCCCAAAAATAATGCAGCTGCAGTATGGCGGGAAGCTTTTATTTTGACAACTGGTCAGCACGGCAGTGCTACATAAAGGTCAAGGCCTTGTGGGCCCAGTGGGGTGCCATGATTGATCATTACTGTTGGTCCTATAGTGCCTGCAAATCTATGCTCTTTTTATATGGCAACTGACAGCCATTTTTGTGTCTCGCAACCCAGGCTGCAGCCATGCAATATACATCAGCACAGGTGGCCTGGCTAAGCCCCTGCCCCAGCCTGGCACCTCCAGTGACATGTCACCAGATAGGGGCCCCTCAGGTGCCCAGCAGCCTGTTCTACCCAACTACAGTTTGCACCAGCAGCTCAGGGAGCCCTGGCTAGTGCCTGCCTCGCCAGCTCCACAGCTCTAGGCCCAGCCATGGGGTGCAGTCAGCTATGGTACTGCCAGTTTCCAGCAGTGCCAGCTCCTCCCTGGGGGTTTCCCAGCCAGGCCCCTGCATGCTGCACTTCGTGGGCTAAGGACACTAGCCACAATTGCATGCCGTCCAGAGAGGTCCACGCTGAGCCACCAGCTACACCAGCCCCAGCTACATGGAAGGGCCCTCCCCACTCCAGTTCCTGGCCACACCCAGAGAAGCCACCAGCATGTAGAGTGAGGACATGGGCAGCTCCTTGTCCCAGTTGTTTGGGAGCCCCATACCCCCCTGAGCCTGGGTGCTGTGGGCTGGGCAGCAGCATAACACAGCAGTTGGCCTACAGGAGGAGAGGGGGGACAACAGGGTCTGGAGCAATGGCAGCTGGTGCTCCCAGGGGCCTGGCCTTTTTTGCCCTGTGGCCAGCACGCAAAGGGGCCACCAGCCCCAAGGAAATGCATGGGGATGGCGGCGAGGGGAAGCTCAGCTGGTGGCCATCTGGGCCCAAGCCTACCTGGCCAAATTACCATGGTCCATGGGCACCTATGGATGCCCAACCCCAGTCTGAGGCTGGGCAGTGTATGGCCCCTGGCACAGAGCATCTGATCTCTGAACTGTTGCAAACTCTTATGAAAAGCTTCTGTCTCATGGCTCTGCAAATCCTGCAGCTGAATGTAGAGGAGAGGCTGCACTTGGTAGCAAGGATGCAGCCTTAGGGTAACTCATGCCCACAGGCAGGGCACTGGGTATGCTCCGGCTCCACCAAGAGTGCACAGCATATCATACTGTCCTTCTCCAGTGGTTGGTGGTGGTCTTAGAGGATTGTGTGGAAGCTGCATGGGCCTGGCAGGTGGAGGACATTGCCCGCAAGGATGCGTAGGACTGGCACAAAGAGGTGTGAGATTGGGTGGACCAGTAGTTACAGGCTGAGTTCCTAGCCCTGGAGTGCGAGCAGCTCCAGGTGATTCCAAAGCAGAATGCCAGCCTGAGCAGGGGCAATGTAGACCATGGATGATGACTGTCAGGTGCTGTAAACCGTTTTAGCCCTGGTGGCCAAGTTCATGTTGCCTGTTGCCTGACCCCTGACTCTAGGCCCTCACACCCTCTGGCAGCCACCTGTTGCCTCACAGCAGGCCCCTCCTGCAGCCTGGGAGGAGGGCCTGTGCCACCTACTGGTGCCTGGAGCACTGACTTGGGTCCACCACCATCCAGCCCTCCTGCTTGGGCCCAGATCTACCACTCATCCTGGTTCCACGTGGACACAGAGACAGATCTGTAGGCAGCAGGGCCAGGACCGCATGCTGGTCCTGCTGGCCAAGGAGAGGACCTGACAGAGGAGGAGCCACCTATACAACAGGACTAGCAGCCACTGTTACCTGCCCCCTCCCCATCAAAAAAAAATAAAAACTTGCTGTGGTATCTGCACCCATGAAGGAAGGCCCAGAGGCTGGGGTGCTGGCTGCCTGTCCCCAGGTTCTGCCCCCACCCCATGGGCCCCCCACTCCAGGACACCACAAACAACATTTTGTATATAGTTTACGTGGGGAAAATGTTCCTTTTATTGTTAGTTGGTGTGGAGGGTGATGGAGGAGCTCTTTGTTGGGGAAGGAGGTGGGGGGGGGCTGTATGATGTGAGGGGAATAAAAACTTGTTCTTCTCACACCTGTGTGCGGTGAGTGTGGTGCTGGGGGTGGGTAAGGGGTGGAGGGGGTCCATGGGTGGCAGGATAGGTGAGCTGGAGTGGGGACTACAGGAGGAGGTAGTCAGCTAGAGCCTCTTGCACCTGGTGCCCTGGCCCCTGCTGGAAGATGTGTGGCTCTCCTGGTGCTTTACAGGGGGTACCACTGCCACCATTGCTGCCACTGTGATGGTGCTTTTGCCACCAGGTGTCCTTTGCCCACCATGCCTCCTCTGACCAGGCCTTGCAGAACAGCTCCCCTCACAGATTTTATGCAGCACATAGGCTGCAATGATGATCCAGGGGAGGTTGTCTAAAAAGGCATTCCAACAGGTTGGAGGTCCAGCCCAGGCGCCAGTTAAAGTGGGCCTGGAAGCAGTGCCACCCCTGAGGCTGCCGCTGGGTCCAGGTGGCCAGTGTACGGCCACTTTATGCAGGACAGGAGTGGGCAGGCAAGGTCCCTGATGAGCAGAGATGGGAACATGATGGTGCCCAGTTGCAGATCTGGCAACTCCAGTGCAAAGCACCCACGCTCCACAAGTCTCACCAGACTGGAGTCACAAAACATATGTGGGTCATAGGCGCTGCCCACCCAGCTGGCACGCACATGGGTGAAGTCCCTGTAGTGATTCATGATGGGCTACAGGATATGGAATGTAATCCTCTGTGGCTGTAATAGGGGTGGTCTCCATGGTGTGGGCAGATGATGGGGATGAGGGCCTCATCCAGGACTCTGATATATTGAGGAAATCTCAGTGCATAGAATCCCACCACCACCACCAGGGGGTCATGGACACAGAGCACAGTGTCCCCCAGCATGCCCTGGAGTGCACTGCACACCTCCAGGACAGCATCCCCAGTGGTGGCCTTGCCCACGCTAAAGAGGTGTCTGATGTACCAGAGTCTGGTGGATGTAGACAGATTCAGCAGGGCGAGGGTCACCCAGGTGTCCATGGGGAGGTCTGGGCA
>JAGPOW010001296.1:133141885-133153949 GCA_030014935.1 Caiman crocodilus
GCCAGGCTCTAGTCCATGATGCTACTCCAGCTCCACTTGCTTACATCAGGTAACTACCCCCAGTACCTGTCCTCTAGCAGCCTATAATAGTCAGCTTTCCCTACTTGAGGCTGTCTCTGCTGCTCCTTTACCCTCAAAGTAAAACCAGCCTTCAGCTCTCTGTTACACCCATACATAGCCTTAAAAACAAAAGGCTGGCACAGCAAGGCCCTGGCACAGTAGATTTCCTGGTAGGCTTGTAAGACTATCCTGTGGCCAGCAGTTTGCTTTGACTCCAGTCCCTGTTCTTGCTCTCTGTTCTTTTATTCTTGGTATCTGTTTTTGGCTTGTGACCTTCACCTTATTCCTAATTAAATTCAGCTCCAGAATTTGGTATGAGCTGTAGCTTTCCACCTCTGGCTCCATGATCCTGACTTGTCTTGTGATTTCCTCATCTTAGTGCCTTTTTGCTGCATACCACTTTGGCTCCTTGGTCCTGGCCTTTTACTGACCCTATCGTCAATATTTGAACTCCTACCTGATGATTGGGTCAGGTACTAGCTGCAACTGTGTCCCGATGCCCAAATCTAGACTCAGCTAGATTCTGAGTCCAACCAACAGGTGTTGTGGGCCCTATCCGAGGCCTAAGAGGTTTACAGGAATTATAATAATTTTATAATGAAATGGAACAACTTTCTCAGGAAAGATTGGATATATCCTCCTATAGAATAGAGCAGGACTTACCCACAGTGCATGGAGACCCTGGAAGCATCCAGACATGCAGGGATGTATGCTTGCAGCAGCACAAATTGCTTTAGTGCATGCCTCTGCATGTGCACTTTGTTGTGGGATAAATTATTCCATGCAAAGAACTGTTGCTCAGCTCCTTCCAGCTCTTCAGTCAGGGAAAGCTGGAAGCTGGGGGCAGCACCAGGCCTGGCCCCAGCAGTCTTACTTGGTAGCCTGGAACAATGGGCATGGATCGGGCAGCACAGAGGCTTGACCAACAAGCAGAGCATTGTTTTGGAAGGCCTGGCCTTTGTGTATGCTGGTACATGCTTGTTGTGTGTATGTTGTACCTCTTTTTGCTACTGGGAAATCCTGATAGCAAATTTTGGCCCTGTGGTGCCACAACATTTTAACATTCATCATGTGTGGTTTGCATCACCACAAAGAAGTTTCTGGTTCCAGAAACAGCATGTGCCTGCACATCTGGATTCAGCCCCCAGGAGGATTTGAAACCAAACATCCCTCGTCCCTTTAGGAGAATTTCCTGGCCCTCAGACCCTAGGGGAAGAAGGAGGGGTGAGTCCATTCTGTCTTTCATATTTTTGTAGCAGTAGCCCTTCACTTCCCCTAAACACCTCTAAAGTAAAAACTTTAGGCTTTTTTTGAGTTAAATGGGATGTATTGAATCGTCAGCAGAGAATCATTTCCTTCCTGAAGAAACAAGAGTTTTAAATACCGTTTTACAGGAGTAGGGCTGGGCTAAATAACCTTGTAAGGTCCCTTCTAGCCTTACTTTCTTATGATCCTATGAAACAAACTATTTTCTCAATTTTTCAGTTTTGCTGATGCACCAAAAATACCAATTATTCTCACTATTGTCACTATCACTAATTGCCTACGTGGAAGTTTGTCCAACACTTTGCTTTTGATTTAGGAAGCATCATGGCTCCGCTCATGTCTGCAAACCCTGTACTGCTTGGTTTCATGCTTTGTGCTTCAGGGACAATGTAACCTTGCTGAAAATCCTACACTTGGTGAATAGACTTTGTGACCTGGAAGGATACAATTCAAAGCATGAAAGCAAAGGCAAATAGATATGCCTATGCAAGATGGCATTTTCTGACTTAAGTTCCTAGAGAGAGGCTTTTACCACTGTATTTCACGTGGTGCTTTTTAACTTAAAACCTGAAACAAGAAGAAACATTTTCGAAACCTCAGTGTTTATCACGACTGTAATCTCCATTAAACTCACCAGCATTTCAAATAAATTCCAGACCAAAACAATAATAAAACATTAAAAAAAAATCATAACAAAGAGAAGAAAACAAAATAATCTTACTGACATTTCCATGAAAATTGAATGTTCTCCTTATACAAACACAGACGACTGGTTTCATTACAAAATGCCAGAGGGTCACACATCCACAAAATACCATAGATTCTACATGTCATTCAATCTATGTGCCAGCATTTCCTCAACAAGAACTTTCTTTCTGGAAAGGGAAAAAAAATGTATTAGGGCTAGATGTAACGTTAAGTGAGGAATGAGCAGGCAGGTCAATTGGAAAGGAGGTGCAACGCTTTTATTAACTGAATATGCACCCAGCTCAGGAAAGCCCAAGCTTCAGAAACACATGTAGAGGCAGATTTCTAAAAGAATTAGCTCCCAATTATATACCTAAATATAACTACTAGGCTCTCCAAGTCTCTCAGCAAGCATTGCTCCCGTAGCTATATTTGTACAGTTGCTCTCAATTATACCTCCATCATAGCTCTGAAGATGGGGTGTTGGAACAGAAACCAGGAGACCTTAGACGTGTTGCAAATACTCACCCTTCTTTTGATATTTTTTTTCAACATTTGGTACTTTTTTTTAAGCCCAGCTCCTCGAGTGCTATTATGACATGATTTTTCATCCAGATAAAAAGGACTTAGGCCTCATGACAGTGGAAAAGAAAAGCTTGAACAGTTGAGCTCTCAAGATTAAAAAATCAGAAGGTAAATACAAACGTATTTTAAAATATTTTTATAAGGAATCGATTCCCATATATTTTAGGTCTATCAGATGCTCCTTTGGTGCTTGACTCATGAATTTTGAAAATGTCAGCTTAGAAGTAAAGCTTCAGTTCTTTTTGCTGCTTTGGTACTGGCCTTCCATGTACCCGTGGTCAACAAATCTCTCCGTGACGTTAACTGCAGTTAACTGTACTTAGTTTCCTCTGTAAAGACTTCTGAAATGAGAATGTGTGATAAAATACTATCCTTGCATCTCCATGTTTTTCATTTATCTTTAGACAGTACTCAATGTTGAAAAAAAAATACGAGCTGTAATAATATCTAAAAGATGTTTAAAACCTTTTTCTTATTTACTTTGTTATAAGTTATTATGGTATTACTATGCTACGTATTTTCTATTCCATTTTACAAATTAGCCTTGTATGCATCATGCAAGTTTTCTTACAGCCATGAACAATGCATGACTCTTTAGACCAGAATTTACCTGCAATGTCTTAAAAAAGCATCCTCTTGAAACTGGGTACTTCGGTACTACTAGTATCTGCAATGACTTAGATTTTCTGTTTCCACAATACAGGCATTGCTCTGCAGCGGGGGATATACTTCACCCTTGTCCAGGCAGAGTTCAATTTATTTATCAAGTATTGCTAACCTGACCAAAAAAACCAAACCAAACCAAACCAAACAAACAAAAAAACAGATTATCCTAGAAGTGACAAGAGCCAAAGAGAGTTATTTTTAAATAGTTTTTAACCAGGTTGGACTGGAAAATCAGTCGCATCTTTTTTTGATACGTATCATTTTTTGCCAAATGTTCAGCTTTGCAAAATGAAACTTTCAGCTTTGGATCATCTGGAAAATTAAATGGATCCACCCTGGGAAATTATGTTTCATTGTAAAAAAATAAGAGAAATTATTATTCACACTGTTCTAACGAGGACTATCCCTAGCAAATCCAGTTTCTTCATTGCCACTTCAAGTAATGCAAGCTAGCTACAGTGTTATCCTATAATTTTCAGATGGGCCCTTATGACCATCCTCTATGACCGCCAAATGTCACAGTAAGTTGTTCGGTGAAAACAGAGCTAGTCTTTCAGAGTTGCTATCTCCCAGGCCCATGGTCTGATGTACAGACATTCTCTCCTGTTATAAAATAGGATACAATAAGACACTATTCATTTAATCAAACTGAACCTAAACTTTAAGTAATTCTAGCTTTAAAAAATAAATACATTTGGGAACTTTTACTCTCCCCCATTTCTACTCACTGTGTTGAAATAGCCTATAAAAGTAGATGGTCTTGCAATATTTATGGTACTGACCTCTGCTGAGAATTCTTGATGTCTCAGTTGATTTCTGTTCCAGATAAGTGGATAAATTATGATGAACACAAATTTGTGGATGTTTCTCTGAACTAAACCCAAATTCTTATCCTTTAACCATCCGTTCATCACTAAGCGTCTCTTTTCTTGCTAACCAAGGCTAAGTACAGATAGTCAAAAGCCCAAGGCTGAATGGGTTCAGTCTTTACAGATTAGTCTAAGCTGCAAAGATTGAACCAATAAGCAAATGAACAGACATTCATCCATGATACAGAAAATGTAGCCACATGCCTGCAGTGGCTCAAGACAAAAGTCAGAGGATACACAGCTCCCTGGCATGTAGTGAGCATGATAATTGTGTCTGCTTCCCTTTTCTGCTACTCCCAAGGTCTCTGGGATTTGCAGTCCACAATCTCAGCAACAGGACTCTGCCAGGTTGCTCCTCACTTCTTCTTCCTGCTTCCAGGTAACTCTGGGATTTGTAGGCCACAGTCATAGCCAGCACTAAGAAAGCAGGGCAGGACATCTCTGTACTCTGGGGAAGGTGAGTTTACTGCCCCCCATGCCCCCCGCCTTCAGCCCCAGCCCCCAGGTGAAATTTGCCTGAGGGAGAGGGTGGGGCAGTGAGCCAGCCTCATTGCTCTGGCTAGGGAGAGGCAGGGCCAGCTTGCTCTCTGGAGCAGACAACACAGCCAAGCCCAGGGCTGAAAAGCATGCTGGGGTGCTGGGAGACTGTGATTTAACTTGAACCCATAAGGGGTCTGGGACAGAAGTTTCATAAACCAGTTTGACCTACTTCAGTTAAGTCTGATATACTACATTCAGCTGGATTCATTTGAAGCCAGTTTCAGCCATTTTGAAACTGGTTTATGTGCACTGAGTTTCTGTCCTGTCACAGGTTTAAACCAGTTTCTGATCACTTATACTAGTTTATGGGAAACTTCTGTCCCTAGCCCAGGAAATTAAGGACAACATTTCAACTAAGGTCAGAACACAATAAAGAGTCTAATGAAAATGGTCATAGACTCAATGTTTGCTAGCAGCTCCCATTGTCCCATTTGTTTCATAAAAGACAGCAGCAGAATCTTCAACTATATTGAAAATCAGATCCTCTGCCTTTAAAAACAGGGAAGAAAAGGAAATATGGTTAGCATTTACAGTACTTTTTATATACAGCCTGCTCTGTTCTGCATTATGGAATTTATTATGAACAAAATGTGAAGCTGTGCATTGTCTGCTTCCCCCTCCAACATGCCAGTATTAGTTATATGTGAGCTTCACTTTCCCAATATCTGTATTATGAATCTCTTTGAAATATCACTAGCTATATTGGCCATTCCATAATATTGTATAGAGTCAGGCAGACAGAAAGGAGATGGGTGGGCCAACATAACAGTGAGGAGACATACGAGTAATCAAAACAAGATTTGAATAGAATCTCTATTCTATTGGCATTTCGAGTGAATAAGGAAATTCTAAGCAGTACTAGTCTATCCACAATCACAACATATTTCATGAATACAAAGTGTTTCTGCCAACAAAGAGAAGATTGGAGTTTACACAATGAGAATGAAGAATTGTTACAAAATTCCATTGTTCATGAATCTGAATAGTTCAAGTAGATCTGTGGGGAATATCAATCTCTAATGGCATATTTGCTTGGGTTTTCCTGTCTTTCATTTTTTGGGTGAGATTCTGGAACTGTGCAAAATGTTCTTGACAAGCTTGAAAAAAAGCCCCACGTAAACGCTGCATAGTTTCAAATTTGACTACAGCCCATCATTTGGGTCATCTCCTCTGAGAGAAAAGAGGTCCTCAAAGTTGGAAATGCCATTTGGATCGTGAGATGAATCTGAAACACCCTGAAATGTGGAGGATGGAGGTTTGTCCTGCCTTTTGGTTTGAACCCTCATATTGATAGGAGCTGTGTGCGAAACGAAGATGCATTTCTGAGTCTGCATTTCTGAATTTGTGGACATTCACGTACCTTAGTTTGGGCCCATCTTTGTTAGTCGTACTGGATTTCGAATGAGCCTTAGCCAACAAATAGTCTTGGATGGAAATCATAAAAAAACTTCACAGTCTCAGCTGAGTTTCAGTGTTCCTAACACAAATGAGGGTATTATTCATTCCCAAAGCAACTTATATAGCTTTTCAACACTGCATTTTTGGCCTAATAAAAAAACTGACATTGCACATAAAACTAAGGGGTGTAAATTAATATAAACTAAAGCCGAGAGCTGGTGATGAAATGTTTTTTTATTTTAGTGGAAGCGTTCATTATTTCATAGAAAAGATTTTTGCCTCATTTGACAATCAAACACCTAATAATATCTTCTTGCAATTACTGTCAAAATTAAGGGATGGGGCAGCTCAGTTCTTGGCTAGGGGGCGAGGGGCGGGGGTGGGGGAGGGGAAGTTGTCCATGACAGCTTTTAATCTCTGTGAACTGATCGAACTATGTTCCACTAAAGTATACCAAGGAACTTTCATTGACACCAGAATAGTGGATAACGTGCATTACAGTTGAGGTGCTCTGGAGGAAGAGTCAAGTTTCATGTTTATTCACTATTGGATTTCAGAACACAGAAGCTTATCAAAAATTTTGGAGGGGAAAAAACGACTTGGCAAAACGCCAAGTTTTCAAAACTAAACTTTTTTGGGGGGAACTGTGCCAGTTAAAAAAAAAAAAAAAATCACTAAAAAAATTTTTCAGGGCCAGGACAAAATTTTGGTCCAAGGAGAACAGAGGCCTTCCTGCCAGCTACATGCCGTGAAGGCTTGATGACTTGGGCCCTGTATTTCTCCCACATCCCAGATAACAGGGATGAACCTGAATCTCCCACATCACAGGTGAGTTCCTAACCCCTGGGCTCCTCTTCAACAGGAAACCCACTGTTTTCTTACTAAACAAAAATCAAAAAATCCAGGTTTTGTCCCAATATGGAATTTTTAAAAATTGCTGTCTTGAAAATATTTGTGCAATGGGAAAATCATGTAGAATCCAGATCTATTCATTGGTCCAAGGCTGTGTGGGCCCTTAAAGATACATATGTCCCCAGTTACATATATCAGGTAGGCAAATGCAAATGGAGGTGATCACTGTTTGTGTCACAAGCATTTGAATAGTCCTAAGGACCGAAGTATAGTGTCTAGAAGAGATAAAGTGGCAAAAGCTTTAGTGACTCCTCAAGCAATGAGCTTCACAGCAGTGTTCACCATTGTGTAATGAATGTATTTTCTGTTTGCATTTGGAAATCAGCCGCCGGTACAAAATGGCCTTTGGTAGAGAAAGCCTACTGGGAATATTTGAAGAAGTATGCCCATGCTAGGATTGAAGAGATGCTACTTGACTCCATCTAAGCATGGGGTACACATTATACTCTCTCCTATCCTATAACATTCAAAGCTGGGATACGTTTCTGGTTTAAATTCCTCTGTTCTTAGGGAATCAGCTGTCTCTTGCCAAATAAGGTGGATAAAAGGCAGTTTCCAATTTAATCCCTGGTGTAACACTGACGTTAGCACTAATAAGTTAACAATCAATATGGCCCCAAGAGATTCCTGGAAGAACGTAGGCCTAACTGTTAGCAACAACTCAGGGGCTTCTAGCAGCCTGAGCCAAACTGCAGAAGTGTAAAAATTAGCCAATAGCTATTTTCACACTTAAGAGACCCAGCTTCCTTACTATTACGGTCCAGAAGCCCTAATGGTATAAACTAATATAGCCTTATTAAGTTCAGCAGAGATACAATGAGTTACACCTCTAGGAATTTTGGTAATGCTAAATTGTAATTCTGCTATGCTGGGCTTAAGCCAAGATGCCAAAAAGGAGCTTGGGAAAACAGGCTTTGCTGACCTCTGAATGAACCAAGAAGAAATGTTGCTCCCCTATTAAAAATCCATGAATGAGCAGAAAAGCTGATGTGAGAAAGGAGTAGTCGGATTAAAGTAAAATTAATGAGGGGAGGTGCAGACATAATAGGAGAACTGACGGGGCCTGGTATGAACATGGCAAAGAAACAAGTAGAAATAGGTATCTGGGCATAAAGATAGGTATGCCCTGACCCAAATACTTGGGCATGAGGTTATAAATAAGGGGCATCGTAGTATGAGAGTGTTTTGGTTTGGGTAGCAATATAGGGGAGTTTGATTGACACAAGGAATTGCTCTGTTTTCCTGGCAGTTTTATTGAATTGACCTGGCTCTAAACAGACCAGGCAGTGCACTGGTGATAATAAGCTGAGTGATAATAAACCTGTCTGAGCTTTCATCACTGAAAGCAAATTTCAGTAATATTTTCTATGCCATACCTGGACTCTAGAAGGCCACTTGCTAGCGCTGACCTTCTCGAGTGTGCAGACACTAATAGCCCGATCATCAAAAGTGATGGCGAGCAAGTGGCCACTGGAATACTGCATGCCTTGGAATAATGCCACTATCAGAGATATTTGGTCTAATACAGGGGTCAGCAACTCCCACCACGCATGCCAGAGCATGGAACAGGAAGGCACTTTGCTTGGCACACACCCCTTGGGGTGGTTGGCAAGAAAGGGGCTGGGGCTGGGATTGGGTCCCTAGCACCTCCTCCACCATCTTCCCCAAGGCCCACGTGCATCTGCCTCTGGCAATGAGCTGGGCCAGGACTCGAGCCCAGGCCAGCTGTGGCAGGCAGATGGGAGATGCAAGAGCCCAACTCATTGCCAGCATCCGGTTCACGTGCACCTCCAGGCAGACAGCAGGGAAGGGGCTGTAGCGTGGGTTGCCAACCCTCCAGGATTGTCCTGAAATCTCTAGGAAATAGATATAAATCTCCAGGAGACTGTTGAGAGTCACCCAGGTGATAAATGATAAAAGTTATCATTTATCCATTCATTAAAATAAATACTAAATGGTAAATTAGATCTAAACAGTAGTCCAGGGGCTTTTAAAATGTAATAGTCATATGCATTTGCCTTCCTGGTATACAGTCTACGCGCTGTAATCCCTAACTGATATATGGAAGCATGTGGGCACATTCGTGTTGTGTGTCAAGGGCATGCTGGCATTTTGGAAACCTCCTGCAATAGATTCAAATAGAGTTGGCAACACTAACCGGGCTGCAGGGCCGCAAGGATTGGGCCCCTCACAGTTTCCCCTGGCTCGCCAACATCTTACAAGTCACGGTTGTGGGGCCGGGTTTGGCGCTCTGCTCAAAACCTGTGCCGACCCTTCATCTAATGCAAATTAATGCTTTAGATGCTTTTCTCTTAGCCCTCTAAGAATAAAGAAATAGGGCCTACTAAGCAGGATTTTACATGGGGAAATAAGAGACCTAGATTCGACTTTCCTCTCTAACATTACTTTTTGGCCGGGTACTAGGCATTTCCCCTTCCCATTCCTCCGTTTTTCTTATTCTGTAAAACACAGGCCTTCTTGGAAAGCACTTGGAGCATTTGTACCTATGCACATGCCAGCAATGGCAGGCACTTTGAAAAGTGCCCCGTGCTGTGGTACGTGAAGTTGTATAAGCAGCGAAATGCATGTCAGTGCTGAGAAAACGGTGGTGGCGTGCTCTTGAACTAAAACACATCGGAGGTGCTTTAGTTCAAAAGTGCGCCGCCACCATTTTCCGCACGGTGCTGTGCATTTGACCGCTTATACAACTGCGCACAGTTTGCATCAGCTCGCGTGCAGAGCAGACTTGGTTAATTGAGTCTGCTTGGAAGTGGCAGATCTCAAACACAGTGCAGGACAAAAACATGCGTGTATAAATGCCCTTAAGGATTTAGGAATGGAAACTACTGAGCATCGTCCATTAGTTACTGTATTTTCTCACATATAATCTACCCCTTTTTTTGCAAAAGTCAGCTGCTGGAAATTGGGGTCTGCAAGCAAGGAAAAATGGCAAAAGCAGTTTTTGTATCTTAAGCCTTTGTGGAAGGGAGGGTGGGCAGGGCAGGGGGAGTGAAAGCATCACTGCACGTGCTACAGAAGGAGCAGCACAAAGAGCATGCTAAACTCCCTCTCTGCTACTTCCCCATTACAGCTACTTACCAGTATTTTTAAAAGACAATCTTTTTTCTCCATAGTGCCTTTGAAAAAGAAGGCACATATCTTACCCTGGGGTATGAGAAAACCTACAGTACGTTGAGCGGCACCATTAGGACCAGGTAAAATGAAGGTGAATTCAAAGCACAGAGCCCAAAGCACTGAGCTTACTCCTCTCCAAAAGGGTTGCTACCACAAAAGGAAGAAAATATCACGGGAATCAATAAAACAAAAATATTATTTCAAAGCGCATTAAGTCTTTACAGGTTTTGAATGTGCAGATCAGCTTTTCTATTGCTTGGGAACCCTCCACTCTCTGCTTACGTTGACCTAATTGCTGTCTGTATCACTGACCAAGATTTACCCTGCTTGGTTGCTCTCATTTTTTAAAATCTCATGCTAGGATTACTCAACTAAAATGAGATGCCATTTGCAGTGTAATCCAGGATGTTCAGTCATTTTAAAAGTTGACTTTCCTTGAAAGAGGCTTATGTATACTGCACTGTGGGTATGTAGCACATGAGTGCATCATGTGAATGTTGGTGTAGTCTGTCACAAAAATTTACTAAGCTGCAATTTGGCTCAAGCATCACAGATCCCTAAAACCTGGCAAAGAAATTAAATTAATGCCCACTAAGGGGGAAAAAAAATACAATAACAGGATTCAAAGAGCCTTAGAGATTCTGGAACACCATTAGTTTCCCCATCTAACTGTGAAGAAGGGATTAAGTTAAGTTTTTTGTTCGGAAAGGTCATAGCATCCTGCCAAAAAAAATTGCTTCGTGAAAATGGATTCAATGCATTTGTTTAGATATGCAGTATTTCATCTCGAGAGAAGAACTAACTCAAAACACATTTCTGGAGGGGTGCAGTGGGGATGCTTACAGACAAGCTGAGTCTGGCATACATTTTATGATGTGGCTAATATTTTTCTGGTATTATTTCATAGACATTAGGGCTGGAAGGGACCTTGGAAGATCATCAAATCCAGTCCCAAAGTGGTTTTGCCCACCCAGGCCCCAGGAGAATCTCAGCAGCCCCACCCAGACTTCATCTCACAACCTCTGCCCTCTTCACTCTTCAACTGAACCATGGAGCCACACAAAGAGAACAAACCCTTCTGGCCGCCAAACCCATGACACCCTAGTGGGGTTGAATTTTCAAGAGATAGGTGGCCAAAACTTTCTGAAGTGAGGGTCTGAAGTGAAACACCCCTAGTCACTTCTGAAATTGTAATAAGTTTCCAGTTTTGAAACAATGCTCCATCACCACCCCTGTGTATTTCATAATAATAAAAATCCTTGCCTTCACAAAGCACTTTCCCACTGTAGATCTGCATGTGGTTTAGTCAGGTCAGTATGACCAGCTTCATTTTAAAGAAATGAAGTACATTATGCCAAGATGTCTCATTTCCTCTTAGAGCTGTTAGCTGTCGTCTTCACCATGTGAAGTCATTTACACTATTACAAAATGGATATCCAGTGCTACCAGATCAGAAAGATATGTTATATTTACATTTACTTGGACTACACAAAGTGCCAGGTAATGGTGAAATAATCTTTAGAGATATCTGTGGGCACGTGTGACAAATATGGTTCTTATTTGGAGTAATTGGGATTCCGTGTAGAACAGGGGTGTCAACCTCATCCGGCCTTGCGGGTTGCATGAATGGTCTGGGGCCAGTCTGCAGTTCAGATAAAGCCCAGCCTGCATACGCTGGAGCCAGAGTGCCAATCCAGCCCACAGACAAGGCTGGTATGGAAAGAGCATCGCTTGCAGGATATGCCCCACACCACTCCCACATGTTGCATGCAGCATCCACTGGCTTCAGCACTGGACTGGCCTTGCCAGCTGGTTTCAGCACATGGAGCTGGTTTGTGGGCCAGATCTGGACTAGACCTGAACCCAGCATGCAGAACCAATCAGGCATGGGTGCTGCATGCAGCACATGGCACAGACTGGCTCCACATGCTGTTTATGGTGTGTGC
>JAGPOW010001296.1:133154049-133164697 GCA_030014935.1 Caiman crocodilus
TGGACTAGACCTGAACCCAGCATGCAGAACCAATCAGGCATGGGTGCTGCATGCAGCACATGGCACAGACTGGCTCCACATGCTGTTTATGGTGTGTGCTGGCCCCAGATGCCAATCAGACATGTGCTACATTCAGTGGGTTGATCTGAGACCCACAGGCAGCGCTGCAGGCCAGGTGATAGGACTCCTTGGGCTGAACCCAGCTCACAGGATGTATCTTTGACACCCTTGCATTAGAAAACATGATTTGTCCAAGAGAAATTATACTTGATCCACTAGTAAAAAGCAAATGCCTCCATTAATTAAAAAGCCTATTATACCAGCACTCTCTTTATATGATCAAAAAGTGCACCTAAGAAAATGCCTTGTGTCCAAAGACACTATGAATGCGGGAGGCAGCTTTGTGACAAAGGATGCAGAAAGGCTGAGGTATCAATGCCTTTTTTGCCTCAGTCTTCACAGGCAAGGTCAGCTCCCAGACAACTGCACAGGGCAGCACAGTTTGGGGAGGAGGTGAGCAGCCAACAGTAGTTTAAGAACAGGTTAAGGACTATTTAGAAAAGCTGGATGTCTACAAGTCCATGGGACCAGATAGGATGTATCCAAGGGTGCTGAGGGAGTTGGCTGATGTGATTGCAGAGCCACTGGCCATCACCTTTGAAAATTCATGGCAATCAGTAGAGGACCCAGATGATTGGAAATGGGCAAACATAGTGCCCATATTTAAGAAAAGATAAAAGGAGGATCCAGGGAACTACAGGTCAGTCAGCCTCACCTCAGTTCCTGATAAAATCATGAAGAAGTTCCTCAACGAATGAATTTCTAAGCATTTGGAGGAGAAGAAGGTAATTGAGAACAATCAGCATGGATTCAGCAAGGGCAAGTCATGCCTGACCAACCTGATTGTCTTCTTTGATGAGGTGACTGGCTCCATGGATGTGGAGAGACCAGTGGATGTGGTGTACCTTGATTTTACCAAGGCTTTTGGTACAGTCTCCTACAACATTCTCACAGGCAAGTCAAGGACATAAGGGCTAGATGAATGGACTGGAAGATGGATAGAAAACTGTCTGGAGCATCATGATCAGAGAGTAGTCATTCTCAATGGCTCAGTGTCTAGTTGGCAGCTGGTAACAAGTGGTTCAGCTCCAGGGGTTGGCCCTGGAGCCAGTTTTTTTCAATGTTTTCATCAATGACCTGGAAGATGGTATAAAGTGCACACTCAGCAAGTCTGAGATGACACCACACTGTGGCGGGAGGGGAAGGGAAAGGAATAGTAGATACACTGGAAGGTGGGGCTAGGATTCAGAGTGACTTGGACAAATTGGAGGATTGGGTCAAAAGGAATCTCATGAGGTTCAAAAAGGATAAGAGTAAAGTCCCGCACTTAGGACAGAACAATCCTGTGCAGTAGCTCTGCCGAAAGGACCTGGGGGTTACAGTGGACAATAAGCTGAATAGGAGCTAGCGGTGTGCCCTTGTGGCCAAGAAAGCTAAGGGCATCCTGGGCTGCCTTGGTAGGTGTGTTGTCAATAGGTCAAATCCTCTCTATTCAGGATTGGAAAGGCCACATCTGGACTATTGTGTTCAGTTTTGCGTCCCACATTACAAAAAGGATGTGAACAAATTGGAAAGAGTCCAAACGAGAGTGAATAAAATGGTTTGGGGGCTGGGGAATATGAAATATGAGGAAAATCTTTAGGAACTGGGCGTATTTAATCTAGAGAAGAAAGGACTAAAAGAGGATTTAATAGCAGCCTTCAACTCCCTGAAGGGGGTTCAAAAGAGGACAGCGCTGGACTGTTCTCAGCAATGGCAGATGACAGAACAAGGAGCCATGGTTTCAAGTTGTAGCAAGGGAGGTTTAGGTTGGATATTAGGAAGAATTTTCTCACTAATAAAACACTGGAACAGGTTACCCAGGCAGGTGGTGGACTTTCCATCCTTTGGGGTTATCAAAACCCAGCTAGACAAAACTTTGGCTGGGATCATCTAGTTGGGGCTGGTCCTGCTTTGAGCAGGGGGTTGGACCAGATGTGACCTCCTGAGGTCCCTTCAACCCTCATTTTCTATGATTCTGGGCTTAGTAGTTTAAAAAACTTTATTAAGAAAATGTTAATTATCATTTTTACATGGTATGTTATAATTGGTTTCGAGTCCTTGTTCTGTCAATGGCTTGTTTAGTGATCATGGGCAAGTTATTTCATTTCTCTATGGCTCAGTATTCCCCTCTGTAAAATGATATTTACCTCCTTTATAAAGTACCGAGACCTCCGGGTTAAAGAATGTCATGTAAGGAGTAGATATTTGGGTTAGATATACTGCCTCTTCTACTGGTGCCTGGCAACCTTACAGGTACCTGGAAAGAGAGTCTTCCTATTCCACTCAGGATCAAACCAATATCAAGATTGTGGTCGGGAAAGATTTGTTTTCCCGGTTCAGTTTGCAAGGACTGTTGTTTCCCACTCCCCCCTTGTTACCCTATAAAATGGGGCATGGTTCTCTTCCTAACGTATTCTGAGCATGTAATAAATTGCTTTTCTGCCAAATTGTGTCAGAGCTTTGGTCTTGACCTCGTCTCCCTCACTTCTTACCCCTCATACCTTGCAGGACATTTTAGGTTGCTGTGATAAAGTGCTGTTCTAATTATAATGTGTGATGAATTAGAGTGCAGAATTTTTAAGACTCTTTGGTTGCATGCAGATTTGGGGAAGTGGACTTAATGGATTAAGAAGCATCTTCCAGTGTTGTGTTTCTGTGGCATAACCTTTATAAAATGAGTGGACCAACACTCTATAACAAAATACATTTGAACTATTTAGGAAGTTTTTTCAAAGTTGGACCAAGCTATTTTTTTCCCAAATCTTGGAGTGTCTCTGTTCTTGCATCTGCCTCTAGCCCTATGTTTTGACAATAAAACATGTCTGGCCTTTGACACCAGATCCACGCACAGATAATTCAGACCTGGAGCCAACTTCTGCTTCTTTTCCTTAGGTGAGTTGTCCCACAAGAGTTGTTATCTGAAGTGGAAATGTTCTACCTGTTTACCCCTGGACTGAATTGCTCCTCTTTTAATAGCTCCCGTCGACTCTGTGGAGTTTCAGCAGTGATGGATTTGGACTAGCATGTTTTAAATGAGGTATTGGCTGACAATTTATCTCAAAACTAAGTTTCGTTCCTCAGCTGCAAGGAATCTGCTGAAAGATCAGAGCTCAGAGGAGTTCTGTGGAAGCCGCTGTAAAGAAACAGACTGTCAAACTCTTGGCAGGTTAAAACAGCCCCATCGACTTTTCAATGCTACCACAGAGCCAGGGCTTCACATAGCATTTAAGGTGGTTCACCCTGAGGCAATGGTCTCCAACTTTTTCAAGTAGGAAATCACCTTTGGCATTTAAAAGCAACCCAAGATCTACCGTGTGTCACTGCCACTCCCCCACCCCACCCCGACACGCACACACCCTCCCAGCAGCTAAGTCGGTGGGGAGGTAAGGAAGGGGGGCAGAGAGAGAAAAATTATTTGGGGGTGTCTCCCCAGCAGCTAAGTCCCACCCAGCCAGGGCACCTGCTCCTGCCTCTGTGGCACTGTCTCTCACCACAGGGGCCTCAATGTAGTTCCTGCCCCTTCCCTCCCCCACGGACTGACCAGCTGGATGGTGCACATGTGCATGTATGCTGACACTCAGCCCCCCACCCCAGCCTCATATTGACTCCAAGAGGCTTCAAGGTTTACTGCAAGAGGCTCTGAGATCTACTGGTGGGTGGAGCTCCACTGGTTGTTGACGACTGCTTTAAGGTTTCTGGTTCAAGTATGAACGGGGTGCTATTTGATGACCTATGGAAAATAAATGTGCAATCTTAGCTCAGAGGACAGATTTCTAAGAAGGCATTTAGGTGCTGAAAGATCCAGTGGGAATATTGTCCAAAGTGCCTGTCAAATAAATTAGGCGTCTAACTTAGTGAACTTTCTATTAACTAACTGATTTGCATAGCCCCATAGCAACGCAACCATAGGGGAAGTGTGGCTTTGTTTCCGCATTCTTCACATGCACTCGGGGTGCTCCTTAGTCACAATGTAGGGTCTGGCCCACAGTCTGTTGGCATATGGGTCATTTTCTGTTGTCCTGATATGAATACAGTGGGGTTATGGTTGTGGTACAATGCAAGATTCAGACCATCGGGTCCAATCAACCAACATGGGTTGGTATTTACAAAAGCAAGGAAGACTTTATAACAAAGATCGGTAAAGTAGATACTGTCACCCAGTTGAATTAACACACAGCATGGGCCCCTTTATTATTCCAAGATATATTCTTTCAATGGATCATTGTTTTATTCTGTTCTAATATTTCCTTTTGTGCTATTCAGACCAGAGGCTTTTTACTATGACAGGTGACAGAAGTTAGAGGAACTAAACCTATTTCAATGAAGATGCCAAGTACAGCTGCAGAAACAGCTTTTACTCCTACATACCTTTTCCCCCCAAAATGTTGGTACATTCGGTGCTGTTGTACAGCACGTGCAAGACTGCCATCTACATGCCACTAGTGAAAACTAGTCATTCATGCTTGTACCTTTGCTGTAGTATAAATACCAACAGAAGAACATTGCAACACATAGCAGAATTCTGTGAACAGAGTTCTCTTTAATCAAATAATGTCATATTGTGTTATTTGAGGGAACTGGATCTACTTAGTCTGCAGAAGAGAAGGCTGAGTGGGGATTTGATAGCGGCTTTTAATTTCCTGAGGTGTGGTTTCTAAGAGGATGGAGCTGGACTGTTCTCAGTGGTAACAGATGACAGAACAAGGAGCAATGGGCTCAAGTTGCTGCAATGGAGCTTTAAGTTGGATATTAGGAAAAACTTTCTTACTAGGAGGGTGGTGAAGCACTGGAATGAGTTACCTAGAGAGGTGGTGGACTCTCCATCCTTGAAGGTTTTTAAGGCCCAGCTTGACAAAGTTTTGCCTGGGATGAATGATCTAATTGGGGATGGTCCCGCTTTCAGAAAGGGGTTGGACTAGATGTGACCTCCTGAGGTCTCTTCCAACCTTAATTTTCTATGAGTCTATCATTCCAGTACTGCTGTTTAAATTCCCTGCCAGTTTGTCTATGAGGCAATAAGTGAAAGCACTTTTAAAAATAATATACCTTTGATGAAATTTCTATTAACAGCATGATGCAAAGTTGCATTATGTAATATGGTAAGCAACAACCTTTAGACATTTATTTATGCACTAGGTATGTATGCTTAAATTTATCAGCTAGTTTAACATGCCTGCAAATTCTTATCTGAGTTTGTTTCTAAACACTTGACAAACTATAGACTTCAGTGCACACTGGGGTCTGATCCAAGGCCCATTGAAGTCAACAAGAGTCTCCTCGCTGACTTAATTGGTTAAGATTCATATAATTAAACAAAATGTTAGTTGCCTTGATTTGCTGGCATGTCGAAATGTAGCTGTTCATTATTAATTTTTTAATGAATTAATTTATTTCATGCAGCTATGGTCTTTTTGGGAAAAGAACATTCTAATCTATCTCAAAGCCAAATCATACATATATATCTTAAAGGGATTATTTAAGAATTAGCAAAACGGTTTGAAGATTAGGACAGAAATTACATTCAGATCCTTAAAAAAAATTCAATTGTCTTTTACAAAAAGTGAAAAAAAAAGGTAATTACAGAAGACCAGATTCTGCGTTCATTACACATGCTGAACTGGATCAGATTCCAAAGGGTGCTTCCAAAAGGTAAGCATTTATGTGGCAGGGTTGTCTTTATGTGCCAAGGTAAATGGAATCCAAATTCCAAGCAAGACGCTGAGACTCTCTCTCTATTATGCAGAAGGCGAGCGATGTACTTCTGAATGGAATAGGAAACAAGCAGCTTTCTTCACAGGAAGTCAGCACACTCAGGTCCTTGTTATATTTTATGCTGTGAGCTTGGAATTTGGCAGACTCAGATGCAGGCCTGGGCCAACCGGGCAGCTACCCGGGGCCCAGACAGAAAGGAAACCTGAAAGTAAAAAACAAAAATCACAATTGCAAAAAAAAGTTCTAATATTGCACATATATGGAATGGGCAATGTTATCAATTGAGAACAAATTATTTAAAGAAATTGATACCACATAGGTGATAAAGACTTTTGCAACAGAAAAATCATTATCTCTGACAATGGAGGGCCCACTACTAAAAGTTTGCCAGGACTCTTGGTATGGCACGGGAGTTTGGAGTGGTCACACCATTAGTTTAGAAACCTCTGACTGTCCACCGCCTGCACAGCTGTGACTTGCCACTAGAGGTTAGTGAACAAGGGCAGGACTGGGAACTATAGCTGTGAGTTGGCACTAGAGGCCTGGTGAGCCAGGACAGGCTTCTATCTCTGCCCTTTGGGCAGGGGTATGAGAGATCCTGGGATACTGCAGGACTTCACCTTGTGTGGCACATCTGTAGGGAGTGGACACATTTTAATGGAACAGGAGCTGGATAATGTGGATTAGAGATAATCCTGTCCTGGAGTGGCGTAACTTTGAGCTTTATAACGAGTGCTTAAAACAACTTTAGGTTGTTCATGTGCAGACAGTCCAGGAGTTAAGATATCCAGGAGCTGCCCAAAATTACTATGTAGCAACACGCTCAGTATGCAGCTGCTTAGAGCTAGGGAAACACTGAAGACAAGCTGAGTGTTAACACCTGATCCCTCACCCCCATTCTTGGTGACTGTTTATTATTTAGATTTATATCCCATCCCATTGACAAAAGCTAAGAATAGCTTACAGTAGCAGACAAATGACCCACAAGATAAGAAATAACTTTCCAATCAATACCCTCAACCTTTACAATTTTACCCCCCTCTACACTACCCTCTCCCACTTCCCTTTCTTGTACGCAGGACAGCAAACCTTTCAGCCCTTTCTAGCTGTGCTTCTTAATCCACATTTATATCTGTATACAAAACATCTTCCCATTCCCCTCTCCACGTCCCATATGCATCCTCTCCTTGCCTTGCACCAAGATCCCCCTCCTCTCTCCTCCAATGTCCATCCCAAGCCCACAACGCCCTCTCCTACAGAGTCTGTGGATGTGCCCTAAGTTGCATATATGCCCCGCCCCTGAATTTCCCATAAAACAACATTAAATTCAGAAAACCATAACAGGGAGACAACTGAAAGACCCTCCTGTCTCCATCCTTACTGAAGGGCAATGCCAAAGGATGCCTTGAACAACACCCTGCATAGGTTTTGACCAAAGGATGCCTTGACCAACACACCTGATGAGGGCAGCTTGCTATAATGGACCAGGATATGGATGCCTGAGACTGTTGCCCTGTGGAGTCAGGCCAACTCTCAGGATCTCAATATTGCACTGTTAGACAGGAGGGTGTGACACAATTGCATGTATACAAACACACAAATCAATTAGGTGTATACACATGCACACACATACACACTACCAACTCAGGCACATACACATCCAAACTAGCCTAGGCACATGCATACCTATCACCAGTTCAAGCACATACACTATACACCTCAAAAGTTAGACAAAAATCAATTGTCCATACCCACGCACTCAGTACACATACATAGATCACTAATTCATATATCATACACACAATGACATATATACACACACACACACTCACCACTTCACACACATAGGTAAGTTCCTAACTTGGATGGCACAGTATGTATGTGTGTGCTTGGGGTACCTGGGATACTTAGGGGAAGGTTAAAGTGAGAGATAGAGAGTTAAAGAGTAGGGAGTGAAAGTTGCCAGAACCAGGATTAGAACAAGTGGAATAGAGAAGCTGGCAGAGGAAATGAGACTTGGGGTTACTTAAGGTAGATTCTGGCTGGAAACTGAGGCAGACAGCTGAGCTATTGTGGGGGCAGATAAGTTTCAAAATAACAGGTTTATTAAACAAGCAACATACTACACAGCCCCATGAAGTTATTGGTTCACACAAACATACACACACACACACGCACACACTCACACTCACAGTGACATCAGGAGGAAGTGACTCAGTTGAACGGCTGGAGTCCAGATAGGGAAGAGAAACAAAGTCCAAGTCCTTGGTTGAAGAGAGGGTGGGGGTGACAGCGACCTATCCAGGCTGGAAAGGAGTCTTTGTCCAGGAGGCATTGTCCAGAGGGGGGTCACCGGCAGGGCCTCTGGGTGGATAGGTGGTGTGGCATGGTGCTAGTCCAGATGGAGACAGCATCCCAAAGAATCAGTCTTCACTACCCCTTTTTATGGGGCAGACTACTTCTGATCTCCTATGGGGAGGGGCTGTCCAGGCAATGTCAATCCTGTTCCAGAGCGCTCCAGGTGTTCTTAGCAAGCATGTGCAGCCTGGTATAATGGTAGGCTGCCTTATCTTTTGTTTCTTGAATGCTGAGGGTGGTTCCAAGTGCTGGGTCATTGTTCCAGATATGGGTGTTGATGGTTTGGTCATCCAGGGGGAGCTGTTTTTAGACCTACTGCCATTGTCTCTCAAGCACCCTCATTCATCCCCATTCATTCAGGAACCAAGTTACATAGGAGGGGTAGGTGTGAGACATGGGTTACACAACTGGGCCTGGGGACAGGATGGAGACTTGACAAACCAAATGGAAACTTGACATGACTTATGCTAACTTACGTATGCAGGCCTAAATCATATAGCACCAGTAAATTAGTAATATAGAAAAGTAAAAATCAATGTAAACATAATAATTATACGATATAAAGAAGGAGAAAAACAAAACAAATACAACTTGCTGCCAAAATAAAATGCTGAAGTTTTTCCTATGTCTTAGCTCACTTATACTTATCTGTACGGAATAGAGAGGGAAAGAAAAAGTCAGAAATGACTGGGGAAGGAGAGAAGATGCATTTTAAAATAAATTTTGAGTGCCAGACAGTGAGGTTACACGTTCCAAGCAGGCCAGGAGCACAGCAGGACAGGTTAGATTGTTGCTGCTATTTACTCTGAGTTTATAAAAACCAGGGAAGAGAGAGCGAGAGAGAGAAAATTTGTGACTTTGCTTTCTTTTTCTTGCCCCAGGCTCCATTTCTAGCCACTGGAGCCAACTGACCCGAAAGGTTTGAGCCTTAAAGGGGTTCTGCTGGATTTCCAGGCTTTTCTGTCCCTCCTCTGTAACGGGCTTGATTCCCTGTTACAGCGTCTCCACCTAATTCCTTGATTCCTTCCAGCTGGAGCCTAGGACTGGGTCTGTCCCAAAGCTCATCTGCTGGCTCCACAGGGTCTACAAGCTGGACATGTCCTTTTCTCTCTGTTTGGGTGACCAAGATGGTACCTGGGTTGAGCTCCAGCCTTCCCCAGAGAGGATGGGAGTGAGAGAGGAAGAAAGGGTAGCAGTTCTTCAGCCCAGGGAGGCCTGCCAGCTCTGTTGAGTCTGCAGGCTGGCTGAGTCCTTCTCTTTCATTTTGGGTGGCCAAGATGGGCTGCGGTGATGCTGGTGCTGTAGGTATGCTTGAAGAACGCTGACTGGATTGAACCCCTCAGTAGAATTAGGCAAAGGGTTGCCTAAGGCCAGATCCTATTCTACTTGCTGGGCCTCCAAGCACACTTAAGCATCAATGTGCAATCCCATTGCACCCTGTTTTGAAAAACTGGTAATTTGTCCACTCTTGTAACATCCCACCAGCTTAGCCTTAAGGCTAAACTGAAAAAAAAGGAAGATCCACCATTATATATATATAAATTGTTTCTCAAAGACTTAAGCAAGGTGGAAATGAAGTCCTTCAGTCCACTTAAGTGCTGACTAAATGGAATATAGTACCTGGTCCCTAACTTCTTGAGCCTAATCAGGTTTGAGTGAGGGCATAGGTGCCAAATGGGGTTAAAACTGAGGCACGTCTATGACTACGTTAAATTAGTTCCTAGGGTTCCTAGGGATTTTTCAGACCATAAATCTGCAGTTCTTTAGGTATCTACAGCATTAGGTGTTATTAGGATAGAGTTTTCAGGATCACAAGTCTGGATATAGGTGCCTAATTCCACCTAAATCCCTGATTAGATACCTGAGTATGTGTGTGCCCATGTATGCGCGCACGCATGCATGTATGTATGTATGTGTTTCATTTTAATAATAGCTTTTATGTTTTTGAGCCGTGCTACTGTGTGGGATGTATATGCCTGAGTGAAAAAAGCAGGATACCAGTCATCACTTAAGAATAGTTTAAGAAACTTGGAAATAAAAATTGGTGACAAAAGTCCTGATCTCATTTAGGTCAGTGGAAGTTCTGTATTTAATTTTGATGCAGCCAAGGATTCACATTAGCCATTTTTCAGAGCATAAAAAAAGATTTTAGGGAATCTCTACTAGCACTGATATATTTCTGGGTTGATTTGTTAATTTTCTGGTACAGCAGTTGAAAAAAGATTAAGTTTGCTGATAATACACGTATTTAATTTGTATATACAGTGCTCTGGTGAGGAATTCCAGAAGGATTTGCCCCAAACTAGATAGCCAAAGGGAATGTAATAGTCAATTAAATTAATTCTACACAAGTGCAAGGCAGAAATGTGTGAGGGTAAATGAGGTGACTGGTATGTATGTAAACTCAGGTCCCAAAAGAAGTTGCAGTCCTATGGATCACCGGCATGAAACGCTGTTCTCTGTAATTTGCAGTGAT
>JAGPOW010001296.1:133173317-133192416 GCA_030014935.1 Caiman crocodilus
CCATTAAAAAAACCTCAAGGCACCTCAGAGTACCACTTGGCTGAGATTCATTGAAGTACAATATGAGTAACATGCACAGGACAGAAATGTGATATAAAGAGTACAGTGACTGCCATGGTCTGGTCCTTAGAGGCTTAAATTACACTCCCATTTACAAACATTAAGTAAAAGGTCCTATGATGTACCTGCCAGACCCAGGAATCTTTTCCCTGGGCCACACAATGGACAGCTTCAACAAGGTTGGAGTCTGGTTGGATAGTTAGAACAGTCTCCTGAGGCATAAAACATGTGCAAACCACCCTAAAAATACCTGAGCCTAGAACAGGTCTCCCCAGTTCTGGACAAGTTCTGGACAGGTTACTGGGCAAAAAGGAAGTGCTACCATAATAGCGTTGTGCCAACCAGTCTCTAGCTGTGGCTTTTCTCTGACTACAGTATTATAAGGACTTTTAATAACTGGATGTAGCTTCCAAACAAAAAACAGAGTATACATTGTGTTAAAAGCCTAGATGGGCACTTTGGATTGCTTTGAGAATAAGCACTGAGCCAGGGTTAGATGCGTACAGCAGAGGTCAGCAACCTACAGCCCACAAGGGAGATCTGGCTCATGGAGCCTTTTTTGCATCTGTCCCACAGAGCCTTTAGATCTGGTCCATGGGGCTGTGGTTTTCGTGGCATCCCCCCACATTGCTGGAAAAGGTTGTCAATCCCTGGTACAAGGGATTTTTTTTAGACTAATATGGAAATTCATTAAGAATCCAGACATCTAGCCAGATTTCAAGTTCCAACAAGGTAACTCAATGTAGACACTTGACAAGGTAGAGGTCTTTGATAGATTTTCAATCATTCTGGTGCACAGTTGTTTGGTTTCTCCTACATGTTTTCCATCAGGGTATTTAGTGCTCTGGATGAAATATACCATTTCTGGAGGTGCAGGTGTAAGATCCAGGGATAGTGATGGTTCTGTTGTGTGGTAGAGTTATTGTGGGAGTGGTGGAGATGTGTTGGCAGGTTTTATATTTTTTGTCCTGGCATGGTCTGGATCAATGTGGTGTGCTTTTGGCTATAGGAAGTATATTAGGAGCATATGCTGAGTTAGAAATGGTTTCTTGAGAATAGAAGGAAGGAAAAGTTGCAACTAAGTCCTGCCAGTTGTCCAAACCTGGATGCATGGCAAAGACTTCCTTCTTCCCAGCATTGCCCTTTTGATGATATATCAGTAATGTGGATGCAAGCCAGTTCTTAGCAAAGTGGTTGAAGATTATCTAAAGAACTTAAACTCTTGGGGCACGTCCAGACAAGTGCACACGTGCGTCTTGCCCCATCTCAAACCCTTTTGAGGCGGGGCAAGAGGCACATATAGGAATGAAAAAATGTTCCCGCTCTGCAAACTTGCAGTGTGGGGAGAAGATTAGACCCCTATCCAGGAGCCTAAAAAAAAAACACTCCACAGAAGAGCAGAGAAAGGCACAGTGCCAGACCATGCCATGGAGTCAGTCCTCCAAAAGAGATGTTCTGGTGTTGGCCAGAGCATCTCTTTAGTTCTCCTGCTGCCTCTGGCCCCCAGCACTGTCCAAGGTAAGTACAGCGGGTAGGACTCATGGGTGTGGATGGGTAAGGGGTAGCAGGGGAATGTGGGGGGGGGGTTAGGGAGTGGGGAAGGGATGTCCCCAGGGCTGCCATCATGGCTCAGAGCACTCCACACCTGCTGCTGCTGCTAAAGGTAAGTTATGGGCCCTGGGCAGGGGGGCGGTTCCTCCAGGGGAGAGTTGGGACCCTGGGGAGGGGGACTATGGCCCTCCAGGGTGCCTGGAACCCTGGGTGGGAGGGCTGGGGCCCTGTGGGGGGAGCATTCCATGTGCTGTGGGGGTGGGGTCTGCACCTTGTGGGGGCCAGAGGACCCACCCCTCCTGAACAGCCTCCCCAAAGGTCCCCCACACCCACAGTCCCCACAGCAATTACCCATACCTACCCACACAGCAACCCACATCCCTCTGCGCATAACCCACCCGCCTTCCCCCACACCCCTTCCCACCAGCTTCCTGCAAACACCACATCCCCCATCACACACACATCATGTGCAAAGAAAACCAGAAGTACACATCAACATGTATAAGTATTTAGAATTAATTTTATTATGACAATAGAGACGCTGGCAGGCTTTCACATTGCTTTAAAATTGTAAATATACCAATAAAGCATTGCTCAACTGATTGCTGTCTCTTGCTCTCTCTCTAAATGTGTGTGTGTGCGTATAGAGCAGTCTTCTGTTTTAATTGTGGAAAGACATGGATTTGGGGGTATTTTTAAAAATGGATTGTGGATGCTGCTGCAGCAGTCCAGCTGGCATAGGGGGTAGTGTCCCCAGGTACCAATTGGCTGGGCTCCAGAAGCTGCTGAGAGCAAGTAGCCCTGAGTTGCTTGCCAGGGCAACTTTTTGTATGGATGGGACCAGGACAAGGCAGCTTTATATACTGCTGGAGACAGCATAGGTGCTGGCCCTGGGCTTTAGCTCCCCCTGGCTGCAGATCCGGGAGGAGTCAGGCAGAGTTATTTTGCCCCAAGTGGCACAATTTGCTCTGCAACAAAGCACATGTCTGAGCACGTGCACCGAGGCAAAAAGCACTGGCTCAAATTTGCACCGCTTCTATTTGAACTGCTGCAAGCGCATGTGCCTGCATGTGTGGATGCAGCTTTGGAGCATGGCTGTAGTTCCACCTAATGAGATGATAATAAAATAACACCTTGCTTGCTTTTTTGCAAACTTCTTTCAGTGTAAAATCAATATTTAAGATATGCTGTCTCAAGGAGATGAAGACCCAGATGAAATGCTGCTCAGATTGATTTGTTTGTATGCGTTGCAGGAATAAAGATTGTAAACCTTATTCAGACCAAGTAGTCAAGGAGTCTTCTTTAAAATCTTGCACAAATAACATGGAGGAATTCGATACAAGCCCCAAAGCAGGAAAACAGAGACCTGTAGGCAAAATAAAGACTGTGCTGAGCAAAAAAAGATATTCCGCAAAGACAAAGGGAAAGTGTTTTAACTTCTCCTTCCTAATAAGGTAACATCAAAACCTATTGACAGAAACCAGAGCTAATTCCTGCTTTTCAGACCTTCATGTTCAGTATCCTTAAGTGCCAAAAGCAATCCTGTAAGTGGCATACCTCGTAGACATTTATGGAAATCATCTCGGTATACACAGATATCTCTTCTTGTTAAAGTCAATGGAAGCAGGGTTGAGCCAATAATGGACACCTTTGAACATCCTGGCAGTATCTGAAAATGCAATTTAATGGGAAGACACTCTCAGTGTATAGAGGACCAGATTTTGCTGGCTTGAATGAGGGTCCTAGCTCACATGAAACCTTCATTCAAAATGCCATGAAAAGTGGCATCACACAGCTCACCCAATGCCCAGTAAAAGCTGAACGATGCAGTGAGTAGTCTTGTTGAAAGCAGGAATATAGACTAGTTGACATGTCCTTCTGGCTTTACTGTGTGATGCTTCGAGAGGATTCTGTGATCAATAAATATTGCAATAGGCCATGTAGGATTGTGTGGCTGTCACTGAACAGTGCACGCAAACCACTCAAAGGGTGGTGGAGCGCATATTTTCCATTCTAACTAAAGCTCGGCTATGAGACATTTACTGTTTAGCACAGAGCGCCTCTGACAACTTGTTGAGCATCTCTGACTCACAGAGCAGAAAACTGTGGTGTAAAGCCAGAACATTACAATTTATTTTAACAAAGGAAAATAGTGCTTTGAAAATATATCTGAATTTGTTTCAATTTGATCGATGGCAAGTGTGGCAAATATTCCACAAATATACAAATAATGCCATTTTAGTCTGGCTTTTCAAGGATTTCTTTTTCTTTGCCGTCCTCTTCTTCACTTAATTTTTATTAATTCTAGTACGTAGAATTTACAAATTCAGAGAAAGACATAAATCTGTTGTATTTTGAACTTGTTCCTGGGAAGCAGATTATGACAAGTCAAGTATATTTTTAGGGAAAGTTCATTAAAATGTATATTATTACAATTAGATACATAAGGAACAGTGGTAACCGTAATTAACACATTTATATATTTAGTTGCCTTTAGGAACACTTCTTTAAATAAAATGATTTCAGGAGCTTGAGTGTCTCCTGACTGCTACTCAGTGAAGGCCATGAACTGTTGCATAAAGCTACCAGTAAGTAGCCTATTTTCCAAAAAAAGCACAGGAAATACATGAGCAAAAGGGCTTATTTGCCTCTTAGATCTGCCACCTCCTGAACTTTTCAAGGGCTAAATCCCAAACCCATGAATGTCAATGGAAAGAGTCTTACATAGAAGGGCTGTGTGTAAAACCCTAATGAATCATTGATTTTTGCATCTATCATAAGATACTATGATGGCCAATTTATAAATAGTGCTAGGAAGATGTGAAAGGCTTAAGGAAAGCAAGGTGCTAGCAGAATAGGATCAGAGGTGTTTCTAGATCATCACCTACAGCATAATTAACAGTTGATGCTGCTGTAGCTGCTATTCTTGCTCCATTGACGGAAATCTACCTGTTTAAGAAGAAAATATCCTTGAGAAATAGCAATGCCACCTACCTGTCGAGGAAAAAAACATTCTTTCTACTCACCGTTGCAAGAAATTAGGTTTTAGCCCTGTTTCTCTTCCACTACTATATCAAAATGAACCAAGAAAAGGGCACAAATGGCATTGCAGAGATAAGAAACTCTGTAACATTTACAGAAGTTTTGATTCTCCATTCATCCCCACAGGGTGTTACGTGAGAGAAAAATCAAGCATATCAGAGTTCTTTTTCATGCTGCCATAACTCCAACATCCCCTTCCTTTCCTAGAAACAGGCACAGTGGGTGCATCTACACATGCTGTTACTACACATGAATGAACTGTGGGTCTTATTGCTCTGGAGTTTTTGGCTCCCCTGCATGCCATTTGAATGTGCATCTGGGAGCAATTAACTCCAGAGCAATAAGCACCACAGTTTATTGATGTGCAGACCTTGAATTCAGATCAGAGCAGCCCCGGCTGGCCAGGGGCCTGGGGGTCAGTCTGCCAGCCTGAGGCTACTGCCCCTGGTTCAAAGGGGCTGGCTGAGGCACGAGGGAGCTTCAGTGTGGGGCTAGCTGGCAGACAGCCCCTGAATCGAAGCACCCTCATGCCCTAGCCAGCCCCTCCAGCACCTACATGTGTGCTGCTGCAGAGTTTTTTACTTGTATTTACAAGTACTGTCCTGCTGCAGAGTAAGTTAGTTTACTCCAGCCTAAAAAAGGAGCCCGTATAGCTGCTGAGATGTTTACTGCACAGCTAATTAGTCTACTGCATGGTGAACATCTTGTGTAGATGCTCTCACTAGGTAGCAGTGCAGACTCAAGTGTACGTGCTACCAAATATCTTTGCTCAAGTGACAAATGCTGTATCTTTTCTAACCCTATATACACTTTGCTCTGCTCATATGAACTGGACCAAAGAATTCTTTACTCTTCTCAGAGGATAAAGTTACAAGTTACACTTAGACAATACTAAATATGTGTGATGTTAAGGTATGTTAAAGCAAGAGCATGTTGCGAGCAGCTTACACATTAAGGGTTAATGCCTTTTCTTGCCTGCATAGCTGTGTCTTGCCACTAGGGGGCTGGTGAGCTGGGGCGTGGCTAGAAGCCAGGACACTTGGGCTCTATTTGGACTCTGGGTGGGGGCTGGAAGCAGAGCATCCTGGGATGCTGGAGGAATGTAAATGCTTATTTTATCCCTGTGGAGACTAAAATTACCCTAACACAAGCCAGGTGGCATGGCCAAGAGGTATCTCTCAGCTGGACTGGCATAACTTTGAGATTGTCAGAGGGTTTTTGGCATGAATTAATGAACTGGAACATGCAGGCACTTGCCTTTTAAGTGCATGTAGTATGGTCTGAGGGTAATGTCTAACTTCACCCTCAGAAAGAGACACATTTGCCTACTATTTAGAATGCTAGACTGGGCCTCAGGAGATGGATTCTGCCACCGACCTGCTGGGCGATCTTAGACAACTCATTTTACTTGTTCCTGCATCTGTAAAGTCTAGGTAATGCTAATGACTACTCATGGAAGGCATTATTACTTTTTTTTTATTACAAATTTTTGCAATGGTAAGCTGAGACAACCATGTTTTCGAGATGCTTTTATTCAGAATCTCTGTCGGGAAAGTAAAGGTATACAAGAGCAAAGAGCATAAAGTAAAGCAAGTGGGAAAAACATGTACAGCTTTTCCCAGAACTGATCTCCTGGTGCCATAAAAAGCCCTACAGGCCAGAATCATCACTGGTTTATATCAGTGCATATCCCCCAGTATATAAACTAAGGCCCCCTTTTATTTCAGTCATTTCAACATTAGTCCAGTCAACTGGAGACTGACACCTCAACATCAGTGCATTGGTTTTGTTCACTAAGGAAAGTTACATTAGAGTCCTAAGACAGAGACTATAACCTCTCCTGAGATAGCTGCTGTTAGAGATACCATTATAAGGCACAGACAGATGTGCAGCTTCCCACTGTAAGTCATGGAGCTTTGCAGGAAGCACCATGAGTTACAATGATCCCCTGGACCCAGCAGAAGTTCACTGTTGGGTTCTCGTGGGGGAGAGGAATCCAGCTTCCTCTAGCAATGTCCTTCCCCCCTCCCAGCCCTGATGCTATTTTCAGAATCGGAGGAAGGAAAGGAAGTAGAGGAAACTCATTTGGGGAGTTTCCCAACCAGCATTGGAGAGTGGGATGGGTGGATTGGAGCCTCCCCAAGGTTGGGGGGCTCCACCCCATCCACCCCTCCCTCCGACGCTGGCTGAAAAAGCCCCAGATAAAACTCCCTCTGCTCCCTTTCTTCCTTCCCATGCTGAAGACTGTGCCACAGCAGGGCTAAGCTATACCCGACCGAGCCTTGTGTTTGGACACAAATTACTGAGGCTGCTCCATTTTGGAGCATGTACATCTGAACCTTTATTGCATGAGGGTTCAGATTATCACGGGATCTGGCCCCTTTAAAGCTCTCTGCAGCCATTCACTTCTGTTTGGTCATGGCTGTAGAGTGCTTTCAGGGGCCAGATCAGGTGAAAATTGTCACTTGTGTCTGTGCCTATAGTGTTTGGCTAGTATGTGGCAGGGAATCTGCTAACCAGCTGATAATAAACTGTAAGATGAAATCGGATAGAGCAGCTTATCTTCGTGTATAGTCTTTCCAAGGGTATCACTTTAGTCCAGAATGGGGTGATTTTTATTAGTGTCATATTTCTACCTCACATTTATCCTGATGTTAGGACAGATTACAGGAACGGATATGTATGTTGTTTAGGTATTTCTCACAAAGGTGTCAAATGATGATAGTATGAGTGCGTGCAGTGAGAACTCTTAAAGTAACTACAGATACTATATGAACATTTCAAGAAAGGGATCTTACTTAAAGGACCAAGTCTCAAATTGGGGTAAATCGGTGATGCTGTGTAAGTTCATACAAGGTAATGTTGAATTACGCCCACTGAGACTGAAGTCCCAGTAACAGTTTTGTCCTACTTCAGGAAAGCCCAGGCAAGGTTAGCGGAGAAAATTCTAGCACAAATCTGTAACAGATGGCTGCCTAAACAACAAAACTTTTAGCAACTGTTTAATGTGCAAGAAAATCTGAGCTGTGAAATAGCTTGTTTCCCATTTTCACATACAGAGATACTGAGATAGCCATCTGCATCATATTATCTGAGCACTTTCAAACCTTATTGGACTTCATCTTTACAACTCCTGTGAGTTAAAGCAGCAGTGTCCCCATTTTACAGATGGGGCCTGATGCAGAAGACAAAATAAGGGTTTTACCCGAAACTCAAAGTAGTTTTTGGTGAAATTAGGAACTGAAACCAGGTCTAAAGGCTCAAGCTATTGCCACTTCCATTAGAACAGCAAACTGAAGACAGAGATATAAATCCCATTTCTGGCTGAAAACGAGGAATACATTAAACAAGAAAATACTTTGTAACTTTTTGAAGTAGCACTTTAGATGAAATGTTGGTGCTTAAGACCAAAGGAATGAGCCACAAAACCCCCACTTAAATGCTCAGGCTCCTGACTTACCATAGATGCATGTTTCCTAGTAAAAAACTGATGAAGGTACCTGATGTTCAGCTATTGTGCTTGCTTACCACTGCTGCTATCTTGACTACGATGAACAGGCCTAAGCCCTGCCTTTTAGGTCATTTGGGATTCTCAGCCTGGGCATCCTTGCATCTAAATCCTCACTGAAGTCCAGTCCAGCAGGTACACATAGAACAGGGCTAACTCATGCTGACAGCACTATGTTCGATATCATTAGGGGTGCCTTTTTATGCATCCTCCACTAGGATTAGAGCAATGGTTCCCAACCTTTTTTTTTTTTTTACCGTGGCCTAGTGGGAGTGGGACGGGATGCATGGAGCCAGCTGCCTCCCTCTTAGGGCTCCCCTACCACCCAGCTTTAACCCCAGAAGCTCAGCTGTGATGCCGGAAGCCACTTGCCCAGTCAGACAGATGGGGACCTGAGAAGCAGACTTGTGCCAAGACCCAACAGCCAACCTGCCACAGCCTGATGCCAGTGGTTGGGAATCTCTGCATTAGAGTATACATGCAGGAAGTGGGAGATCTGGGATCATAGGTGGCAGAAGGCCGAGGCGAATGCGGCTTAGCCCCACCAAATGCAGGCAGCCTGGTCTGTGCTGTACATGGGGCTGAGGTGGGCTGCCACTGCGGGCTGTACTCTGCACCCTGCTGCTGGTGCCCTGGCAGCTGTGCAATGCCATGCTCCTCCCACCGCCAGGAAGGCAGTGCAGCCAGTACACCGGAGGCATGCAGGAAGAGTTGAGCCAGTCCCGGGGCACTGGCAGTGGGGTGCAGACCCCAGCCTGCAGTGACAGCCGCCTCCACCCTGTGCACAGACTGGGGGGGCAAGTGTCCCCTGTGCCTGCCCCAGGGTGTGCATAGTGGTGGGAGCCGCCCGCACCCTTGGATGAGCCAGCAGGGCTCCAAGCATCCCACAAACCCCCCTCCCCATCCCAGCCCTGGGGTCCCATTCACCCCAGCCCCCATCCCTGTCTCTGCCCCACTCCCTCCTTCACCATGGGGGCCTCGATCTGTCCCCTTCCCATGCCCCTTCCCTATGCCGGACTTACTTGCTGAGTTGACGGGTATGACTCAGTGCATACCCCCCACCCCAGGAATCACCCCCTGAAATCATATTTTCTTCTTCCACCTGGGTCTGGGTTCTAAACCCTGCTCAGCCTGAGATGACCCAAGTCCACACCTCAGATGAACGCTGTGTTCACCAGGCTACAGGGTAGATTGGTTAGGGGCCTCATAAACCCTCCTGTTGAAGCTACATCAGTGGGCAAAAAGGAATGCAAGAGGCACAGGGCAGAGAGAACAATCAACAGGGACCTGACCTGACTCTGTGTCCCAGGGCATTTCTCTGGGAAGGGGTCATTCTCCCTGCTGCCAGGGTTATTTTTGTCTTTTATCCAATGACAATAATATAAAAATTGGTAAATGGTTGCATCAGCTGGGACAGGAAAAAAAGATTTTCCCCCTCACAAGGACTCAGTATTGGGCTAGAACTGGCTACAGAGCCATGTCCCCGCTTCCTCATTCTACTTTTTGGTCCCATGAATCTTGTACCGTTGGCATCCTAATGGTCCAGTTTCAGGTAATGGAATATGCTCCACCCAGCTACTTCAGCTTTGTAGTAAAGATACATTCCAGTAAAGAAACTAGGAAACAATTGAATCCCCTCAGGCGGAGGAAATCTTGCAACCCAAATCTCCACCTCCTAGCCCATCATGCAAGGAGTGGGCACTACCAACACAACAGCAAAGTCGGATTAAAAGGAAAGAGTGTACCCGTAATGTGTACATAAAGGGATGACTTAGGAACCTAAGTTTAGCTAGTTGTTTCAGGCTCTGGATCCCATTTCCCACAGAGACCTTCCTTAAACATGAGTTAGATACCTAAGTCCAGAAGGGGAGGAGAGGTTTCAGACACACCCAACCTTCTCTGTTTCCTATCACTTGGCCTGCTCCATGTGCTGAATGTTGTAAATCTCAGTCTTGAGAGTGTAAAGGTATGGACACATGAATACTTTACCCTGGGGCAAAAAGGGATGGAGATTTACTGCATGCCATCCACTCCATGGTACATTTTATCTCTGGTAAATGGAAGCCAAACCATGGTAGTTAGCTATCTGTGAAAGAGGAGTAATTACCCTGGGTTACTTTTCACTTATCATGGGGTAACAGTGTTCAGTAACATGGGCAGTAACTGAGGAGCAGTTGATGTTCAGTAAAGTCCTGCCTCCTCTTATCCCGAGGAAAATTATTATTTATTAGCCACATCCTAAATTGTTCACTGTATTGGAAACATAGGTGACTACCTTCAGCTTTGGATCACAGCTTTATACTGCCCCTTCCTCATTCTTTTTGGTCCCATGCATCTTGCCCACTTGGCATCCTAATGTCAGACCCCACCCCTAACAGATGCAGGAATACATGGTATCACTAGATTTAAGTCGTTTTGAGGTTAGGGGCCTTATTAACGTCAATGGGCTCATGAATTCACATGAAGAATCAGGCCTTCAGTAAGCAAACACTGAAAACACTGTTTTCAACTCAAGGCCGAGAGGTCTGCAAAACCTAGCTTGAAAACCAGCCTACTAGAAGCCCAGTGGAGTTACAAACTGAAACAGGGCTGTTATTTTTATGAAGTACAGACAAACTAAAAATACCTCCAAATATGATCTAGAATTAATGGCATTCAAGGCAGATTTTAGCAGCACTGCAGGAACACCACAGAAGACAGTGTGAAAATTAACAGATGCACATTAGGCACACTACACACCCACACACGGAAAGTGCAATTCTGTAATAGCTAATGATAATTTTGTAAGCCTGGAAGATGCAGGGTGAGATGGCGCATGTGAAATTGTTTGAACAAAATGAGCAGTGTGCTAAAAAGATCCTTTGACCCAGGGGGAGGTGTGTGGGGGGGGGTCTACATTCTCTTTTTGGAGGCAACAGATCCTCAGCTGGTAGAAATAAGAGTGGGTACATTTGCTTCAGCAGAATTACATCATTTCCCAGTAGCTAATAGTGTGGCCCTATGACCCTTTATCTTCCTTTGTCAAAGAATAATGATCATCTGAGGTTATGTAAATGCCAGAGTATCTTAGGAATGTGGGTTTTTTTTACTCTTCTTAGCAACGTGACTGTATTTAACAATGTTTAGATTTGTTACCGTCTTTCTCCCTCTGTATCCTCACAGACTTGAGATGAAGAATTCCCACTGCTCGACTCATAAGTAAAAATCTTACTCGGCTGCACACAAAAATGATCAAATCTTTCGAAAGAAGATCACTTTTCAGATAATTGTAAAACAATGGTGGAGCAAATTGTGTTCTCGCATGATTTTCCCCATTGCCTTTTTAAGAGAATTACATCTACCTTTAGGATAATACTAGATCGAAGCATTAAAATATAAAGCACAAATTTTCTTAAGGGATCGGATTAAAATGAAGTACTTGATTCAGCAGCCAGAACTCATCTGCAAGACGGTTTGGTTGTTCAAAACAATACTACACTGGAGGAGGTGAGCTATGGTAATACGTCTTTTGTAATGTTAATCACATCATTTTTATGACTGAAACTTTATGATCGGCACCTTTTTTTCAGGTGGCATACACCAACAGTTTAGATATTTCAGTATAAGCTTATGCTTCAATAATGATGCACATAAAGGGAACTACATAAAATAGAGATGGATTGGCCACGTTTTGACATGAAATATTGTATATGTGCAGCTAATATGACTAGATTCAATAGAAACCTTCCCTTAACTTCAGTATTGTGAAAACCTGGGAAAACAATTTTTCAAGATTTCTATCTATTCAGAATTTATTCTGATGCTCGAGCTATAAAAGGTGCAGCAAGGATGCATAACCTGTCCAAATGTTTCATTGAGATCTTATAGCCTCCATGTGAGCAGGTTCAAGAGAAGCCAGGTTCTGCTGCTAGCTATTAGTACCGCTTTGGGGTATAAGAGCAACCAGCAGAGCAGTCAATTATATTCTTCAATGAATAGCCCCATTGACTTTAATGATCCTACTCATAGGTTTAAATGATTATTCATAGTTATTCACAGAATTATAGTAAACGAAGCTATCCCCAGCCATTGCTCTTGTGCAAACTTTTTCTTTCATTTCCTTCTACACAGGTGTATTGTTTTGGTCTCAGCCTAACAAGTCAATTTTGAGTTAGCTGAAACTGCCCAAGTCCACAGCAGTTTGTGTGCTTTCAATGCACCGCCAAATATCTCTCCCAAGCTCATACTTAAAACATATGCAAAATGAGCAAACCCTGAGTTTTGATTCCTTAACAAAAAATAAAACCAGGCAAGTTTTGTCTGTGTTTGGATTTCAGAACAAAAGTGTTGCAACATTTTAATAGTCGCTTTGACAGAACTGGGGAGAAGTACAGTCCCTCTGGGAAGTTCACACCTTTAAATTGGCTACCGAGGAAATGGCAACTTTCCATAGCGTGTGAACCAAAATGAAGCCTGGGGGATGATACTTGTCTGAATGTTTTACAGTATCCTAATGTTCTGGCTTATCATCACAGATCCAGAAGCCCACAGTAGGCAAAATACCCCTTGTGCATTTTACAGTCTCCCTTGGTTTTTAAAAGGAACAGGGTTTTGTGGTGAGAAAATAACTGAAAATAAGCAATATGATACGAGATTTATTTCTCTCTTTGTTGCGATTATACAGTTGCACATTCCATAAAACAAGAAGGGCGTTCTGCGACTTGATATTTTTGGCCCTTGGAATTATCTCAGTGCGTGCAAAAGATGATAAAATTTGAAAGTATTAAGGCTGAAGTATCTTTATCCTCCTTCCCATTCCAATTCTTTTCCCTTCCTGCTGCTTCAATTCATCAGTTATTTCAAAAGTACTCCCTGCTGCATTTGTTACATTTAATATCTGCAAGAAGCCACTTCCAGAAATGCATTAGCTACTATTAAGATGTTTAAAGAAAAAAATATCTTTTTGGTTTCCATTAACAAGTTTAAAGCAAGCTATTTAATGTTTCTTAAATGACGTTTTTGGCTCTTTTTCACAAATGACAGCAGCTTCCTCTGTGTCCACCATTTCATGCAAAGCATTAAAAAGGTTTTCCTACCTGACTCTGGAATCAGGTGCCCTTTAGTATAAATGGATAAATGAAGATACATTTTCCAAATATTCATTGTGGATGTTTTGGTTTGTCTTTATCTCTTAATTGGCTAGTGACAACAGAAGGCCTGAATCTCATACATTTCATAATTGAAGGCTAAAACAAGACGTCAGGTTTATTCCAGATCTGAATGTCCTGGGCTTTGGATCCAATCAGAGCATGTAAGGAACAGTCATTTGCACACAGGCTGAATGGCACTTAACTCAATTAATGCTGATTGTCCAGGGGAAAAAGTGTTATCGTGATACTTCACAGGTACTCATAGTGGGACAACGAACTTGTACCTCTACAGGATCCTACAATAAAAGGCTTTCTCCCAGGACAAAGCCAAGGTCCATTTTTAGCCTAAGTTTATGGACCAAAAAAAGGTTTTTTTGATGAGTAACTGAGGAAGAAAATTATATAAAATGATATAAGGTATCTGAGAAGCTATCTGGGAATTGAAGTCAAATCCCTTTCAGGGGAACACAAGACAGAAGTCTTGCGATTTCTTCAAATGAATCAAATTATCTCTATGTATACATATGGAAATCTCCCTTGCTTCTCAGAAGTGTGAATCTTTGCAGTAGAATATGGTCACTAGTTTTTTTTGGTGGTGGCAGTTTTGGAGGGGTTTTTTTGGCTTTGGGGAACAATTTTTCAGAGATCTTCTATACATCTACAGCTACATTTCATAGTCATTAGTGTGCATCTGATTTTAAGAACATCTTTATACCTCTTTACACTTTGAAGCTTTTATCAATCAAAGCTTTGCTGACTCCTATTTTAGCAAAATAAGGTGGCCAGAGATGAAATGATGCAGCCAGCTTCTTGGGACAGCTGCCACACACAAGGGCAGCAGTGTCTTCTAGGTCCACCGTTGCACAGCAGCAGCCGTTCAGCTTGATTCATGCTTCTCCGTCAAGTTCGTGCCTGGTGGGGAACTAGTTTGGTATTGGTATAAAACACATGGGTGCATCTACACATGTATTAATGTGCTTTATTTAATGCACATTACATCTAGTACCTCTGGGCATTTATACACATGATCCGGAAGGCGGGGAGGAGGGCCACTTTAATTAGAACGAATCTGAGCACTGCTGTAATTAAACCACCCAAAGCATCATGTGTATCACCATCCCTGTGCTGAAAAATGGTGCGGTAATTGCCGAGCTCCAGCAGACTTGATTATTCGAGTCTGCTCTGACGTGCTGTAATTACAGCAGGCTGGAGCAGCCTCACTGCACATCTACAAGCACCCTCAATTGTGAGATGCTAGGAAAATGTGCATTAGCCTGTCTTAATGTGCTTTAGCTAAACAGCATGGTTTTAAAGAGATGCTTAATGTACATTAGCCTATTTTAATGCGTATTAACTAAACAGCACATTTTTAGTGATGCTTTACTGTGCATTAAAATAGGCTAATGCACATTAAAGTGCATGTGTATATTTGCCTATGCTATAGGAATAGATTTCACCTTTTCCAGTGGTTGGCCTACTCTATTAATGCCCATAGGTTTGCTTCAGCATCCCCAATCTCTTCTAGGAGCGCATGGGCTTTGTGTATAAATGGTTTACAACATCTGAGCCTCTTAAGCCTCCAACTGTATTGGTTTTCAGTTAACAGTTGATGGAGCAGGTGATTTTCATTATCTCTTGCCGCTATGGCCAGTAAAAATAAGGTAAGGTCTGTCTTACATCACTTGGTCTAATTCCCAAGAGTAAAGGGAGTACATCTTTAAGTGTGTAAGTTGTGCAGCCTGTTATGAGTCTCAATGCACTGTTAACTACAGTGTTGAGCTTTTTATCGTGACAACTTCTGGACCCTGCAAGAGGACAATATTTTTTTTTGGGGGGGGGGGGGGGCTAAACCATTGTAAGTGTGGTGGTTCTGAGCACTTTGAAGTTGGCCGCCCACGCAGAGCTGGCCTTAGGGAAAATGGGGCAAACTTGTACTTTGGCACTCCCACCCCCAACACCCCTCTCTCATGCCCTACCCTCCACCCCCTCCATGTCACTGGCACTGCTGCCCTGCTGCTCCATCCAACAGGTCAGGGAGCTCAGTGGGTCATCTGCCTGTGATAGGGACAGTTGTGTAGAGGCAGAACTTCAGTTTAGTACTGGTACTTATATAATAACCACTAAATTCAAGACCCTCCCAGAAAAGTTCACCTTTTGAACTTTAGTCTAGGCTAGCATGCTCAGGAAAGAGCTCAAAAAGATCTGGACGGTTCTTGGGGAGAAAGTGAGCAACACCTTTGAGTGTGCAAAGTGGTATGATGGGGAGCTCAATAAGAATAAAAGGAGGTCAAAAATGTCCTTCAGGGTCTCCAGTGAGCTGAGTTCAGGGCACTGGCAACCTCCTGAAAGGGATCCAAGGACATGGAGTACTAGGGATTGGGATCAAAGGAGTAGATCATAATGTACTTTGGTTTAGGGAGAGAAGAGCTCCTTGAAATGCAGCACCCCTCAGAAGAACCTCCTAGCTGAACTTGTGACTTCAGTAGAGTCTTGTGTAAAACTATACTAATGGTATTCATGCTGTGAAGATGAGCTAAACTGAATGCTGAAATCAGATAGGACAATATTATGGTTGAACAAAGCGTGTGGGCTCTGACCCTATAGTACTTACAAAGAGATACATATCTGCATCCATGCTTTATATTAGACCTGGGCTGTCAACTTGGCAGCCCACAGGCTACACATGTCCCACAAGGGATCAAGTTGCAGCTTCCAGGCTCCTCCCTAGTCATCACTCCCCCAAAGTTTGAGCTGCAATAGCAGCCAGAGCTCCTGGGCGACTCCTCCCTCCTCTGATTTAGAGTGCCTGCCTTCACCCCAGGCAGGGGTTGGGCCGGTGTGGCATGGCATGGGAAACTGAAGCCTGGGGCTGTGTGGGCACATGGTGCAGCAGTGATGAGTTGGGTAAAACATAGTTGTGTAAAGTTAACTAAGATAAGAGACCTCCTGATGTGATTCATCTCACTGGTGTTGCCACAGCCTACCTGTCTGTCTAATCACCTGAAGTTGTTTCATCTCATTGGACTTTCAGGGGGTGATATAGAGTTAGTAGATTATTGTTATATTATCCCTTATCATCCTTGTCTGTCCTAGCCCTGTGTCGCATTCCTGTTTTGTCTCGCTGTTTCTTGTATCATTACCTATACTTATTCCAAGTTTTTTGTCAATAATAAATCCTCTTTATTCAACCTTCAGTAACACTTGGTATCATCATTTAGGTCAATATACTAAAAAAAAAAAAAAAAAAAATCAGTCCAGTATTGTAACCAGTAGCATTGAAAGGAATGTCAGTGTTGTTTGGTAGCCCTTTCACTGCTCCTTTCCCAGCCCAGTGAGGTTGCGATGTCACCACCTGCAAAACTGGGCTGCAACAGCTGCAACCCCATGAAGCCAAAGAAGATGGAGAAGGAGTCTCAGATGCGTAGGTGGTGGGCACTGGCACTGGGGCTCCGGTGTCCTTGCAGCCACCACAGGGCTCCTCCAGGGCCTAACATGCAACTTTATACATGCAAGCAAAGCTCAGACGGAGCTTTCCCCTGTTGTCCTCTGTGAGCCGCCAGCCCTAGCCTGGGACTCCCTACATGTGCGACTTCACCCTGCCCAACTTGGGCGAGAGCAGGTGTGACTACAGCTGCCACCCCCACATACGAAATCCAGGGCAGACTGCCCGCTCCACCCTGATCAGGCCTCTTTCTTACCCCAATCCAGTGTCATACAGGCCCCTGAGAAACACTTCTCATGTGTGTGTGGTTGCCTATGTGTGTGTGTAGTGCCCCCCTGGCCATGGCACCCAGAGCAGCTGCCCATGTCACCCACCCCTAAGATGAGCTCTGTCCCCATGTCGTGCTGGCTAAGCATCTTAAGGCAGACTTTACTACTAACCTGTTGAATGTGACGTTTATAGGTGAGGGAATGGTCTAATGGGACTCCTACATGGGTTGCGGTGTGTTCATGGGGAAGTACGTGGTTGCCTAGTCTGATATTCAGCCTGCTCTTGGCTTGATGATTGTCCAGGTGGAAGAGTGACAATACTTATTTATTGATGCTCAGCTTTAACCGTCATTTGTGGAGATAGTCAGTGATGAGTGCCATGTCAGTACTTCATATCTTTTATAGTTCTGTCACGTCTATTCCTTGGGCACTTATGGCAGCATCATGCGTGTACATGTATCACTTAGAAGTTGTATGCAAGAAGTATGAGCTATATACATACAAAAATGCTGGTGCTAGCTCTGACCCTTGCGCAACTCCATTCTTCAGAGTTCCTACTTTTTTTCTCCTTGGCTGGTAGTGAGTTTGAATGATCTGCTGGAGATTATGTTCGTGATGAAAGTGTGTAGTTTGCAGACAGGTATTATAGACTGCAGTTTATATTCCAGGCCTTGATGCTATACCATGCAGGTGGCATAGAGGTCAATAAAAATCACCCTTGTTTTTTGCCTTATTTCAAATAGATTTTCTATTTCAGATGTAAATAAAATAACTTGGTCAGTGGTGAAACCACTTTTTTCTAAAAGCCCGCTTGATTTTTAGGGAGCTGGGGATCAATGATGTTCTCTATTCTATTCTGTTCTATTCAGGATTATGCGCTCCATGAGTTTGTCTATAACAGAGATTAGTTTCATAGTTTCATCGTTGGTAGGGTCAGAAGGGACCTAAGCAGATCATCTAGTCCGACCCCCTGCCATGGGCAGAAAAGGATGCTGGGGTCAAATGACCCCAGCTAGGTGACTGTCTAGCCTCCTTTTGAAGAAGCAGTGAGATGGGTCAGTAGCTCTTTGGATCCTCTGTTGGTTTATTGGGTTTCAAGATAGCAATGATGTCAGCTTCTCGAAGATTTTCAAAGTCTGTTAAACTTTCTAGACACTTATACCTGAAGCCGTCTTTCCATTCTTTTTTTTAACCTTAAAGGTTTCTTCATTGAGAATAAATATGACCTTTTAACTGTCTGCCATAATATTTTATTTACCTAGAAGTCATCTTGTTGCCCTGAGTTTCACCCTGTCTATAGTAATAGTATTCATGCTATGAAGATGGGCTAAACTGAATGCTGAAATCAGATAGGACAGTATTATGGTTGAACCAAATGAGTGGGGTCAGACCCTGTAGTACTTACAAAGAAAATACATATCTCCATCCATGGCTTTAAATTAGTCTAGGGCTGTCAACTTAGCAACCCACAGGCTACCCATGTCCCACAAGGGATTAAGTTGCAGTCCCTGGCCTCCTACCTAGTCATCATTCCCTGCAAAGTTCCAGCTGCAGTAGCAGCCAGAGCTCCTGGACAACTGCTCCCTCCTCCAATGTATAGTCCCTGCACTTACCCCAGGCAGCAATCGGGGTAGTGTGGCATGGCATTGGAAACTGAAGCCTGGGGCTGTGCAGACATGTGGTGCAGCAGTGAGTGAGGGGCACCTGCATGAGCACTGTGAGTGGAGTGGCTCCCACATGGTACAGAAGGAAAAATGTGGAGTTTTTAGAGAGGCCCCAGAGGCAAGTAACAAAGATGATGAAAGGGCTGAAATGCCAGCTGTATGAGGAACGGTGAGCTTACATTGAAAAAACCTATGCGTGCTTAGCTAGGCATACTTAGTTTGGGGTAAAGGCAGTTGATAGCAGTCTTCAAATATCTGAAAAGTTTCCACAAAGAAGAGGGCTAACAACTCTTCTTCCTGATCACTGAGGGTAGGAATGAAGTAATGGCTTTAAATTGCAGCAGAGTAGATTTAAATTAGCTAACAGGGGGTGCATCTACACAAGATGCTTAATGTGCAAGAGACGAATTCTATTGCGCATTAGCGTGTCACAG
>JAGPOW010001296.1:133197177-133240194 GCA_030014935.1 Caiman crocodilus
TTTTCACGGTGAGGATGATTAGCTATTGGAAGAGGCTCACAAGGGAAGAGATCAATTTTCCATTCCATGATGGCATTAACTGAACACAAGATGTTTTTGTGGAAGAATTGCAAATTATTGGGCTGCATGCAAAAAATAACTGAAGGAAATTCTCCAGCCTGTGATAATCAAGGGGTCGGACTATGGATCCCTTCTGACTTTATAATCTATGAAAGATGTTCTAAATAGAAAATGGTCTTAAGCACCAACAGTAGTGAGATTTCAAGTCCAGAGTATTTCAATGAGTTTGGCATTGCTTTTTCTTTAGCTGAAACTCCCTTAGATGTCTTTTTTCTTTATTTTTGTGTAGCACCCAACACAGTCAGATCTTGGCCCATTAAACGCTTCCACAATCCAGCAAGCAAAATCAGTTATTTATTTTCAGTCTTTTGCACTTTCTATAAAGTGCCCATTGAATGAATTAAGCCATATCATGAGACCAAAGTTGTGTATATATTATCCCTTTCAAAGAACAAGGCAAGGAAGAAATTACACATTTATAGACAATAAAATAATGTAGAGTTTAAGGACTTAGGTTTTTAGTTTTAAGCCAAGTTTATTGGCCTAAGGCTAGAAAGACCTTTGTATTATGTTATATTTCCTTTGCTCAAAATATTTTGCTTGCTCCCATATAATCTGTTTCAGAGCACCACTTTATTATTTTCATGCACCACTGTTTGTCAAATTAGTATTTTCATGCCTAGTTATAGTAGCAGAAAAAGGAAAACACATGAGGGCACCATATCTGTCTGTTAAATACTTGAAAAGTTTTTATTATCTTGAATCTTGAAACTTCCCCTTTGTAGTGTATTTCAAGTGTTAACTAGTGGCTCTATGACCAACAACATCTGTTAACCGATCAGCACTTCTGTATGAGGAACATCTTGGTTCACCTTTTTCTCCTAATCAACTACCTAATAGTGCGGTAGGTAAATGTATATGTAATTAATATAAGATACCTAATTAACAGTGCTATGGGAAGTACAACAATCAGATTAATGTTCCTATGGTAATTTGAAAGAGAAAGCCAGGATTTTCAGACCATAAAGTCCATTGCATTTTTTTCATCCCCAGTAATGGTGTTTTATCTTCTGGGCAGCTTGTGAGATAGCAAGATTTGGTGGAAAATCGCAGCAATGACACAGAGTGTGTGGGTTGGATTCTTAGCTGTTCAAATATTAAGTTAATGATTCAGGGTAGGCATCTGAAGGCACTCGTTTAATCTGCTCAAGTTATTCCTCCCTCTTTTTACTGATAAGCATGTGGGTTGGGTAAGCAGAATCTCCATTAATTGCAGTTTCAATTCAACCCCTGGTGTCATGGTCCTGGAGGGTCCTGAACGGGCCATACCTCGTAGAGGCTCCTGGAGTGGTAACCTGAGCTTTCAGAACGGCAGCGCATGGAAAATTGCCAGCATATCAGGAAGGCATTTACAGTTACTGCTTACTTCAGATGCAAGCAATTGGTATATATTGCTAAAATGCAGCTAACATTAGTATTGCTAGGCAGAAAATCCTCAGTGGCTATGACAGATGAGTGCTTATGCGAGTGCTTACATCACAGGCTCTGCATTGCTTACATAACTGAGCCTGTGTTAACTGCATAATACAATCACTAAGGTGTCTCAGCCGAATAGGCTTGACCAGCACACTCTTGCTGGACCTCCCAATGGGTGATGCACATTGCATCACCCATGCAGTGGCATGGGTGACACCAACCAAAATGCTTTCATATCGATTTTCTCTGTAAAAGGAGCTATGCCACAGTTGCTCTTACAACTCACTTTGACCAAGTCGTCTCCCTTTGGCAGGGAGGACCAACTTGTAACACTGGCATCTGTTGCTGTCACTTGTGTATGGATTAAAAGACACAAACCACATTAGCTAATGCACTACAAGTACTGCTTAGCTGCTTCCTTTCTGTCAAGTTTTTCTTAACACTGTTATGTAATTCTCACCATGGCAATTATTTCTAAGTGTTCCAGGACTTCTAATTGAGGTTAATGAGAATTTTAAGGCATGAATTCAGTCTTTTCTGATGGAAATCAACATAGCGCTGCTGAAATCAATGAAACTGCACTGGATTGCACTCCTGGTCTCTACTAGGGATGGTAGCACTGGTCAAAAACTTAAGACAATACTTTCACAAAAACAAATCTGAGATTGTTTTCCATTTGAAGTACTTGACATAGAAGCTGTTGAATTTTTAAAGTATACCGGGCTGTGTCATATTTTTCAGATGTTAAATAAGTTTAGAAATATTAAGGTAAATACCACTTTCTCTTAGAGCCCTATCCCTTCTTTTCTAAATGGAAACAAAAAGGAGAAGAGAATTGGGAGGGTGAAGGGGGAGGTAGGGCAGTGAATCCAATAATTGGAAATAATTTTTTTTTACATAGAGAAGAAATCAATCTTGAATTCTTCCTAAATAAACCTTCACAACTAAATACCCTTTCAACTAAAATTCTCTCAAGCTTCATAAACATTTGAAAAAAAATATAAATGTGTTTCATTTCAATGATTATAGAATTTTGTTTACTCGAGCTTCAACGCAGAAAAGATTGAAGTTTTTTTGCAACTATTTCAATTGCATTTGTTAAAAAATTAGGTGCCACAAAATGTCATGATAACAAAAAAAGACATGTTTTTCTTTAGCAGTTTCATTTTCAAAAGATCAGCCTCAGGCCAAAATTGTTGACCCACTCTAGACTGCAAATGTGCATGAAACACTTCTACCAGATGCACCAACTCCACGAACTATCTTCCTATATAACCAGTGCCATAGCAAGGCAGGGGTGAGTGGGGCAGCCTCCCGGGGTGCCAAAGTGAAGGAGCGCCAGCAGGTGTTGCTCGGCTGGGGCAGGGCATGGGATGGATGCATGTGGGGAGATGGAGGAAGGGCGGCTTCCACCACTGTGTGCACTCATGGGCAAGAATGGGGGGGCATGTGCCCCCCCAGATCTGTGCATAGGGCAAGGGCAGGCTGCTGCTGCAGGCTTTGCCCTGGGCGACATGTTTCGTTGCTACGGCACTGTATATAACTAAAAGAGCTACTGTGTAAGATCACTGATTTCACTTTAAGACTCACAAATCATAGTGTACAGAAGAAAGCTAACGAAGATATTTTGAGCCAGGTCTGAAACGGAGCCTGCAGTGATGATCTTAGCTTTTTCTGCTGCTCTGAGATTCTTTGTTTAGTTCAGAGGCAGTGCTCCTTTTCAAGAAAAGCACTGAAAACTCAAATAAGTCTTCTGTTTCAACAGAATAAGTATAGGCATTAGGAAAAGCTTCAGAAACAGAAACTCTAGGGCCCAGACTCTGAGTGTTTACATCGGAATAAATTTAGTCTCATTTAACCTGAAGGTTTATGGTATGTAAACTGAGTTCAGAATCTAGTCTTGTAAGTTTTCAAGAGACATTGGTTTATTTTGAGGGTAGCAAAAGGTGAAAGTGAAAATAGTGTGTGCCCTTCGCCCACCCCAAGGGTGGGGACATGGGGGGCAAAGATGAAATGCTTGTCAGTAACAAAACACCTGTATAACCAGAGACTGACACCCTTTCCTCTCCAATCCTGTTCATGGGATTACACATTTAGGATTAGCTGTCCATCTTCTACTTTGCAGAGAAAGGAAGGAAGGTTTATTATAAAAAGCCTTTATTATAAAAAAGCTACCAACAAATGCTGAAGGTGGGATTACAGTAGACCATAAAATGAATATGACCCAACAGTATACTGGATTATATTAGCAGAAGTGTCATTTGAAAATCAGGAGTGTCATTTTCAACAGTGGAGAGGCCTCACATGGAGTACTGTGTCCAGTTTTGGGTCTCACACTTCAAGAAGGATGTGAACGGTTTGAACAGAGTCCAGTGCGGAGCAGCAAAAAATGTTTAGGGGCCTGTGAAGTCTGATTTATGAGGAAAGGCTGAAATAACTAAGGTTAGTTAGTCTGAAGAAAAGACAATTTCAGGGGACGGGGTTGATTACAGTCTTCAAATACCTGAAGGGCAATTATAGAGAGAATGGAGATGGGCTTTTCTTTGTGGCTCTAGGAGCAGGACAAGACCAATGGTCTCAAGTTGCATCAGGAGAAATTTAGGTTGGAGATGAGGAACTTTTTGACTCTTAAGGGTGGTCAGGCACTGGTACAGGCTCCCTAGAGAAACTGTGAAGTCTTCATCCTCGGAAGTTTTCAAGAACAGGTAAGACAGACATTGGCTGGGATGAGTTAGTCAGGGATGAGCCTACCTTGAGCAGGGAGCTGGACTAAATGACCATATGAGGTGCCTTCCAGACCTACTTTCCTATGATCTAATGATCCTATGAGCATTTCCACATGTCAAGAGTGCCACTGATGGGCTGATGAAGGCCACTAACAATGCTGGACCTAAGAGGTGTACAAAAATGTCTGGTGCCAGGACCCTGTGCAGCGGTCATTGTCAGAGGTCACTAGTTCTTTTTACTTATATGGGGTGCACCAGGCTAGGTGGACTTGCTTTGGTACTGCTGTCACTAGGTGCTGCTTGCATGTCATGCTGGGTGGTGAGGACAGAAAGAAAGAAAATGCTTTCCACTGCTAAGCTCTATATATTCCATGGCTTTAAAGCCTTATTTTGTTTTTGCTAAAACTGAAAGCAATAAATGAAGAGCAAGAGAAAATTGAGAGTCGATACGATACAAACAACCTTAGAAATGAGAGATCTTGTTGGATTTACAGACCTCCATTCTGCGTGGACTGAGCAGAATGCGTAATAGCACAAGGAGAAGAGGAGGAAATCTGGATGTGATCATGATAATGAAGCGTGGAGACCTGCAACAGCCTTCAACGTACATCACATCTGTTACCAAAACTTGCTTTTCCTTTCAGCGTTGTAGGGTTCACCTTCTAATAAATAAAAAACAGGGCTCCTGGGAAGGAAAGCAAACACTTTGTAAACAACGGAGCTGCCTTATCAAGAGACCCCTGGAAACAAAATTCCAGTTCATTTGGCATGATCCAAGCTGAGATTCTTTCTGTACAGAAAAAGCCCTGAGACAGAAAGGTGCCAAGCAGGCACCCGTGATCGGCGGCTTTGAGAAGTTCTCTATTGCCATCTGCTGGAAATATGAGATTGTTTTCATTTTGAATGAAATGTTCTGGTTTATGAAGAAGCAGGAAGAAGGCTAGTCCTTTTGCTTGCAGGTCAGCAGGTTGAGATGGGTTCTTTTTCTAAAGTTTTCACAGTTTGAGCTAACGATTGAATCCTCTCGACATGCATTTCCTTTTATAAAGGCAGAAGGTATGGTAGCACTTCAGGGACTAACTGGTTCAAAGAGGCACGAGCTTTAAAAGAGGTACCAGTGACAGGAAATTCATGGAGGAAAAAAGTCCACAATGCAAATGTTTGTATTCTTCTTATCCCAGAGACATCCCGGAAACAAGACTACTTTGGGGAGTTTGTCAAATGTTCAGGAAAACCTTCATTTCTTTCTAATTCTTGTAAATGTAGAAATAACATTTTCAAGAAGTCATGTACGTAAGTCATATGTAGGTCATATGTAAATCAGCATATCCTAGAAGTAGCTGAAATATTGGAATATCCCTTCCCCAGCAAGTCCCAGAGATTTCCTAAAGGAAATTCCCCTCAGTGGGCCAAGCTCCCTGCCTTGGGCAATTTACTGTGGTGTAGACAGCAGGCGAACCACAGCCGTGCAACAGAAAGGAGACCTGCGTTCAAACCTCTGCTGTCTATGATCTGATATCAACAGCTGCTATTTGAACCAGATGTTGCATCTCCCTGTATCAGCATCTCTCAGTTAACCAACAGGCTTCAGGGTATTCGGGACTGGTCTCAGCCAGTCTTCATTTTGAAGCTTTTCCATATTGTATAGTAGTAAAATATTTGGGGGGACAAGCCTAATTCCATAGCCCAGTGTTTAACACATTCATCATAGGTTTCCAAACAGGGTTTCAGCCTCTCTTCCAAACTAAGCAGAAGAGGGAATTGAAACCAGGTTGTCTTTCCTCCATCTCCATTTTGCAAGTGGCACGAAACCCCCCTTCCTCTTTTGAACCCCACCTAACAAGTCCGACCCTGTTTCCAAAATGCCAACATAAGCCTTTCCAGCCCTTACCAAAATGATTCTTGGTTGAAATCAGTCACCAAATCTGACCCACTTTCTCAAATACCATTTTCTTTCTCAGTGAAACTTGCCAAAACAAACAAAGCAACCAAAAAATCCTGCCAGTCCCAGTCAGGTCCCTTTTTTTTTGCCTTTGCTCATGAGTTTATTAAAATGCAATTCTTAAAGAGCACTTCACTGTGAAAATATTTTAATTATTGACTGGAGTTTAGTACACTAACAGCATTTAGTTATGCTGAAAGCATCACTGGAGGAGTTTTTAATGATGCATAATAAACTGACTGAGAAAGGTCAAGTAAACAGTATTACAATAGTAGTACATAAACATTTTTATTAAACATTAAAACATCTGCTGTATTTTTTTTTAATACTGCATAAATTTAGCTTTTAGATACTGGTTGACCGAAGTTTCTAAGAAGCAGAATCGTTTGCAATAAAACATGACACTGTATTTTGCAGCAAATCTAGAAGTAGAAAAGCAGATCTGTCATGCAAGGGTTTTTAAAATTCTCCTCTTTCATAACTCTTTAAGCAAACAAACAAAGCTGACAGCTGGTGTGCCGAAACCACTGCCTCCTGTGCTAAGTGATAGTAGACTATTGGTTCCCATGCTCCCCTGCCTGTCTGAATTTATGTATACAATGTCTCAAGTCATAGAGTGAAAGCTCTTCGGGTCAGGGACCTCCTTCTTTTTCTGTATTTGTACATTGTCTAGCAGAGTGGGATCCTAGTCCATAAGTCACCGGGACCACATGGCACTCATCCAGGAGCACTGAAGGAACTCAAAGGTGCAACTGTAGAACTGTTGGCACAAGTATGTGACCTATTGTTACAAATGGCCTCTGTGCCAGAGGGCTGGCAGGTTGCTAACTGTGTTGATTATGGGGTTGTAGTGTTCATTTGGAAGTTATATATTGAAAGGGTTTCTTTGGATGGGTTTTGTTCTGGCAGGGAAAGGGGTAATGGCTGGATGGCAAAGGGGCTGGGTGTAGGCTTGTTGACTGCATTGTGCCCTTGGGACGTGTCTGGAAGGATCCCTTTCCTGAGAACTCTTGCTCTTTCTACAAGCTGATGGTGGCACAGGGAGGGGGAGATATAAGCCAGGGAGACGCCATGTGCATGTGCCTGTGCATGCCTGTGCAAGTGCCTGCCAGGCTGCAGCCTGAAAGAGACCATGGACTCTGCTGGTGGCAAGCTCCAGGGAGTGGAGATGGAGGGAGTGTGGTGGAGAAGCCTGGAGTAGTGGGGCAGAGGCAACCTGCTGAGGGCAACACATAAGTTGAGACCTCCTGAGACAAGGTGGACTTCACTGCAAAGATAACAAGGATTCCTGCTTACCACTGGGATCAGCTGTGGACTGTAATCCCTAGCCAAGGGGAGATAGGAAATGAAATGTTTTAGGGGAGGACCCAGGCAACTATAGGCCAATCAGCCTAACCTCTATCCCAGGAAAAATCCTGGAAAAGCTCATTAAAGAATCTATCCTGGAAAGTAAGATTCTGCATGACAGCCAGCATGGCTTTGTTGCAGGTAGGTCTTGTTTTACCGATCTCATTTCCTTCTACAACCAGGTCTCTTGACACCTGGACATGGAAGATGAGGTAGACATTATATACCTAGACTTCCAAAAGGCTTTTGGTATAGTATCCCAGGATATCCTTGTGGAAAAACTGGAAGATTGTGGGCTCAGCTACTTGACGGTTCAATAGGTGGGAAACTGGCTACATGGCAGGACTCAAAGTGCTCTCATGAATGGAGGGGGGTTCATGCTTGGACCGGTGCCTTTCAACATCTTTATCAATGATTTGGATGGGAGAGTGAAAAGGTCACTGGTCAAATTCACAGATGACAACAAGTCACATGAGAAGATAGGTTGCAGATATAGGCAGACCAGGACTGGTTAGAGAGTTGGACAAACCAGATGAAGTTTAACACTTCCAAGTGTAAGGTGCTCCATCTGGGGGCAAACAACCCTCAACATAGATACTTGCTCAGTGGCGACAGCTTGACTTGCACTGTGGCTGAAAGGGACCTAGGAGTAATGACTAAAAATTGCATAAATATGAGCCGACAGTGCGAAGTGGTGGTCAGCAGAGCCAATAATATGCTGGCATGCATCAACCAATGCACCTTGTGTGAAACTAAGAAAGTGATACTCATGCTGTACTCAGCACTGGTGACACCACAGCTGGAGTACTGTGCCCAGTTCTGGGCACTGGACTTCAGTAAGGACATGGAAAAACTTGGGAGGTCCAGAAAAGAGCCACCTATATGATGAGGGACTTGCAAGGCAAGCCATATGAGGAAAAGTTGAGGGATCTGGGCCTCTTTAGCTTAAAGAAGAGAAGGCTGAAAGGGTACTTGGTAGTGGCTTACTACTATATCAGAGGAGTAAATCAGGAGCTCAGTAAACAGCTGTTCACTAGGACACCCCTGGAGAAGACCAGGACCCATGGATACAAACTCATGGAAGGTTGCTTCAGGCTTAATACCAGAAAAAACTCCTACAGTCAGGCTGTCCAGACTAGAATAAACTCCTTCCAGAGGTGGTGCAGTCACCTACCCTGGATATTTTGAAGAGGAGATTGGACAGTCACCTTGCTGGGGTCACTTGACCCTAATTGTTTTCAGCCTTGAGCGGAGTAGCTGGGCCTGATGATCTGCAGGGTCTCTTCCAGCCCCTAACAATCTATGAATCAATAATGAATTTTAAACCTTTATGTTATGTTTTGTCTTCCCCAGCTCCATTGTAGTGTTTTCCCTCATTATTAATGCTGATGGATTTTGTATCCCTAACTTTATCTGCTTTTTAATTATCTCACCTCACAGGGACTTTGTATCCTCATGGCCTTGGCCAGCTCAGGGTCCCATCACACCAGCATAACACTCAACAAGGGTTCCAGAAGTGATCCTGGGACCTACTGACCATTGAGTCTTACTTGCATGCCTGGGAAATTAATAGAATATTTAATTAACTATAAAAAGTCAGTAGTCACATGGATAAATATGTACTGTGGGGGAAAAGTCAGTGTGATTTTTTGCAAAGGGAAATCCTGCTTCACCAAGTTCTTTGAGGGTGTTAACAAGCACATTGTCGAAGGGATCCAGCTGACATAATAGACTTTCATAAAGGGTTCAACAAGTTCTTCACCAAAATCTTTTAAAAACTGAGTTACCATGGGATTGGAGGGAAAGGTCTTCCATGGATTGAAAGCTAGTTTAAAGATAGGAAACAAAGGGTATCGGTAATGGTCACTTTTCTGAATGAAGGGAGGTCAAAAGTGGGGTCCTGCAGGGATCTGTGCTAGACCCAGTTTTGTTCCACATTTTCATCAATGGCCTAGAAATGAGGGTCCAAAGTGAAATTTCCAAGTTTGAAGATGATACCAAAATATTCCAGGTGTTGCAAGCCTAATTAATTAATTGACTAATCAATTAGGATGAAAAGGTAGGTAAGATTAATGAAACTATTCCAGCTTCAAAACTGGAATTCTTTAACAGCAACAAAACTTAAAAGTAAAAGAACAGGGGTATATTTTTTACACAGGGTCTTAAAGTGAGGGCTCCTTGAATGTCCTTTCGCTCACTGTTTCTTTCAGGCAATTGTCTCCCATGATGATTTCTCTGTCTCCTCTATATACATGTTATACCTGCTGACATACATCCTCCACCCCATGCTGGGGTGATTGCATCATGGTCTTAAATAGCTCTAGAGTGATAGACAGAAACTATGGATAATCTTTTACTAATCATACCAACTTAGTAGTAACGCTCAGCCCATCATTCTTCCTCAACACTCTCTCAGCTATTCATCCTTGCTTTTTCATATATTCTCCAGTCAACCACTGCATAAGCTTATGAAATATAAAATTGATTACTGAGCATATTTTATGGTTTTAAGGAGGTGAAAAACTCCAGAGCAACTTCCCCTCTATTGGGCGCTGGTCAGACCGCAGTTAGAGTACTGCATCCAGTTTTGGGCACCACACTTTAAGAGGGATGTGGATAACCTGGAGAGGGTCCAGAGAAGGGCCACTCGTATGGTTAAGGGCTTGCAGGCCAAGCCCTACAAGGAGAGGCTAGGGCACCTGGACCTCTTCAGCCTCCACAAGAGAAGGTTGGAGGCAACCTTGTGGCTGCCTATAAATTCATCATGGGGGCACAGAAGGGAATTGGTAGGGCTCTACTCACCAAGGTGCCTCTGGGGGTTACAAGAAATAATGACCATAAGCTAGCAGGGAGCAGATTTAGACTGGACATTAGGAAGAACTTCTTTACAATTAGAGTGGTCAAAGTCTGGAATGGGCTCCCAAGGGGGGTGGTGCTCTCCCCTACCCTGGGGGTCTTCAAGAGGAGGTTAGATAGGCATCTGGCTGTGGTCATCTGAACCCAGCACACTTTCCTGCCTATGCAGGGGGCCAGACTTGATGATCTATTGCGGTCCCTTCTGACCTTAACATCTATGAATCTATGAATCTATAAGTAGGTCAGTGGGTCACATGGAGGACACCCTTTAGATAACTTCAACTTTCAAGGGTGGAGAACAAGCCAGGGGCTACACAGGTAGTCAAATTCCAACTGCTTGAGTGGAGCTCCAGAAAGATCTCACCAAGCCATATGATAGCAGAAAAGTGGCAGATGATCTTCATGACAACAAGTGCAAGATAATGGACATTGGAAAAAACAACTTCAACCATATCTACACAGTGATGAACTAACTGTTACAACTCAGAAAAGAGACCTTGGAGTCATTGTAGAGCTCTAAAAACATCAGCTCAATGTACAATGCAAGCAAAAAAAGCCAATAAAATGTTGGACATCATTAAGAGGGGAATTGAAAAAAAACCCCAGAGAACATTGTCATTCCATTATACAAATCCATGGTACACCAACATCTTGAATAGTTTGGGGTAGTTCTGGTCTCTGTAGGTGCATCTACACATGCAATTAATGTGCACAAATGAACCCTGGAGGTTATTGCTCTGGAGTTTTTTGCTCCCAGGCCCACTGTTTGAATGTGTGCCCAGGACTAAAAAACTCCAGAGCACATTGCTCTGTAGTTTATTTGTATGCAGCACATGAAGACCAGGGGGTGGGGAGGGAGGGAGGACCCAGGAAGGTCAGCTTGTCAGCCCTGGGGTGCTCTCACCAGGATTCACATGTTGTAGAGTGGCTGGCTGAGGTACAAGCATGCCTCAGCATGGGAGCAGCCTGCCAGCTACCCCTGCACTGAACCATCCTGTGCCCTAGCCAGCTGTGGCAGCTACTACTCTGCGGCAGAGTAATTCTTGTATTTTACAAGTATCACCCCGCTGCAAAGTTTATTAGTTCCATGCACCCTAATGGGGCATGTGTGTAGATGCCAAGACATTTACTGTGCAGTTAATTAGTCAACATGGTAGTAAACATCTTTTGTAGATGTGCTCTGCATCTTAAAATAGATGCAGTAGAATTGGAAAAGTTCAGAGACAGGCAACCCAGGTGATCCTAGTTCCATACCAGGAAAGATTAGTTCCTGGTTGCCATACCAGGAAAGATTTAAAACAGCTAAGATTCTACAGTTCTGTGCTCCAGAAAAGAAAAGAAAAGGCTGATGGGAGATACGATAGAGGTCTATAAAAATCATGAAGGTTTTGGACAAAATGAGTAGGGAACTGTCATTCACCAAGTCCCAGAATACTAGAACTATCAGCACCCACGAAAATTAGGAGGAAGGTTTAAACCTAACGAGAGAATATATTTTTTGTCTATGTAACACAGTTAACTTCTGTCATTCAGTGCCACATGAGGTTGTAGAGGTGTATATCATAGCCAGGTTAAAAAAGAGACTAGAGAAATTTATGGATGATAGATCAATTAATAGCTGTTGAATGGAACAGTTGGACATGTTTCCTTTGTAATCTCTAAACCTATAATGGTAGATGCCAAGGAGGATAATGGCTGGGAGATAGATTACTCTCCTCTCTCTCTCCCTCTCTCTCTCTACATATATATCCAGTTCAGTGCTCTCCCTAATGCATGATGTCCCACTGTCCAACTTCTCCTTGACTTAATATAAATAAAACTCTCCTACCTTACCCGCATGCCATTCCATGTAGACTTTCAAAAGTTATTTTGCCAGAGGTAACTCTCTGTGGAACGTCTGTCCAGGGGTGGTTTGATAAAAATGGGCGTAGAAGGAGTTGCTTTTGCCACAATGATCAAAGTGTGCCTGGGCAGAGTGACTTGTCTAAGAAGCAGAGGGCTCATAGCTCAGGTAGGACTACCCAGCTGGTGGCCCACTGGCTGTATGTGAGCCTCAAAGCTTTGGTATGCAGCTTGCAGGCTCCCACCACCCACTGTCACTCTTCTTTTCCCTTCTCTGCTTCTACTTCTTGCCCTTGCTCGTGGGGACAAGGTGGCAGAGTGGTGGGGGGACAGGTTTCCTGAGCTGCACAAATGCCAGGGGAGCAAGGTGTTCATTCTGCATGAGCAGCAGGGGAGGCAGTCAGGCTGCTCATGCTGCACAGGAAAAATAGAGGGGTCATGTTGCCTTTATGGCAGGTGGGTGTATGATCAGGAGAGGAAGGGGGTGTTTTGCCTGAGAGGGGGAAGCTGAGCTGCCTGTGCTGGGTGGTGGAGGGGACAGGGTGACTGCATGGCATCCATAGGCACATAGCAGATGGAGCTGGGCTGCCTGTGTGGTAGACAAGATCCTAGGGGAAGCTACTCACACAGCAAGTGGCCTTTGGTCTGTGGCCCACACCCTGAGTGACCTGCGGGGTATGTGGCCCCCAGCTGCTCAGAGTTATACAGCCCTAGCTTGGAGGAATTATGCTGGGCAAAGCACTATGCCTTCTGACTTTAAGTCCTTCATCTGTTTAAGGCTTGAATGCAGTTGAACATCACCCTACTTATGCAATTCAGTAGGGTTGGCTAAGCATTTATTTAATCATTTCCTGTAAAATCCTAATTACTTCAAAACCATTTAAGCATATGGTTAAATGCTCTGCCGAATAGGAGCTTAGTGGAGCAAGGTTAAATGAGCGGGGACCTTAAGGGTCTGTTTTGTAAGCGATTGCTGCCCCCTTTTTCCTGTGACCTTATTAACCAAGCTAATCACAACAAACACTTTCACCACGGTTTGTTGCTGATTCCCAGGTTAGTCCTTGCAAATGGATTTTCCACCTTTCACTGTCCATTCTCTGGTTTGTGTGATTGCTCACCTGACTTCTGCACCCTGTCTGGGAAATTGAGATGAGCAGACAATCCTTTGACTTGAAGTCACCTTTAATGTTTTAAAGTGTCAAGGACCCAAGCCAGTTCCAGCAAAGCACTTAGACCCACGCTCTCGTTAAAGAACATAGATTAATGTTGATGCCAAGAGGATTTACAATGAAATGCATACCTGAGTTCTTCCCTGAATCAGGCTTAGAGTACTCACCACAAAGCTGTAATAAATCTCTATATCAATACGTAAATGCAGGGTTTCCAGGTACCTACAGGTGTTTCCTGTATTGTTCCCCAGTTATTCCTTTGTGCCAATATCTATGGGGAAAAAGTAAATGAAAATAGTGTGCGTGTGTCCAGAGAGGGTCACAGTGTTGAAATTGTGCCCTTCTTTGATCCCTAGTTGACCTAAAGTTTAAAACTAATTGTCTGGCAGTGGCATCAGCATTTCTTTTCAAGCAGCAGTGAGGGAGTCACAATGGCTCGTTCCCTCTAAGCTCCTCACTCCACAGATGTCAATGACTCTTTCTCCTTTTTAGTGGTCTTGATGTTCCACTAATCAAGCTATTCTTGTTTGCCTAATTCTTCGTATGTTTTTAGAGATAATAGCTGGTATAGCTGGTTGGTATAGTTGGTATAGATGTAGGCAAGTTTAGAGAATCTTAGTACCCTTCCTTACGCCTCTCAGATATCCAACATTGTGGCATCTTGTACATCTCCAGGACCATAGATTAACAGATTAATAGAAAATGAGGGTTGGAAGGGACCTCAGGACATTCCCAACTAGACTAGAAGTTTCAAAAAATAAACGTCCTAAAAATGTCAATTTCCAAATCTGAAATGATATTAAAAATTCTGCCTGGTATTTATGTTGATCTCTCCAACCCAGAGGAGATAAAATCCTCTTACTGAGAGTCCAGACAACCCCTCAACAGTGACGTGCAGCAGACAGGTGGAAAACTAGCATGTAGCACGCTGCACAGGGAGTGGAGGAAGCGAGAAGGGAGACAATGGAATCTCTGCTGCCTGTGGCCTGCTTTAACACCATGAGGATAACGATGGACAAGCTATCTGTGTACAGGCAGTCCTTGACTTTCTGTTTCTCATTTACAACGTTTATAAATTGACACCCTGTTTCAACTTTCTGATATCAGTTTTGACTTCACAACACTTGACCTGATACGACACCAAACCAGCGAACAAGTTCACTGTGTCACCCATCTCCCTGGAGAACATCTGTCCAAACTTCCTTGAATACTTTATTTAAGAAAGCAGACAAGAGTCCAGAAAAACCTGGGCCAAGACTCCTGGGAAGACTCCAGCCAAGAACCCTTCAACAAGTCCAACCAAGACCCCTTCAAAAAGTCCAGCAAAGTCACTTCAAAGAAATCCTCCCAAATCAATATGATTGCTATTTACATTATAAATACATTAATGTAGCTATATTACTCATCTATAATTGATTAAGTACAAAATTCTGGGATATTTTTGGTGAAAATCGGGTATCGGGCGTTGGTTCAGGAACCAATTCGCCATTTATAACATTGTTTCTTATGGGAAAAGTGGTTCCGAATTACATCATTTCGACTTAAGACACAGTTTTCAGGAATCAGTTGTGTCATAAGTTCGAGGATTGCCTGTATTCACTTGGGACTCTGGAATATCTGTTCAGTTCCCTACCTAACCTGATCTCACCTGTGACCTAGGGCAAGTTGCTTATTTTCACTCCTCCTCACTTCCCTACATAGAATTGAACATCTCTCACCCACCTAAATGAATGGCCTAAAGATGGCAAGGTTCTCAGCTACTACAGAGATGGGGGCTGTAGGAGTACACATGAGGGTAATATCTACAAAAGCCAATGAAGGTCTCCATTTCTCAGACTTCATCTGAAAAGCCAAGACACAACAAACCAAATAGTACTTCAGCTCATTCACCTGTAAGTCAGAACTCAGTTGCCCCTGTCTTAATTCAAACTTATGGTTTCAATGACAGTAAATCCTGAATTTCATAAATAGATGGAGGTTCTCCATCCAATGAAAAGACTGTGAGATGATAAAAGTGAAAGACCCGGTACCACCAAGTATGAGGCTCCAAGTGACTGAGCCTGAACATACTTAGCACTTCTTTTTCAGAGCATTTGGTTCCCCTTCCTAGACCTTGCTAATTTTAAAAGGTAGTGACATTTATTACCCCAAAATAATATACTGACTCATTCTGTCTTTGAATTATGGACCCCTTCCTTCATTATATAACTTACACAGGCCAAAGAAAGTTGTGTAAGCTTCAATATATGGGGATTTTCCTCTGAAGTTTCCCATTTGGAAAGGAGTTTCTTTCTCAGTCCTAAATGCAAAAAGCCAGATGTCCTTATCTCCTGAAACCAGATCCACCAGGAACCTTAGGAGCCATATTTTTGCTCCACCCTTTGTCCCACCACCAGATACCTGCTCTCAGAACTATTGTTTTTGCTGCCGGAAACAGTCCATTGATACAAGAAGGACAGTCTTCCAATAAATAGAGGAGACATTTTTGAGTCTGGAGATAGGCCAACCTGAGATCCACGTTTGACTACAGATAGTTCCAGGAAGAAGGAGTGGGTCCTGGTAATATCAAGTCACAGCTTTTTCTCTTTGTCTCTCTCATCTATATGCTTCCATAATGAGGCAAGTTTTCTCAAAGTGGTCAATACCTTGTCATATATCATGGTGCTATTGTGGGCAGGTCAATACTTGAGTCTTCCAAATATCACATTACTTTAGATTGACCTTCAAGGTGTGGTTGAATCTCTTCTTTTGCCCATGGCTAGAGCAATGACTACTGGTGAGTATAGAATTGGAAGTATAGAAGCTGGTTGTCAGGCATCCTTATGACATGCCCTATCCAATGGAACTCATGTTATAAAAAACATGGCATAAATTCTGTTGGATTTTTCTTAAGCCAGAACACTGTCCTTGTAATTGATATGGAGGATTTTTCAAATACGTTGTTGAGCATAACATTTTAAAGTTTTAAGTTGTTTCCAACATTTGGCATAGGTTGACCAGTGGAGTCCCTCAGGGCTCGGTACTTAGGCCAGTACTTGTTAACATCTTCATTAATGATCTGGAGTTGGGGGTCAGATGCAAACTGGTAAAGTTCGCAGACGACACGAAATTATGGGGAGGGTGATCACACCACAGGACAGGCTGGGAATACAGGCCAACTTGAACATGCTCTCAAGGTCGGCTGACCAAAACCTGATGCCCTTCAACCTAATGAAATGTAAGGTGCTGCACCTTGGTAGGAAGAACCTACAACATACTTACAAGCTTGGCAGTGCTACACTTGCTAGCACCATGACCAAAAGAGATTTGGGGGTCCTGACTGACCACAAGATGAACATGAGTCACCAATCCGATGCTGTGGTTGAGTAAGCAAACCAAACCCTGGCATGTATCTCCTAACCCAATGCATCTCAAGCAAAACCAGGGATGTCATCCTCCCACTTTAGTCATCCTTGGTGAGACCACAGCTGGAGTACTGTGTCCAGTTTTGGGCCCCCCACTTCAGGAGGGAATGTGGAAATGCTTGAAAGAGTCCAGAGGACCCTCATATGATCCAAGGCCTGGAGTGTAGGCCGTATGAGAGACGCTGAGGGCCTTGAGACTCTTCAGTCTGGAAAACAGAAGACTCAGGGGAGACTTGGTAGCAGCCTACGATTATATAAGAGGGGTACATCAGGACCTGGGAGAACAGCTGTTCACCAGAGCTGCCCAAGGGATAATAAGTTCTAATGGCCATAAACTTCAGGAAGGTCTATTTCGACTAGACATAAGGAAAAAGTTCTTTACTCTGTGTGTGTGTCCAGGGTCTGGAATAGACTTCCCCCAAAGGTGTTGCTAGCACTTACTCTGGACTTATTCAAAAAACATCTGGATATTTTTCTTGCTGGGATCACTTGATCCCAGCTGACTTCCTGCCTATGGTGGGGGGGGGGCAGTGTGGACTCAATGATCTCAATGATCTCCCTTCCAGCCCCTAAAGTCTATGAAATCTATGAAAATGTCATCTGGGTTTCACACCTATACAGCAGGGTAGGAATGACAACAGCAGGGTAGACAAAAATTGTGTTTGGGTCCTAATATCATGATCACTGAAGATACAATTTCAGAGACATCCAAAGGCAGCAATGGCTGATTTTATCTGATGTTGAATATTGTTTTCTATCTTTAGTTTCTGGGGAATGTAGCTATCCAGGTAGAGGAAATCTTCAAAATTTTCCAAGGATTTGAATTATAGAATCATAGAATCATTAAAAATTAGGGTTGGAAGGGACTTCAGAAGGTCATCTAATTCAACCGTCTGCTCAACACCAGACCATCTCCAACTATATCCTTCCAGCCAGAGATTTGTCAAGTGGAGCCTTAAAAACCTGAGAAGAATGGAGACTCCACCACCTCTTTAGGTAACCTGTTCCAGAGCTTCATCACCCTCATACTGAGAATGTTTTTCATAATATCCACCTAAACCTCCCCTGCTGCAACGTGAGGCCATTGATCCTTGTTCTGTCATCTGTCACAATTGAGAATAGTTCAGCTCCATCTTCTTTAGAATCATCCTTCACATAATTAAAGGCTGCCATCAAATCCCCTATCAATCTTCTCTTTTGCAGACTAAATAAACCCAGTTCCCTCAGACTCTCCTCATGTGTCCCATCCCGTTAACCATTTTCAGTGCCCTCTGCTGGGCTGTCCCCAACTTGTCCACTTCATTTCTACAGTGGAGGGCCCAAAACTGGACACTACTCCAGTTGTAGGAGGTGAGGAGGGATGGGGAAATAACAGATTTGATGATCTTATAAGTACCTCCCTTCCATGAGTCTATGTGGCTTTACTAGTGCAGAATAGAGAGGAATAATTACTTCCCTCAATCTACTGGTAACACTCCTACTAATGCAGCCCAGTATGCTGTTAGCCTTCTTCACAACAAGGGCACAATTTTGACTCGTATCCAACTTGCTGTCCACTGTAACCCCCAGGTCCTTTCTTGCAGAGATTTTGCTTAGCCAGAGAGTCTCCAGCCTGTACCGGTGCATGGGATTCTTCTGTCCTAAGTGCAGGACTTTGTACTTGTCCTTGCCGAACATCATGAGACTTCGTTTGGCCAAATTCTCCAATTTGCCTAGGTCACTCAGAATTCTAGCCCTACCCTCCAGTGTATCTATTACTACCCTGAGCTTGGGGTCACCTGCAAACTTGCTGAGGGTGAACTCCACCCCATCTTCCAGGTCCTTGGTTAAGATATTAAAAAGAACCAGCTCCAGGACTGACCCCTGGGGCACTCTACTTGATACCGGCGGCCAACTAGATACAGAATCATTGATTACTACCCTCTCAGCCCAATGTTCCAGCCAGTTTTCTATCCACCTTACAGTCCATTCATCCAGCCCATACTTCCATAGCTTTCCTGTGAGTATGTTGTGGGAGACCATATCAAAATCCTTGCTAAAATCAAGATATGCCACATCCACCAGTATTTCCACATCCACAGATTGAGTCACCTTGTCAAAGAGGCAATCAGGTTAGTCAGGCATGACTTGGCCTTGGTGAATCCATGCTTATTGTTCCTGATCACCTTCTTTTCCTCCACGGGCTTAGTCATGGATTCTTTGAGGACCTGCTCCATGATTTTTCCAGGGACTGAGGTGAGGCTGAGTGGTCTGTAGTTCCCTGGATCCTCCTTCTTCACTTTCTTAATGATGGGAACTATTGTTTTCCCTTTTCTAATCATCTAGGACCTCCTCTGATTGCCATGGGTTTTCAAAGATGATGGCCAGTGCATCTGCAATCTCATCAGCCAACTCCCTCATCACCCTCAGAGGCATTGGATCTGGTCTCATGGATTTGCCATTTAATTGTAATATCTGGAGGAGCAGCTGTTTGGCTTGGGGTGAATTGGTAAGGTATCTTGGTTTTCATTAAGTTGACAGTGAGTTGAAACATTCCATGTGACCTTGAGCTCTTTAGTTGATTGGACACACATAGCACAATTGTCAGCATATTGAAGATCGGTAATGAAGATGTTGACTATTCTGGATTTGGAATGTAACTGGCTAATGTTAAAGAGAAGCCCATCCATGAAATACTGGATGTTGACTCTGATGGAAGCCTACCAGCAACGAGAGGTGGAATATTTGATATAGATGGAGAAGAATGTTGGTAAAATCACACCTTCTTGCTTACTTCCAATTCTTCAAATGAAAGGGGATATTTCTTAATCATTTCTTAGGATGATTTCTGTCCTGTTGTCATAAAGGAATCTGATGATGGTAATGAATTTTATTGGGCATCCCAATTTTATCAAGATTTTCCTTGGGGCCTTTATGCTAATTAAACAAAAGGCCAGTTCAATAAAGGCCATGTAAAGATCTTGGTGTTGCTCATGGCACTTCACTTGTAACTGTCAACAGAAGTCATATCATGATCAAAAAAAATCGTATCTATTGTACCTCTGAGTAGTCTGAAACCACAGTTGGACTCAGGTAGAATCTTCTTCCCAAGGCAGATGAATCTGTTGAGGAAAATGTGGGGCAGACATGGATAGAAGTATAATACCATGGTAATTGCTAGGGCTGTGCAAAGTGGCAGTGCTCTGCTTTTAATTTTTTTTTCAATTTAAAACAGCTGTTCCATTCCATTTTGTTGAAACAATTTTGCTGTTTTGATGCTGTTTCGATGTTTTGCCTGTAGGCTATAATGGGAAAGGTCAAAACAGCTTATAACTTTGCCATTTATGGCCTGATTTGGATGAAACTTGCAGGAATGGTAACTCCTCTGAGGGCATGAGCATGAAGTCTGTCACATTTCAAGGAGATAGATACAGGGGCTTCTGGGTTCTGGGGCCCTACATCTCTAGCTGCTGACAGGCAAAACTTGTGTCATCGGTGCTTGTGCAACTGTGTCTGTCTTGGGGTACAGGTGTGTGGGGGGGAACTACTATAGATAGAGAGCAGATTTAGGTTAGACATCAGGAAGAACTTATTTTGCAGCAAGGGTGACCAGAATTTGGAATGGGCTTCCAAGGGAGGTAGTGCTCTTCCCTACCTCAAGGTCTTTAAGGGGTGACTGGACAAACATCTGGCTGGGGTCACCTGACCCCAGCACTCTTTCCTGCCCAGGGCAGGGGGTCAAAATCAAGGATCTACTGAGATTCATAGAGTTGGAGGAGATCTCAGTGGGCCATCTAGTCCGACCCCTGCCCCTGGCAGGCAAAAAAAGAGTCACCAAACCTGGGGTCATGTGATCCAAGCTGGGTGCCTGTCCAGTCTCTTCTTGAAGACCCCCAAGGATGGGACCTCCCTTGGGAGCCCATTCCAGATTCTGGCAACCCTGACCATGAAGAACTTTTTCCTAATGTCCAGCTTGAACCTTCTCTCTAGCAGCTTATGGCCATTGTTCCTTGTTATTCCAGTGGGGTGCCCTGGTGAACAGATCATATACTACTTCATGTTGCTCTCCCCTTTTGAATTTGTATGCCACCACAAAGTCCCCTCTCGGCCTTCTCTTGGAGAGGTTGAAGAGGTTAGGGTCCCTTAGCCTTTCCTCATAGGGCCTTCTCTGCAGGGCTCTAATCAGGCAAGTGGCTCTTCCTTCAACTCTCTCCAGGCTGTTCGCATCCTGCTTGAACTGCGGCATCCAGAACTGGACACAGCACTCCATCTGTGGTCTGACCAATGCCACATAGAGGAAGAGAATCACTTCCCTGGACCTATGGATGCATGACAAGGTGTGATTGGCTCTGCCAACTACTTCGTCACATTGGTGACTCATGTTCATCCTGGAGTCAACAGTGACTCCAAGATCTTTTTCTGCCTCAGTGGAGCTGAGAAGGTCATCCCCCAGCCTGTAGGTATGATGGCAGTTCTTCTTCCATAGATGTAGTACCTTGCACTTGTCCTTATTCAATTGCAACCTGTTGCTCTTTGCCCACTTCCCCAACCTGTCTAGGCTGGCCTGGATCTGGTTCCTCCTCTCCAGGGTGTTAGCTGCACCCCATAATTTTGCGTCATGCATGAATTTGGACAGGGTGCTTCTCACCCCCTCATCCAGATCACTAATGAAGATGTTGAACAGCGGAACTGTTGGCCCCAGAACTGATCCCTGAGGGACTCCACTACCCACATCTTTCCAGGCTGACATTGACCCATCCACTACCACCCTCTGAGTATGACCCTTGAGCCAATTTGCTACCCAGTCTACCATGTAATCATCCAAGGCAAATACCTTAAGTTTTTAATGGTGGTATCAGATACTTTGTCAAACATCCACCTCAACTCCCGTATGCAAACAATTGGTGGACTTGTCATAAAAGGAAACTAGTTTAGTCAGGCAGGACCTGCCTGCTAAAAATCCATGTTGGTTACCTCTCTGCATTACATTATCTAGCGGGCTCCCACAGATGTTTTTCCAGGATAATTTTTTCTAGGATTTTCCCAGGGATAGAAGTAAGGCTGACTGGTCTATACTTCCTGGGTCCTCCTTCCTCCCCTTCTTAAAAATTGGGATGATGTTAGCCTTCTTCCAATCCTCCAGAACTTAACCTGAGCACCGTGAGCACTCATATATCCTTGCCAGTGGATCAGCTATGACCCCTGCTAATTCTTTCATTACCTGTGGGTGGAGTCCCTCCAGTCCTGGTGATTTGAATACATCTAGTTCCTCCAAGTGTCTTTTTACTGTGTCAGCACTGACCATTGGTCAGCTGATGTTCTCTTTGTTGGTGTCTGTATGTTGGTGAGGGTTTGTCTAGATTTCCATTTAAGAAGACAGAGGCAAAAATCTCATTGAAGAGCTCTGCCTTGTCTCTGCTATCTATCACTAAGCCTACCTGCCCATCCTGTATAGGTCCTTTGCTACCCCACACTTTCTTTTTGCTCCCAAACTACCTAAAGAATGACTTTTTATTGTCTTTAATCCCCGACACTATCCTGACTTCTAGAGTTGCCTTGGCCTTCTGACTGACTCCATGCAGGTGTGGACCCATCTGGTTCCTTCTGACCCTAAAAATTTATTAAATCTATAAAATGTATGAAACTGCCACATTCATTGTCCATCGCAAGGCAGACAAATGATAGCAGGATTGGAGTATTGGACTTCAAAAATGCAAATTTCAACAAGCTCAGGTTATGACTAGGGGTAACACTGCAGGACCAGGAACTGAAGGTGAAAGGAGTAAATGAAGAGGGGCCATTCCTTAAGGACATGATCCTGGAAGCACAAAGGAAGTCCGTTCCCATGCAGAGCAAAGGTACCAGAAGGGCTGAGAAGCCCTCTTGGCTACACAGGGAGATCACAGTCCTCCTAAAAAGAAGAAAGAGGTGTACAAACAATGCAGCTGGGGACAGGCCCCAAGGAGGTCTGTACAACCATGGCCCTCACTTGTAAGTAACAAATTAGAAAGGCTAAGGGAGCAGCTGAACTTAGATTAGCAATGGGAATCAAGGACAAAAAGAAGCCCTTCTTTAGTTATGTAGGGAACAGGAGGGAAACAAATGGAAGTGTGGGGCCATTGCTCAACATCTCAGGACAGCTGGTTACCAACGCTCAGGACTTTGCTTCAGTATTTCACTGGGCCAGGGGGAAAGTTATGCCAGATAAGGTACAGAAGAAGCAGAGCAGGAATGACTGCCTTCTTACTATTGCCATAGAACTGTCATGTGATCAGTTAAAGAAATTAGACTTATATAAGTCAGCAGGAACAGATGAATTCCATCCAAGAGTGCTGAAGGAGCTGGCCAAACTCATCACAGAGCCCCTGGTGAAATTCTTCCAAAATTTGTGGTGCTCCATGGAAGTCCTTGACGACTAGAAAAGGGCCAATATTGTGCCCATCTTCAAGAAGGGGAAGAGGGAGAACCCTGGTAACTGTAGGCCAATTAGCCTTACATCCATCCCAGGGAAAATCCTGGAAAAATTAATTAAGGAGTGCATGTGCAATAGCTTGCAGAAGGTAGGATTCTGAATGACAGCCAGCATGGCTTCATTGTGGGCAGGATAGCCCGCATGGCTTTATTGTGGGCAGCAGGCTTCAACCTCATTTCCTTTAATGATCAGGTAATTCACCACCTGGATAAGAAGAAAAGGTTAATGTCGTATACCTCAACTTCCAAAAAGCCTTTGACCTGGTATCCCATGAGGTTCTCATGAGAAAATTGGAGGTTTACAGGGTTAACTACAAGACAGTGAGGTGGGTATGAAGCTGGTTATGGGGTAGGACCCAGAGAGTCCTAATGAATGGATCTGTGTCATCTTGGCAAGAAGTGGGCAGTGGTGTCTCACAGGGGTCAGTGTTTGATACAGTGTATCAACATTTTTATCAATGATTTGGATATGGGGGTGAAGAGATCACTGGCCAAGTTTACAGATGACCAAATTATGGGGGAGATGACCAAATTATGGGGAAGCGTGGTCACGCTCGAAGATAGGCTACAGATACAGGCGAATCTGGACAGGCTGGTAAGTTAAGTGAGTCAGAACCAGATGAAGTTCAACACTGAAAAGTGTAAAGTACTCCATCTTGGGATGAACAACCCCCTACACACCTACGAGCTTGGCAGTGCCAAATTGATGAGCACCGTGAACGGAAGGGTCCTGGGGGTAACAATAAACCAAAGTATGAATATGAGCCGGCAGTGCAACGTTGTAGCCAGCAGGGCAAATAATACTCTGGCATGCATCAATCAATGCATCTCCAGCAAAGCCAAAGAGGTGACTCTTCTGCTCTCCTCAGCACTGGTGAGACCACAGCTGGAGTACTGACTCCAGTTCTCTGAGTATCACACTTTAACAAGGAAGTGGTAATGCTTGAGAAAGTCCAGGGAAGAGCCACCTGTATGATCAGAGACTTGCATGGCAAGCCATACAAGGAATGGCTGAAGGACCTGGGACTCTTCAGCCTGAAAAAGATAAGGCTGAGAGTGGATTTGATAGCAACTTGCCTCTGCATCAGGGGAATACATCAAGGGCTCAGTGAGCAACTGTTCATTATGGCACCCTTAGGGAAAACCAGGAGTAATGCCCACAAACTCCTGGAAGACCGTTTCAAACTCAACATTAGGAAAAATTTCTTCACAGTCAAGGTGTCCAGACTGTGGAATAAGTTCCCCCCAGAGGTGGTGCAATCGCTTACCCTGGAAATCTTCAAGAGGAAACTGGACTGTTACTTTGCTGGGGTCACCTGACCCCAGCTGTCTTTCCTGCCTGGTGCAGGGGGCTGGACCAAATGATCTTCTGACGTCCCTTCCAGGCTTACAATCTGTGAATCCCTGCTGACTGTTTCTAATCACCTTTTTCTCCTCCAAGTGTTTAGAAATGGATTCCTTGAGGATCTGCTCCATGATGTTGCCAGACATTCAGGTGAGGCTGACTAGTCTGTAGTTCCCTGGATCCTCCTTTTTCCCTTTCTGAAATATGGGCACTATATTCATCCAGGGCCTCTCGTGATTGCCATGAGTTTTCAAAGATGATGGCCAATGGCTCTGCAATTACATCAGACAACTCCCTCAGCACCCTCAGATACATCCCATCCCCATGGACTGCCTTTCTAAGTAGTTCCTAACCTGTTCTTTCACCACTGTTGGCTGCTGCTCACCTCCTCCCTAAGTTGTGCTGCCTGGAGCAATAGTCTGGGAGCTGACCTCGCCTGTGAAGACTGAGGCAAAAAGGGTATTGAGTGCTTCAGCCATATCATATGACAACCTGTCCAGCAATTTTCTGTGCTCATCATAGCTTTGGTGATATGGATGTCATGACAGTCCCAGGCATGCGCTACGATGTAACCTATCAGGTGTCATTGTTTTGAATGGGAGTGCACCCATGATCTCTTCCATTTGTTGCTTTGTTGAAATAAGAAATGAATGGTGGTGAGATCATATTCCAAACATCTGCTCAGAAAATATTCCATTTGAGTTGATTTTCCCACTCCTCCTTTTCCAAATGTTCGGTTCCACAGCTCTGTGAGCCTGCCCACTCTAGATTTAAAAACAGTACGAAGAATTAGCTTATTTTCTTTGGGAACAGATAACAGGATTTGATTAGGTTTAAAATAGTTCTGAACTGAAAACTGTACACCACCAGCGACAGACAGGACAACACAAGATGGGTTTAGCTATTCTTTGTTTGCCTTCATGTCCAGGTGGGCAGACTGCAGAGACAGGGAAGAGTGGCCTTGTAATGAAAGTGCTCAGTTGAGGTCTAGGAAGACTTGCATCAACCCCTGGTACTTTCTGAATGCCCCTGTACAAGTTATTTGGGCCTCAGTTCTCTTATCTCCCCAGGAAGGCGATCTTTCCTTCCTTTCCCATTTTATTTAGACTTTAACATGTTTGGATCATGAATTGACTGGCAGTGACTGTCCCAGAGTCTTCTTAATGGCCCTAAGGTACTACTAGAATACAAATAAAACTCATGGAATTGGGTGATTTAGGTGGCTCTATTATACTCTCTGTGGATCCCAAATGCCAAGGAGCATGTTAGATGGGTTTTAATGGAAAACAGATATAGGCCATCCTCCATACACAAGCAGAAGGGAACTCGTGCCATCTGGGAGACCTTTCTATCTGAATAGAATGCAGTTTGAGATATGAATATTCCAATTAATGTTTCCTAATTCTCAGATTAATGTGTCTTGGCCACTAGATGCCACTACTGCTCCATGCAAATGTCCTTTTTGCTAAGTTTAAGGCAAAACAGTTTTAGAACTCCAACTCTTCTATTTAGAGGTTGTTGCTTCATCTGGAGAAAGGAGTCATAGAAAAGGAATGTATCTGAGCCACAGTGTAGATAAATGTATAAAGACAGCCAGTATTTGTTAACTAAACAGCTTACATTGGAATCAAATTCTGCTCTGACTTCAGTGGAGTCATTCCATTATAATGGAGCAGGATTTTACTCTATCAGTCAAATATTATAGCATTATAGTCCTATAGCATATTATGCCATATGCTTGTGGAATGGCTCAGTGGACAAAGCTCAAACACAAGGGGTGCCCATACATGACCTGGGAGGCTACCCTGATAGACTGTAATTCCAGCACATTGGAGCAGACTCGATTAATTGAGTCTGCTGGAGTGTGGCAATTACCATGCTCCAACAGCCTCCTGTGTCTCATGTATTAGCATCCCTGCACTTCAAAATGGCAGCAAGGTTGCTTTATGTAAAGCTTTTTTGACGAGCTTTAGGTACAGCAGCCCTGCTGCCATTTTGAAGCATGGGGACACTGATACACATGATGCGTCAGGCATTTTAATTAGAGAGGCTCTCGGAGCCGCTCTAATTGAAGTGCCTCCCACCCCTGCTCCTGGAGCACATGTATAAACACCCAGGGTGATCTAGATATTTTACTGCATGCAAAATCAGCATCAGTTTTAGCACATGTTCGTGGAGATGATGCGAAAGGCAGAGACTGATTTCTGGAATCTAGGTTGCATAATCTGTGAATAGTTGAATATCTAATTTACCCTGGTGGGGCATGGTTTGTCAGTCCATGGCCACTTCCAGTCATGCAGTGGACTGGCAGCCAACCCACCACCACCTGACACTGGGCCACAGCCAGGGGACTGAGAACCCCTGCTGTAGACTATATACTTAACACAGCATTTCCTTAAAATACATAGATTTGCAGATTTGAACAAAATTTTGTCTATTAATAGTATCTGAGTATCTACCCAACAAATCTTTCATTTCACTAGGATCATCAAAGAAGCTTAGCATATTATCCTACTCAAAACCACATAGAGACCATCAGTTTTGTTCCATGTAAGCTAAACAGGAACTTTGTGTCACTAGTACCAAACTGATGCAATTCAAACTAAACCAGAGAACTTTAAGTAAGAAGCATCATTTTTTCTCTTTCTATGTATATAGAAATATTTAACTTAAAGTAGCTGTAGACGTCATGTATTCTTGAGTGCCGTAGTTTCTGGTTTTGTCAATATAACTTGTTGAGCACTGAAAATGTCTTCTTCTTGGCATCTCTTTGCAGATACAGTCTATCTCATACCAATCCCTTGGGACATCACTTATTTAATAGCAGCATTAGCTAAGAAGTTTAGCGTCTTTTCCACAAGATGTCAGCCTTTCCTGCAGCTTACTCTATAGCAAGTTTGTTAATAATGATTGTTCACTATACTTTGAAAGGAATTCAATTAATTGAAAAAAAAAGAAAGCAAAACACATATGAAGTATTCTTTTAATTAAGGATTCCACTTTACTTCAAGAAATGAAGTTGTTTGGATCTATTTCTATGGAGAAAAGTCTGAAGATTAAGGCAATTTTCATGTTATAAGGTCAACATTTTATCTACTTGCTTTGTCTGATAAGACAGCAAAATACAAGACAATGAATGGAAATGTAATGAGCACATTATGAAACCCACTGTATGCAAAGTGATATTCAGAGCATCGTAAAGTTTACCCATAAACAGGACAAATTAAGCTGTGACTCACAATGTGTTAAATAGATTTACATATGAAATACATATATAAGAAATAACTATCATGTTGGTAATCCAGCTAGACTCTAACGAGCATTTCTAACATCTCTTGCTAATTAACAGTCATTTTCCTTGTGCCCACAGGATGTCAGGGTACATTTTAAATTATAGATGCAGGAAAATAACAGAAGACCAAATCTAATACTTTTCCTTGTATTGAGTAGCTCCTTATTCATGAGTAAGTACACTGGGGCCAATAAAACTCCTCAAAGTTAAATATTACTCAATGGTCGGTAAGGATTCATAATCCAGATGTCTAGTTCATAAAGATATATTAAATTTTACCTTTTAGACACTAAATGTCTTTCCCTTATGTCTAATTTCATTTGTTTTTTCCTCTTTAACTGGATTGTCTGCCAAAGGAATTAGTCACCTCCAAAAAGTTCCTCTTTTATGTCCACATCCACATATTCACAGTTTAGTTTAGTTAATTATACTACTTGAGTAGTGTCACTGATTTCAGTGAGATTAGTTAGCGTAATCCCAAAGGACATCCTGTATGGGCAAATTGCAGGTGGGGAGAGAAGAGCAGAGCACCTGAAATTGCACCTTAGAGATATCTGCAAGCAGGACATGAAGGCTTTTGGAATCAACGCAAACCTTTGGTAGGCCTATGTGGGAGACAGGACACGGTGGTGCTGCCTTCTTAATCATGGAGACCAACATCACAATGAGAAATGGTTTCTTGGATTACAACAGAAATGTGACTGAAGGAAAGAGCCTGTCAGTACAGTAGCCCACAATTGCTATGTACACTTGTGACAACTGTGGCAGGACCTGCAAGTCTAACATTGGTCTCTATAGCCACAAGAGAAAATGCGCCACCAGTCAGTGGAATAGCTGCAATGTCCACCGGCATTCACCGATGAATCCGTTTTTACTTAGACTAATGCTTACTGAAGCTTGTGATATTGTAAATAAATCACTAGCCTTGACTAGCTATATCTGGGATCAAAACTTTTTTTCCATTGAGGCTAGTGGTAAAACTCCCTTTGACTTCACTGTAATATTTGATGTCAATGGTGCACTGACTCCTTATTGACCTCCATTATTTAACTTCACATCTAGATTTGTCAAACTGAGAAGCAGGTTGCTAATCTGTCTTCTTCCTAACTTGCAGGGACAATCTGTGATCCAACATAGGTGAAAAGCCATCTCTTGAAATATCCTTAACCCCGGCAAATTATACGAGGCAATGAAATTTTGCCCTCACCAAGGCTGAAGAATCAAGCTGAAGAAAGAGCAGAGAAAATTATTTTTATCAAATCATTTTTTGAGGGTATTGGCCCTGTTTTGCTTAAAAGTCATCTCTGCAAAATTTAGTTTTAAGATCTAAGAACCTACAAACTTTTTCTTTCAGCCTATGGGTTGTTTGGTCACAGTTCACTGGTATTGCAGCCCTGAAACTGTGTCATGTGTTGTGCAAATGGCCGGCCTACTTCATCATAAGTCCCAGATTAATTGTTTTGTGTGTGTTTGTTTAAGGCCCAAGTGAAAATCCCAGTCTTCATCAGAAATATTTTGAGCTTCCATAGTTACCTAGAAAAGTTTGGCTACATCAGCTGCATGTACCATGACGGCTGAAACTCAGAAGACAAACGAAGAGAACCAAAGTATCTTATGTTTAAAAATATGAAGATTGTTCAGGTAACTTGATTTTTGAGGGGGGATAATACAAGATTTTTTGAATGTGTGATATTAAGCTAAACTGGACAGGCCAGTCAGGTTACAGTGTTACATTTCTTACTTTGTTACATTGTCCAACCCCGTGACACGTTCATGAATCCAGGGCAGGGAAAACAGAGGAATTTCAAGATGGCTGCCAAAGCCTTTCCTAGAAGAAACTGTACAACATAACTTACCAGACCTAAAGTTACCAGAATATTTTTGTTAAGTCACTTTCATAAAAATTAATTGCAAAGATAACAGAGTATCAAAGCTCATTTGCATATATCTAACAACCACACAATGTTTATGAAGGGTGTATCCAACCATATAGGAAGGGACAATATTTTGCTTAAGGCACTGAAGGATGACTAAAGAGATCTGCATTTTAGTTCCTAGGTCCGCCTTTCACTCTTTCTGCGACCAGAAGCAAGTCAATTAAATCCTTCTGGCTCACTGCATCTACAAAATGGGGATATAGGTCTTCCTATTTCTTTTCCCTATTTAAAGTTTTAAAGTTCCAGTAGCTAACTCTCGGTAGCCGCGTCTACACGAGCAGCGGGCTGCACAGATTTAGTACTTGTATAGACACTAAATGAATACCAATATATGCAAGTACTAAATGACTGTGCAGTGACCAGCATTAATGCACAGTACCATTGTTACATTGGGTCTCCCCCCCCCAATGCTACTGCGCAGTAGCAACGAGCTACCATGCAACAGCGTCTTGTGTAGACATGCCCAGTAAGTATTTTTGTGTAGTGTCTAGCACAGTGGGCCCTGATCGGAGCCAGGGATCTAATCACCATAATCAGACAAATAATCATTTACCTGTAATGTACACGGAGCTTTATAGCTTGAGGCAGTGGGATAGAGAAGGCCGGTTACAAAGTGAAAGTGACTGTGATCTTTTACCACGATGGCTGTAGATAGAGAACTCCTGTAATATCCTCTCATTCATTTGTGTTTTTGTCCATTGCTTTTAGAGACGGGAACTGTTTGTTTTCTAAAATCAATTCCATCTTAGGAGGAAGAGTAAAAAAAAAACCCCAAACCTGAGCAAACATTAATGAACTAAATATTAGCACAGGGTTGTTCCTCTCCATTAAAAATGCTTGCAACACACTGTTTACCAATATGCTTAGAGATCATGCCATTAGAAGCCCTTTGTTTTATATTCTGCACTCAGCAGCAGTAGCAGCATCTACCAAAGGTAAATTATTTGCATTTATTCTGTGGTTTAAAGGAGTCTGATCAACTGATATGAGCAGAACAGTCCAAAAAGCACTAATTTTTAATGCAGAGCATGTTAGTAGAAAAGCATTTACCTTGTCATTTGTGCAAAAGCCATAAGATATCAGCAATAGACATTGCCCATCCACACTGGAGACTGCTTAAGCCATTTATTTGATTAGCTGGTGCCAAAATCTATATTCTTTACTTAGGAAATATTAGTCTTGAGCCCAGTCAGGTTTATGTCTGAAGGAGTGGCTCATATTGTTTCTTGTGCAGGTCAGAAACTCAGAATAGTCATTTGCAGACAAAACTCTTTGGGTAGAGGCATGATTTTTTATTAGACCAACTAAACAGTTGCAAAAAAAAAAAATGTTCTTTGCAAGCTTTTGGGTCCCCAATGCCCTTCATCAGGCAAAGGAGAAACTGAAGCTGTTATGACTTCTCCAAAGTAGAAAAGAAGCCAATTTGTAAGAAGCTGCATTGTGAAAAATCACCTGGCATTTGACTCTCACTGGGAGTTTGTGACACCTAATATCCCTTGGGATTTTTTTAATTCCCAGATTTGGGATGCCAGCTCATGTTACCTGAAGAACTAGGGAAAAGGGGAGGAAGGCTTATAGAGTGGCTTGTTATATGACTGGCCTAAAATTTGCTGCACAGTTCAAGTCTTTGTAATGCTACAGTTTTTCTGTGACCCTGAACAACTTCATCTTTGTGCCTCAGTTCTTCATCTGTGAAATGGATTTGTTTTTGTAATGATAAATGAAATGTTGATTCAGATTTGGATTCAGCTTGAATCGGGAACAGTGACTCGATTAGTTGATTCCGATCATTGTCCCTGATTCGATTCAGCCAAATCCGAATATGAAGAATTGATGCTGATTTGGAGAATCAGCGATTGGGACACGGACACAGCTTTAACAGTTTTTTCTACATACCTTGAAGTAGCAGGTGCGGCTTGTGATCGCTGCAATGCTAGGGTGCATGGAGTGTCCCACAGGCGTGCAGGGGAGCCCTCCATGTGCTCTGTGGTGACCCCAGAAATGGACCAGAAGTACTTCCATTCTACTTTCAGGTCTGCCAGGGAGTGCATAACCCCACCCCAACCAAAGCACTTTCTCCTAGCTCAGTGATTGGCCACAGGAAGATGCCAGATGCCCCTCCCCCCCCGCCGGCCCAGCAGGCACCAGTCACTGAGCTACGGGTGCATGGAGAGGGAGGCCTAGCGTGCTTCCTAGCAGACCCAAAAGTGCTTCTGGTCCACTTTCGGGTCTGCTGCTGAGAGCGATGGGGAGCCCCCCCATGCTTCTGTGGGATGCTCCATGAGCCCCAGCATCAGGAAAAATCAATTTGGAGGGTTCCAATTTGATTCAGAGAAATTAAAGGGTCCTCTGATTCAATTCGAATTTAGAGATTCAGCCACCGAATCAGGCCAAATCTCTGCCAGACTGAATCAGGGACTGGGCTTCACCCAGCCCTAATACCTACTTCACAGGGTACTATGAGGATAAGTACATTAAACCTTTTGAGGCACTCAGAGCAATGGAAGTCATACTGTATAAGTTAAACAGCTTGCATGGTCCTTGCATTCCAGGAATACAGGAGAGAACCTTTAAAAACTTGATCTCGACGCAAGCAATGGTTTTTTTTTACATCAGTTTCAGCAGGAAACAGAATCAAGCCATGTCTTCTCTTTTACAATGCAATAGCCGAAGAAACAATAGGAGCAAACTTTTCCCCAGTACCAAAGAATATTTACCTAAGAAAAAACCATCAACTAACTCATGTGGGTTGAGTAAAGTAGTAGCCTCCAAGAGGATCAAAGCCATGCTTTTTTTAATCCACCATTTCATTGTGACAACACATTATGTCAGCTCCGTTAGCTCATTTGTCTGCTGCAGTTCTACTTTATCAGCCTGGAGTAAAAAGAATTGATATGTCTGGTTAGATAAAGTAAATGGAAACTCAGGACTCATTCCAATTTGCTGCACTTTGATATATTTTACAAACCTGAGAGTAGCCAATGTAACACTAGTTGCTATTTGTATATAAATATTGCACATTAGGAGATCTCTTAACATAATGTTTATGCTTATTTCCCCCCTTCTTCTAGCTCACCAGTTTTCTGTTCAGAAGACGAATGTAATTTGTTCCTCCTGCACTCTTTATCAATCTAAGGTACTACCCCAGAACAAGAATTCATCTTCACTGGTTGGTTGCTAGTCTGATAAAATAAAAGCAGATATTTTCTAGCAATGCTGGATGCTTATATATCTCAAGTTTATGGCTCTAACAAGTTAGGTTTTATCATGCAAAATTGGTTCTTAAAGGTTTTTGATTAATGTTACCCCCAGGACAAATCCATTTCTGGTGTAGTTCTTGGCTAAGTACAGACATTGAAAAAAGCCCCTGGCAAAAGTGCTTTATTGTAAATGCTTATAGTGCTGTAAGTTAGCGTGAGAGTGAACCTAACAGATGTTCACCGTTTGATGAGGGAAGCTTGGGATCTGCACACACTGGCCACTGGAGGCACTCCTTCATGCCTTCCAGGAGGCTGCTGAAGTGGGCCCTCTCCCCATCCTTACCCCAGCTCCAGCTGGCAACTCATCTGTGACCCTGATCTCCTTCCCCCCACAGACCCTTGGCTGGGCACCCCTCCCAGCCAGCCCTGGGGGGGCTTCAAGGACAAAGGGTATGGTCAACGTGTCCCTGCATCATCCCCAGCCAAGCAGTGGCATGCCATAAGGTCAAGGGAAATGGAGGGAGCAGGCAGGGCTGGGATCAGAAGCTGTCATTAACTCGGGTTAGTGATAGCTGAGGGGGCAGGTCCAGCATGGGCAAAGCAACCAAGCTCTACCCAAGGCTAGAGCACAGCCCTGCATAACATCATCTGGGTTAGCAGCGATCATGCTCTAAGTTAACCCTCAATGGGATCTGATACAGATAAAGTGGCCTAATAGAAAGTGTTAAATATCTCATCCATCAAGAGTTGACTTAGAGCACAATCTGCCATTTCTAAAGTACTCTACAAGCCATGAACATCTGTTCAATTATAGCTTGAAAGCTATGCCTGCAAGTTTAAAGTGCGATAGGTGTAATGTCTGTCCCTAGCCCTTATGACTGGAGCGAAGGTGAAGTGGAGCCTCCATATATTATATTCTAGGGCTTAATATTTGGTTTAATGTTTGTTTTTCCACTGTCTTTTTGAGTGTTCTGGGTTATAGCAGGCCTATTGGGAAGAGTGGAAATACTGTCTCGGGACATCTACAAAATCCTCTAAACTCCAGGTATGATGATTTTCTTGCCTTGTTTCCCAATTTGTGCTATAGCTTCCTTTTTCACAAACACAGTAAAGTTTTCATTAGCCATTGTAGATGCTATCCCCCAAAATAGTAAAGCTTGTATAAAAGTCATGTCAGGATGCAGAAGAGTCAGATAGCAGAGGAAAGATACAGAGTAAATGTGGAGGCTGGTGCACAGAGCAATCAGTATTAGGCAGATTTGTAAGGTGGAAACACATTTTTCCATAGGAGGGGGGCAAACTAATGGCTGGTGGCAAAAATTCCTAGGGATTTAGGGTGAAAAATTGAATTTTCAGTTCACTGCCTGAATTGAAAAACTGTGGAGAAAACTAACTTGAAGCAAACTAAAAGATATATATATATATATATATATATATATATATATATTAGTTTTTCACTAAATCAAAATCCGCCAGAAATGTATTAGGTTAACCCAAAATGTTTCATTTGACCCAAGCCAAAATCTTTTTGTCCTTTTTTTGTTTTCATTTCCTATCATTTGAAATGAAAGGTGGTGTTTTGGAAAATCGAAGTTTGTTTAGAAAAGGTCAATGTGAACATTGTGTCGTGTATGAAGTGAAATGTTTCATCTAGAATGGCATGAGGCGGACCTGTGATTATGTTTCAAAATTCTCTCTCCTTTTTACAACTGAAACTGCTTGCCACATTTGACTTGAATTCATGAATGTTTTCAATTTCCCCAAACCCATATTTTTTGTGAATTAGCTCTTCATTGAAAAAAAATTCACTCAGGTCAACTCAAAATTTTGTGTTCTATACAGATTATACCCATACTAGCATTCATTCTGTGCTGTAGCAACACACACATTTGTCTCCCTTTAAATAGTATTTTGCCTAAATAGGAGCTTTTACAACAGCTAAAATGATTATAAGTGCTATTAGTCCTCTGCACTGCACTGCTATTGTTAAGAACACCTGCGCAGTTCAGTTTTATTTATGGTTAACCTTAGATGTGCCATATATACATCTAGAATTTAAGGACCAAACTCTGTCTTCTAGTGTGTTTAGACAGTTTTGGCTGTCTGCAGTGGGAATAATGCATATGCATCCAATGGGAAAAAAAAGTCTTGAATTTGTCATAGTTACACAATATGAGGAAAAATGCTCCTTGTCTCACATTTGCATAAAAGGAAACCTCAATAAATACTATGTCTATCCTTAAACAGCTGCCAAAAGCAGCATTTGTTTAGTAACAGAACCCAGATATGAAGCTGATTAAATGCAGCCAACACTGAGCATGACTATAGAATACATGGGCCATAGTGGGAAGATATACTGATAGGAATCTTTGTTTTTTTTGGCCCTTAAAAAAACCCCAAACAGGTGGGTATTCCTTTCACAGGAAACTAGTACCTGGCTTGGAGGTACTACTATACCAGACAGGTATCCAGAGTGCCAAAGGCAGCCTTATGATCCATCCTTTAGTAGCAAAAATACCAATAAGATTTTAGTCAAAAGTCTAAGATTTTGATTGGAATCTACTACAAGGTTAAATCAGTGCAACCCATAAAAATAAACAATATGATAATGCCCATTGCACTCAGTCCCCCTCAATGCCAACTCTTTTCAAGTCATGGTGAGCCACTACTTTGAAAATATTTTGGCATGCTCTTCACCCCCACATCTGATCTATACCTTTCTTTCCCATTCCCAATTATATCTGTTTCTTCATCAGCTTTAAACATCTGGAAAGATCACCAAACAGGTCCCCAAACACTTCGCCAAGAACCCCTCTGTTGCCCCCTCTCCCAGCCTGTCACATATGATTAGAGTGGTCCCATTCTCTATGAGGTGGAGTCAGACCATGCTGCCCTGCACTTCATCTGCATATACATTTTTGGAGGATTGCAAGACTCATGACAAGAACAACTTGTCTTGAGCAGGAGACTAATTAGTACATGGATCCTTTGTAGGGGTATCTAGGCTAGACACATTCTGAGCAATGCTGAGCTATGGGGTCGCCAGGGGTTGAAATGCTGTTTACGCTACTAGGGTCCAGCCCAATAAACTACATAGTAAATCATGAGACTTTTGGCTTTGGACAACTATCATGCTTAGTTTTTACTATAAGGAGGTACAAAAGTGCTGTTTACAAGTGTGTCTATAAAATGCCTCTGATAAAAACTTGCAGAAGTTTCCAAAAAGGTCAAGTGCATCAATTTTGGATTAACTAAGTCTATGACTACCCACAGTCCAGTGTTTACAAACTTGCCCATCACTTCTATGTGCTCAGGGAAAGCAGGGTCTGATAGAAAGGTGAGAGGGGTAAGAGATTTCAGGGAGAAGAATGGGGGTGGGGGCAGAGAACAAGGGGGCCATTTGACACCCTCACCCAGATTTATTGTCTCTGCTATAGCAGTGGGAGGGGGATGAATTCAAGGCAAATCTCCAATAATTAGATTCTATTAAGTCTAATCTCTTCCCCTCTCAAGAAACTAGAAACCCAACCCAGAAATGACTCAAAAAACACAGCAAGGAGGATGTGGTAACAGTGCCCCTTCCTATTAAAGTGTTTTACATTTTATACATTTTTCAATATCCTTATTGGAATAAGGCAGGAACGCAGCTTTTCCTTTATCCAGGAAGGTGAGTGACTCAGTAATCCATTGGTTAAGAAATGGTCACACTCACCCACCTCCTGCCCTGGGAGGGTCCCCTCCCCAATCCTTCTCTCCGCAATGTGGTGTTTACAGCATTCTCCTTAAAATGAGAAGAAAGAGTATCCTATGGGATAGAAACAATGGAAACCTACATCTCCCACATCTCAGACAGGCGCTCTAACCATTAGGATACTGGCTAAAAGTGGGGCAATCATCACCTATTCCACTCTTTTGAGCGAGGCTCATTCCAGCTGATGTTCTCAGAATGCCTGTTGAATTAGGCTAAGCAAGGGAAGACTTAGTTTGTAGGATTTAGATGTGATCTAGGCCTCCAGCTGCTTGGTACTACTAGGACTTAAGCTTTTCTACAATGCCAAGGAAAAAGGCATATAGTACTTCACCAACTAAAACTTAGGCACAAATATGTGTAGATGGCAGTGTATCTACCCAGAAACACCATTTGCCAAAAGAGGCTTTCCCCCTCTCTGAGAGAATTGATACGACAATTGGGCATTTGGGGACATTTTTCCTTGGACCTGTCAAGTAAGTAATTATGTAGAGCTGTGGGAGTAACAGATACTGAGGTCTACTTGCTGAACCAGAAGTATTTTTGTGCCAGTTCCAATGAAATTCAACCACATTTCAACACGGAATATTCTTTCACGTGGTAAAAATGTGAATGTTTCAACTTTTCTGATTATTTTTTATTTGGTCATAATTTAATATAAATTGACACAATGCTTCAATCAAACAGAAACCGTATTTTTACCAAAAATGGCCTGGTCAAAAAAATTCCACTTGGCCTTATCATTATTTATCACAGTTTAGTGATGGAGACCTGGGGGTAGTATTGAGGACCAAGACACATAGTTGATAGCCCAGCGGTCACAAGTTTGATGCCACAGTAGAAGCACGTGCAGCTAGCAAATCTGCAAATTCTGCTAAATACCTTGTCACACGAACACAAAAAAAGAAAGTAGGGATGGGGAAACCAAGCTACATGATTCCTGCAAGATCTTCTAGCAAATCTGTTTCAGTTTAGCTACAAAATTCTTTTCTTTTTTTTAGAGAAAAATTAATGTCAGATGAGGACATTTGTGGGTAGTTAGCAGAAGAACAATGCTCTACTTTTGAGGACCTGTAAACTACAGGAATTAATGGATTCATAAAGTCTAATCCTAGACCTGATTCTTACTTGCACTATGTGTAGTTACCACTTATACAAAGTGAGTATAGAGTGCTGTTACTCTTCTTTAGCTTTGTATTGTATAGTCACTAACATTTGTGGAAAGTGAGCAAAAGGTCAAGAACCCAGCCCTCTAATTAAAGGTACAGGTTTCCCTTGATTTATGCTGTACATGCATTCCCAGCGAACGGTTCATAAATCAAATTTGCATAAAGTGAACCCAGTTTGCAATGTAACGAAAAAGGATAGGTTCCCATGGCGGTGAGGGAGGGAGGGAGTCTGGGTCGATGGGTGAGGGGTGCATGAAGCAGCAAAGCAGTGGGAACAGAGTGGCACTTACCCCAGCCCTGGCTGCAGTGGCCCTGGAAGCGACCGGTACCAGCTGCCTGCAGCTGCTGGGCTGCACCCTGCTCCATTTGTCCCCACTCATCTCTGCTCCTGGGCTGCACTGTGCCCTGATGCAGGCAGCTGGTGTTGACTGCTCCTGGATCCACTGCAACCAGGGCTAGGGTGAGTGCTGAGCCTCACTCTACACAGAGCTCCACTTGTCTGCACTCACCTGAGCCCATGCTGGTGCAACTCTGGGAGCAGCCAACGCCAGCTGCCTGTACCATGGCATAGCCAGCCCAGGCGCGGGAGGACAAGCAGAGCACAGTGCAACCCACTGGCTGCAGGCAACTGGTGCAGGCCAGTCCCGGAGCTGCTGCATCTGAGGCTTGGGTGAGTGGGGCCATGGCCCTCTCCCCTGCCCCCACAGTCTTACCTGCTTGGAGGGGGTGGGGGGACATCTACGCGGCTTGTGTAAGACTGCATCTACTTCGCATATAATGAATTATGGGTCCAAATATGCTCATCATATAAGAGCCAATATGCATATAAAGAACCTGCATAAACTGAGGGAAACCTGTATTCATATTTGACAAATTTTACCTCTGGTTCACCAGCCCTCACACAACTGTTAGCATCAAGTGGACTAAAATGAAAAATTCTCTTACAAAACAAATTCTTCTTACATGTTCAGGACTACAAAGAGCCATCTACTCCATTTTCGTTAGAGGCATAAGCATGAAATTACAGAAGAGTTCCCATTAGGTTTCACAGAAATAAAACAGCCTCTTGCATTGGGATTTATACTATATTTTTTAAAGTCATTAGCTGAATTTATAGTTCCCTGAATGTAACATTATAGTTCCTATACCAGCGAGCTATGTCATCACATCAAAAACTTGTTAATAATATTATTCTTCCATTTTCAGCTTTGGGAGATACAGTTGGTAGGTATCCCTTGCTTTCCATTACATAGATAGAAAGATTTAGGCAGAGAGGTTGGCTGATTTACCTAAGGTTTGTGAAGGACCTGCTATCAGAGATAAGAGAAGTGTTGGGGAATTCCTGTCATCTACTCTGGTCCACAGTAATAATGCATTGTTATTTAATACTTGTCATGACCCTGTCTGCTTTGCAGAGAGTAAAACTACAGTCTGTGCTCAGAGTCATTTATGTTCTCATCCCCAAAAGAAGAATCCCATTGGAGAGAACTGACAGTATTAGATTGCTACACACTAGGCATGTCTACACAAGGCATTTAGTGCAGAGCTGTGTAGCTAGCTCCACAGCAAATGTCTCAGCATCTACATGTGCAGCCCTATTAGGCTGCAGTAAACCTGTAAACTCCATCACAGGTTAGTAATTGTAAATACAAGTAGTTTCCTGTGGCAGAGTCTTTTAGTGCACAGCAACACACATGTAGTAGTAGTACCCTTGTGCCTCAGCCAGCTCCGGTCAGTCTACGTGTGTGTTTAGATACTATCCTATCCGCCGTAGGATAGTGCTTCTCCCAGGCCATGGTATTCTACAGTGGAGTTAAGTAATTTACTTTGCCCTAATAGAGGCACATGTGTAGAGTGTGCTGCTTTGCTGCAGAGCTAACTACGCAAGTCCTCGGTAAAGTGTTCATGTAGATGGCACCACTATTCCATTGCTCCACTCTGCACTTTTCCCACTCAGAGAAGATACCAGGAGGATGGAGCTGAGCTCCCACTGGTTCCTTTCTCTTGCACCCACTTTGGACTTGTTCTCGGTAGCTGATCCCGGTTATAGACATGTTTCTCAGTTTAGTGTGTATTGGCAGGTACAGGTGGGCTGGAAACCACGGGCCAGGCATGCTTAGCCCCTATTTCAACTGGGACCCAATATTGCTGTATTGTAGGTAAGCCTAAGGAGGTGTTAGTGCCCAACACACACATGCTAGGACTTCTTTGACCACATAAGGGCAAAGCACCGGGGGGAGAGCATTATTGGTGCCTTCTTGAGGGATGAGAACCCCGCACCCCAAACCAGCAGACCCACACCCTCTTAGCCCCAAACCCTCTGCCTTGAGCATTTCCTCCTGGTCCCACATCTCTTGGCTGTCTAGGGGAGCAGCCTCCAAAGAAACACCATAGAAAAGACTGGGGAATACCTGACCTGTGGTGTGGTGACTCAAGTGGTATGATAGACAGTTGGAGAGATTCAGGTTTGAATCCCTGTTGATCAAAAGGAATATAAAAGTTGGTTGTCAGGTGTCCTGGAAAATACCATAAGCAGTCTGTTATCAGGGGTAAAACATGGGAATGCTGCCTTCTTCCTCCTCCAGCATCTAACACTTGCTAGTTCTGCTGATCCATGAAAATGGTGATACACTATAGATTTTTCTGACGGTGACCACGGATTCTTTGCTTCTACCTTTAGTGCCGATAGACCTGTTTGAGAGACTCTTAGAGGGACACAAGTTGGAAAGTGCTTTCTTTATTCATTGTTAATAAAATGAGAATAAGACTTCTTATTCAACCTAGGCAGAAAATACCAAAATTACTGTAAAGTAGCATGGTCTGCTTCCTTGTCTTTAAGTATGTTCCAGCACTGTGAGAAGGGAGCAACCGGTATTCTGTATCCTAGCAAATCAGTTCCTATTTAGCCAACTAGGAATTCATGACCACATAAAAACTGATACTATGGTTATCAGCTATTTGCATCATAGGGACTAGAACGGAGGACTATTGACATAAAAGCCACTCTTACATCACCATTTCATCCAAATAAGATGCTGTTTCTTATGCCCTATATCATCTTCTGATGCCTCAAAATACTGCAGTGAGAGTCAATCACAAACACTTGTGTAGGACTGATTCAATTCAGAAGGGACTTGGTAACTAGACTAGTCAGAGGATAAAATCAAGTATATAAATTCTTTGGTAACACTGTTTTCTACTCATTGTCTTCCTCCACTCACTGTCTTTCTTTGAGGCCTTACCTGGTGTACTTAACCTCGTCACTTCAGCGTCCCCACTGAGAGCAGGAACTAGCTTTATCTGTATGAACATGCTGCCCCCAGACCTAAAACATATGGGCAATTCCTCTCTTTATGATGGCCAGAAAAAATATCCTTGACAAGCCAGAAAAGTGTGGATAACCAGGACAGTTCTGAAATATGGATCTGACTGTTGTGGCTCATCTTTTTCATATCTAGAGTTGTGCAAACAACACATTTTTTACAAGAAAGTTTGGCTTAGTGACTGAACTGAAATGGAAATAAAAAACGATTGGGGCAGGGCTTTGATAATAAAATGCTTTTTTTTCTGCTAAAATTAAAATTCAGCTGAAACAAGGAGTTTTGGTGGATGATTGATAACATAAAGTAAAGGTCTGCTTTACATTCAGGCGATTGTCATCCTTTTAAAAAAAGTATTTGGTTTGGTGCAATACCAAAATTAAGTACTTTTGCATGAAAAGCAGAAACATTTCAGTTTGAAAATATTGAAACCTAATGTGTCAAGCTTTCAAACCTAGTTTTAAATTCTAGGGCAAACTAATTTGTAATTTTTAGGGCTGACACTATTTATCCAGCTCACTTGAAATTCACAAATAGTTTCAGCCACCTCCGAATTGTTAATTTTATATCTTCCTCAAAACAATGGTGAGGTCCAAGTCTTACCTAATAATCATATCAACCTGCTATGGCTGTCGGAAGGATTAATCATTTAATATTTATCATGCATTATGAGGTAGCAAATGCTCCTTTGATCTTAAGCCCAAGGGTATTTATATTGGGAATGTCTACACATGCGCTTTACTATGCAGCAGACTAATTTGCTGCAAGTAAAGCATCACCATATACACATGCATGCTAATTAGTCTATTAGGCCAGTACAAACTAATTTACTATGCTGTCAGGCAGTCCCATGAGACACAAGTACTATCCAATGACAGAGTAAATTTCTGCACTTAAATGCATGTGTAGACAGTGACGTTTGGATTAGTTTCCTTTGGCTCAAATTGTGCTGGAGTTTATTCAATTGCATTAATTGCACATGTAGACATGGCCATTTTGTACTCTAAATCTATACTTTCCTTTTTCTTTCCTTATATTTTAATTTGTTCCCTTACCTAATCTAATCTAAGTAATATCACTAATAACCCTGCATTGGCGATGAGAAATACTTACTGACCTGTGCTGGTTTTTTTCTATTTCTTACTCCCTTGGTCTCCAACTTCTGGCCACAATACACAATATATCCTGGTAATCAGGAGGCACTGCAGAGATTCAGGATACTCTTGGTGGTATAGGTTCAGTGACAAGGGTGTACATTATTCCTTTGCTATATTCTGTAAGTAGTATTTTTTAACTTGCATATATTTATTTTACGCTTTATTGCTCCGGTGACACATTTTAATTTATATTTATTTTTATTTCCCATGTTTTATTATGTTTTCACTCGTCTGAGTTATAGACCAGAATGGGTGATTGTTATACAGTAGTTTACTTTTAAAAGAAATAGGGCTTCTCAAGCAGCTAATACAGGAAGATGTATCACCAGCCTGAATAATTGTGACAACCATAGACCGTATCAGTGCCTGTTTGTTTGCACAATACCCTACTGCATTAAGAAAGCCATCCCAGCTGTCTTGGGCTCTGGAGTCACCCATTTCATCACTTGACACTGCAGCAGATGTTATGGATTGATAACAGACTTCACTTCATTCACTCCACATCTAAGATTACCTCTGGAAAAAAAATATCAAATACATTATAACACTCCCAGCCATTTGTAAAGAAAAAAAAAAA
>JAGPOW010001296.1:133241322-133262449 GCA_030014935.1 Caiman crocodilus
CATGGCCCTTAGCACATATATTGAAATCTGTGTTATGAGGATGATAAAACTGTATAATTAAAGTCTAAATCTGGGATTTCTAAGGGTGTCGCATGTTCAGACCGAACCCTTACTAAGTGCAGTTAAAACGTAAGCAGATGCACATTCAAGAAATGTTAGCATGTGTTAAGTGCCCTCCTGACATTGCAAAGGTGTTCCCTTTCAGGTGAGGGTTATTTCTTAACACATTCTAAGGATTCAAGGATTTGTGACTATTGCAAGTGAATGTGTGACACCACCCTTAATAACAGAGGGGGCTAACAGTTTCTTTGTGGTCTCCAGCTATGTTTTCCTGTGTGTACCAACTAGGCCATTCCTAATGAGCCTACGGGAGGTAACCCCACAGCGTGCATTGCTCCTGGTGCTTCGAAACCTTTTAAGATGACTTGGAAAATGTCAGCCTACAAAATACAACTTAAACGTTTCTTCTAAATTCTACCTACTTCTGAGTCAGGTTTTGGTTTTGGGTAAGCGCGATGCAAAAAAAAAAGTTCACTTTCATGGATTTGATTCAAACTTAGGTTGAACGTTTTAGTTGTATCTCAAAGCGTAAAGAGCAATGCAATGACAAAAGCTTAATCCTACATGTAAGCAAAATCCTATAAGCAACACCAGCAGCATCTAGTATGATATATCTGGCATCAGATTTTCCTCAGTGAGTAATAATAAATGAAAGAACACTAACGTGTCTTTTTACTATAATAATAAAAACAATAACTAATGAACAACAGACGACACCTTAAAAACTTAAAAAGAAAATGTTAAAAATCAAAATATATGCATATATACTCTATCACTCCCTGGTTGCAAATAAGTGCTAACCACCTCAGTGTCCCTGGTACTTCTTATGCTTTGAGTCTGGTGAGCAGAAGATTGAATCCACCTTCTTTGGGGCCTCTGGATGGATCCAATGCACTTGTGTCCCTTCTTCCTCTTAGCTCTTAGATCAGGACATGCACCTCTTTACCAGCAGGACCCAGAGCTCACAGAGCCCTGCCCACTCTTTGTTTCAGTAGGAAAGTCTGTTTCAGCCCACTAGCCCCATCCCTGTTCTCTGAGAAAATTCCCTCTGAAGTCTGTCATCAGGACCCTTGGGGGCACCCCACATCTGTGCCAGCCACCACTATTTACCCACAGAACATAGTCAAGAAAGTCTTGATGACCTTCCCAGGATGAAGATACTCTGAAAATTATCCTTCTTAGTACAAGGAGAGTACACAGAATTTTAAGAAATGAAAAGAAGAAAAGGAAAGACAAGAAAAAGGGTTAACCTGTAATGCTACTAAAAAACATAATAAAAAACAAAAAAAAAAACCCTGTTAGGGCTAGTAAATCAAAATTATTTCGTTTGACACAAAGTAAAATATTTCATTTTGGTTTTCTAGTGGGTTTTTACCAACATATAGACACAGGGGGCATGTCCAGATGAGCACAGACATTTGTCCCCAGGGACATTTGTTTCCCTGGAGACAAGTCGCAGCAGCACACCTTGTTCTCAGGGAACACCCATGCCATGAGCACTATGGCATGCAGCAGGTTACCCCAGATGGGTAAGGGAGGTCCTGGGGGCCTTCTGGGGCTGTAGCTGCAACAGGAAGCCTGGCCAGAGGTGCCTCCACATGTCCTGCCCTGCTTTTTTTTGATTTGGGCCAAAACAAACCCCGAACTGCAAAGTAGCAGCAAGGGGAATGGCTGCACGTGCAGCACGTGGCACCACATACCGCACCTCCGCTCCAATCTGGAGGTGTCCAGGGTTCTGTTTTATTCTTTTAAAATAAGGCACTGTCTCATAACTTCAACTTTTATGTAAGAACATCAAAATGAAACATTCTGATTTTTCTCATTTCTCTTTTTCAACCAAAATTATTCACTAACAGTACAAATATGAAACCAGTTTGGGTCAAAGTAAAACTAGATTTTTTTAATCTGTTTTTTTCGGTGTGTGAATTATTTTTCTAAAATATTTTGCTCAGTTCTAGGCAGACCAGATTCTTTGGGTGGATATGATATCTTTTATTAGACCAACTTAAATAGTCGGGGGAAAATGTATAGCAAGGTTTTGGGTTAAACTCCAGTCTCTCAGTTCTAATCCTCAAAGGAAACTTACAAAACACTTCTCAGGGACAAGCCTATGAACTTCACTTCATCAACCTCCTGGATACTAAAAATCATGGACATTGGATTTATGATACATTATAACCTGCCTGGCATCTCACTCCCCAGGTACCTCTCCACTACTACATTATCCCCCTTTTCCCTGCCGAACCCAGCCTGTCTCTCACCCACTGATTCCTCAATTTACATCTTCGCTGACTGTCACCTGTCTTACGTGCATATCAGCCCAGCCTGTAGTTTCTTTATTATGCATTCCATCCAGGGAGAGCACACACCACCTGCAGAGACTTCCTCAGCCTGATAAAGGGTTTTTAACCCAAAAGCATGCTAAATTTTTTTCCCTCAACTATTTAAGTTGATCTAATAAAAGATATATTCACCAAAAGAACCTTGTCTGCATAAGTCTTGTTTCATTATCAAAACGTGCACATTTGTTAAGCATCTTATCTAATGTGATTTAATTACATTAGATTAGAATTAGGGCATCCAGAAATGTACAGGGCCTTTCACAGAGAACATGTAAGAAGCAGGCCTCTGCTTTGAAAACCTGATAGTCCAAATGATGAACTTGGATCATTTCAAGGCTACAGATATATATGCATTGGTCCTTTTGACAAATCGGTTGCTTTTTAATGAATGTAAGCATATTCTTGGGTAGGTAATGAAACACATTTTTAGGAGTGATTTTAATTAGGGATGTGATCTGATAGATTTTGAAAGGACATTCTAAGTATATTGGGAAGGCAGAGAGAAGTCACAGAAATATTTATTTCTAAGAGGAGGAAATGAAAAGAATATTGAGGCTGGAAGTGGGAAATGGCAGGAGAAGGATTTTGAAAGGAGAGAAAAATCAGACTGGAGAATTACACCAATTATAACTATGAAGAGGTCTGTATCAGTGCAACCCTCAAGATAGGCAGGAAACCCCCAATGGAGGCTATGTCTCTTTTTAGAGAAGGGACAAGAACATGATGTGTAGCATGGTGGGGAGGGGGGGGGACCCTGTGAAACAACTCAGAACTTGGCCTATGTTTGTGGAAAGGAGGGAATAAGGTAATCAATGTGAAAATCATTCTAACAGCAACTCTCAGCATTAAAATCAGGCACTCTGAACCTAGGAGACCTGTAACTGAGAACAGTTTCACTCAAACCCTTGTGAACTTGACCGAATGCAGAGTTTTAGTCTCAGAGGAATTTTGTGCAACTATAACAGCCAGCTGCCAAAGTCAGCATTGGGACACAACTGAAACACTCACTGAAGCAAGGCTGTGTCAAAGTCTCATTATATGTGACTGATATAGAAATGTGTGCCCTCTGTGAACGGGAGGGAGTATACAAGCACAGAGCTCTTATGGACGGCCTAATCTCCTTCAGAACTCACTTTGTTCCATCCAGTACGTCGGAGCAGATTACTCCGAACTGCGCCTTGGCCTTGCTTTGTGAGCTGTGGGAGAGAGGGAAGGAGCCATGACTCTGCCTCTTCTACACCTCTTCCCATTGACTAACTCACATGAAAAGAGTGAGTACTGGTTTGCAGGGCAAAAATGGTATGGGAAGCTGAAAACAAAGTCCCACGACACAACTTTAAATACAAATAATGCTTACTTCTCTTATTTCGAAGAGGGGGAGTTAGCTCTGTTAGTCTGAAGTCAGGCAAAACGTAGGGTACAGTTGTATCTTATAAACCAGTTGTTCTCAATCTTTTCAGACTCAAGCCATCCTCATTAGACTCAAGCAGCTCCTCCTTCATTTTTGTAAATTGAGCAGCAACCCATTTCAAAGACTAACTTGATTACGGTGCTTACCTCCTTTCAGAGGAGTAAGGCAGTGAGGGTGGGGTGCAGCTGGGCAGGGAGGAGGGCCTTTGTACATGGCACAAAATTGGCTTTTAAAGTGGCTTAAATGCCATTTTGCACTGCTGTAATGGTGGTGCTGTTTGCACATTCAACAACATAGCCCACTTTAATGGTGTAGCTGTTTGCACACTCGGTGGCGTATTCCGCTTTAAATGACTTTGGTACATAGCAAGATAAAACACCTCTGATGTGTTTTAGTTTGCTATCTAACAAAAGTGCAACAGTGTACAGGGCACTGGGAGCTGCTGTGCTCAGGACTTGGTGGGCCCCGCACAGCTTAGGGGCTGTGGGACGCAGCAGCAGCATGCGCAGGCAGGGTCCACTGAAGAAAAACAAAAAAACCCAGTGAGCCTGATCTTCTTTTTCCTCCCCAGAGCCTGCCTACCTGCATGAGCTGTGCAGAGGCATGGTGCTTTCCTCCATAGCTGCTGGGGTGGGCAGTGCTTTCCTCCACGGCTGTGGTGTCCCACATGACCGCTTGGGCCAGGTGCCAGCAGGTGGGTGCTGCCTGGGGGCCCCCAAGCAGCTCAGAGATGGCTTAGCCCACTGGCAGCTCGCCCCCCTGACCACCAAAGAGGCAGGTAAGGATCGGGCCCCCACCCTTGTGTACACATCACGGGTGTTTAGTTCAGTTTAATTCTCCCTAAATTGATGCAGTGATTTTAAAAATCCACCATTTCAATTCAGGGACAACTAAACCGAATTAAACTGCCATGGCATGTACAAGCAGCTGGAGAGTCTGAGTTCACCTCATCTGTTTATCTCCTCGTTCTTAGAATAGGAGGGTTCATACCAGCCTTACATTTAGATTGACCTATCCAATAGGGATGTGCAAAGCTTTGATCCCTGATTCAATTCAGTGGAGATTTGGCCCAATTCGGTGGCCAAATCTCTGAATCCGAATTGAATCAGGAAACCCTTTAATCCCTCCAAGTCGAATCGGAACCCTTCGAATCAATGTGGAGAGATTTGGAAAGATTCGACGATTCAAACATAGACACAGCTTTAAATGTTTTTTCTACACGCCTCAAGGTACCAGGCAGCTCATGAACGCTGCGATGGTGGGGCAGATGGAGTGTCCCACAGGAGCATGGGTGGTGGTCCCCAGTGCACTTGACAGCAGACCTGGAAGTGGGCCAGAAGCACTTCTGGTCCACTTCTGGGTCCACTGGGGTGCGCATGGGGGAGGCCCCATCTGTGTCCTCCTAGCTCAGTGAATGGTGCCTCCTGGGTCTGGGGGAGGCACCTGGGCCCCCCCACACTGATTGCCAAGCTGGGGGGTACAGGAGAAGGGGAAGGGCAGCATGCTTAGAGGTGTTCCTGGAAGTGGAGTGGAAATATTTCCAGTCCACTTCCAGGTCAGCCATGAAGCATGTGTGGGGTGGTGCTCCTGTGGGACGCTCCATCCACCCCACCATTACTGTGTTCATGAGACATGCATGGTACCTTGAGGTATGTAGAAAAAACATTTAAAGCTGTATCTATGGCCAAATTGCTGATTCTTCAAATCACCATTGAATCTTCAGATTCATCTGAATTGAATCAGGGACAGTGATCCAAATCAATGAATCGAATCACTGTCCCCAATTTGGGCCAAATCTGAATCAACTATAGCCCGTTTTGCACACCCCTACTAGCCAGGTCTGGACATACAAGCATTCATGGGACTTAAAACACCCTGAAAATGTTGAGCCCAATCTAAGGTGAAGATGAACCACCTTGAGATCAACCTGAGTTAACCCAATCTAAAATGGGTTCACTCAGTCTGGTGAACACCTTTACATATTCATAGTATATCCTCAGGGCTGGGAAAGTACAACCACACATCCCCAAGACCACGTTATTCTTACCCAAACACCCTGACTGGGGTGACTATTTTTAGCCCCCTGACTGCTCCCATCCTAGATGAAGCAATCTCCCCCAGGGACCCACCAGGACCCCCTGGACCTACCATTCCCAATACCCCCCAACCTCCATGGACCCATCTGTCCCCGCTCTGTCCCAGGAAGTTACTTAAGGCTGTCCACACAGCAGCAAATGTCTGCATGCGCCATTCCCAGTTTACGTTTATGTGGTTAAACTGAATCCCATGAATGCACCCTAGCCCTAATCCTGCTCTTGTACGCTTATCTCTTTCACACTTTGCCTATCTCCTTGCATGTCATGCAGGACCCTTCAAAGTACAGTGCCCCAGCACCCTGGCTGGGAATCCCAGTTACAGACTAACTTAATTTTTAGGAGAGGGGATTCATTTTTCTTCAGTTAGTCTATAAGGGCATTTGTACACATGCACACACTGCAGTTGTGGGTACTTTGAAAAGCACCCAGCACTGCAGCACCTGCAATTGTATAAGTGGCAAAATACTTCAAAAGCACATTGCCACCATTTTCTGTGTCCCGATGCACATTCCTCCACTTATACAACTGCATGTGGTGTAGTGCGGTTCACATCAGCTCACGTGCAGAGTAGACTTGATTAATCGAGTCTGCTCTAAAGCGGAGGCTAACTGGTGCATTGCAGGATGAAAGCATATGTGTATAAATGCCGTATAGCACAACACAACCCTGTTTCTTCCTCTCATTGCACTAAACAAAAACAGGCTAGCTATCCTGTTCCATGCTAAAACAGGGTAAAAAAATCTTCAAACCTAATTTTCTCTGGGTGCATGCTATACTACTGGGAGCTGACTGATTAGCTCTGTAGTAAAGTGTCACCGTCTCCAGGTGAGGCACTATTAGGCCACAGTAAATTAATTCACTTTATTGTAGGGTAGTATTGCCTGACACAAGTATTATCCTAAAATGGAGTAGTTATACACCGTGCACATGTAGACGGTGATGAGACTGACTAATTCCCCAGCCATCCTCTACATGTATGTTGAGATGGGGCAGAGCAGCCCCAGTATTGCAGGCTGACTCCCAGGGTCCTCTACCACCAGGGGCTGCGCTGGCCTGGCTCAGTGAGTTCTGGTTCTGGATGCAGAAGTAAACACTGCACCTGGGAGCATTAATATCACATGTAGACGTGCTGTATGAGTAGGAAATTATGTACTTCCTCAGGAAATAAGCAGTGGGATGTTTTCATATTTGTAAGACCAGGGGAATTTGGTCCTAGTTTATCATATCTTTATGCATCTGCCAAGTCATATATATTTTTTAAATCTTCAGAATATGAATCATTTAGGGGTGGACAATTAAAACCAACCCTTATTTCTCTCTCTCTTTTTGTCGTTGTTGTTGTCTTTTTCATGCATACCTGAATAACCAAAAGAGATGAAATATCATCTTACACAGAGATGTTTTAACCTCTCCCTCCACACCCCACTGAAGTAGCTGCTGCTAACTTTCATGACTGATGTTGATACTGGGGACCTGAAGCCAATAGTAATTTCTGGCTCTGGGCACCAAACAATTACAATTCCCTGTTTCACAGGTCTGTGATAGAAATACATGCTCATGTATGATAAAAGGAGAAAACCAAGTAGATTTCTCTCCCATCTAATATATAAAAAAAATTAATATAAAGTCTCAATGAAGCTTCTCAACTGAGGAGAATACAGAATATTTTCATTATGTTAAGTCAAAGCCTCCAATTCATTTTGTCTATAGTAGAAAGATATGCAACAGTAACTTACTGTAGGCAACATTGCATAAGTTAATATCTAGCCCATTATTCTCGTGTATGTTTCCTGGAAAGAATGTTAGTTTTTCTCTATAAATGCATATTCCATTAGCTCATTAACTTTCTACTGTTATTGTTCCTATTCTCTCTAATGGATTCTGCTGATGGTTATACTCATGAAAGTCTGGAGTAACTCTGTTGAGGGCAAGCAACTGAACTGAACTCAATGAATTTACTCCAATTTACACCAAATTAATGAAAAGTTGAATCAACTTCCCTCTTTCCTGCTTTACACCTAGTGGTACTGGCAAGAAGCCCTTGAAGACCTAGGTTCTGTCCTCCTGCCTGAGGAAGGGACAGAATATGAATGATAAGCACAGGTTGCAACTAGCTCTGTAAAAACCAGCCCATTGGAAAAATCCAGGGCTGTTCTTCTGCACCAGTGCATAGGGGGAGAAAAAGGCAATGGTTGATGGTACTAGCCAGAAGTGTGTTGTGTTCTTGAAATTTGTGAAAAGCAAGGTGAGAGGCAAGGCAATAAAGCACACATCAGGAGCATGCATCAGAAGACATGGAGGCTTGGTCCTTCATGGAGACACTCTGGCTGCTAGCCAGCTGCTAGCTGGGCTGACTCCTACCCCCCGTGCGATCTAGCATGGCGGATGGGAAGTCAACTTGGTTGGGCTGACTCCCCACCCCCGGCGCGATCTACTGCAGGGGATGGGAAGTCAGCCCAGCTGGAGTGCCTTCCCATCCTCAGTGCTATGGTCTAAATGGTTTGACTTTCAGAATGCTTTGATTAGCCTCGTTTTGGTTCAAGGCTATTTCCTTGGTCTTTGTTTCACTTCGATTTTACTGTTTTGACCTCAAAATGAGTTGAAACAGTGTCGAAACAAGACAGCCAGCAAAATTTTGCGCAGCCCTACTCAACGCCACTGCAATCCAAATGCAAAGTAGAGCAGCACCTAAACACTACTTAAATTCCCAAAGGGGTCTTCATTCAGTAAACATGCCCTGACCACCATCAGCATTGAGGCCATGAACAAGCACAGCAGCCTCAGTCACTGTCACTCAAAAAGACATGGATGTGGGGTCATATACCGATGCATCTCTTTTAAATAATGTCCTAAAAGTTATAACACTCAGACAGGAAGTGGAAGAGCTGGGTTCCAGATTTCTTTAGCCAAAGAGCATTTAAACCTATATCCTCTCACTTCTCAGGGAGTGCTCCAACCTTCAGACTAGTCTGGGTAGGAAGCATATCTCTTAAGACTACACCACTGTTCAGGTTTGTAAAAGATGCATGTTTTAAAAGCCCTCCTAGATCAGCATCTGTGTTTGTATAATGTCAAATTATTTCCTGATGTAAACTGCTGGGCGCAGTACTGATTTACCCTGGCAAAATATTTGGCCCATTTTGTAGTTTGCATACCAGAAGAAAAGGTGGAACTGAGTGCATGCTGCTCTTACACTGGTAGAAACTCGACTGTCAGCAAAATGAGAATTAGGTTCCGTGCCTCCAATAATGAATACGAATTCATAAGTTAATAGGCCAGATGAAGTTTGAAAGGATTCCTTGCTGACACTCAAAGAAAATATTTATGCCCAAGTTTGGAAACCCTTTCTAGCCTTCCATGCAGATGAGTAATGCAGTTACTAGGTTCAATTTAGACACTTATTTTGAACAAGACCTTTCCTTTATTTTTTTTTATAGTGGATAACCTCAAAAGGAAAATGATCCATCTGCCACTAATTAACAGCAGAGTTCTTCCTTGTACTCCCTAAAGTATGCCGAATATGCAAACTCTATTTGCCTAGAACTGTTTCTTTGGCTTTTTTGGACATTACTAAATACGAATTGGAATTGTCTCCATTGCAATTATTTTGGACAAAAATGTATTACTCACATCCCTTCTTTCTTTTCCCTCTTTCTCCCTCTCTCCCATCCCTGCTCCGCTTTCTCTGTTTTTGCATCCCCATAATGCATTCTTTACCATGACACACATATATACATATGCAACAGCCTTGTGAGATAGCCTTATCCTTATTCTGCAGAAAGGAAGCTAAACTGTTAACAGTGAGGTGGTAAAATACTAGAAGATATGTCCGTGCAGTACAAGGCAGAGCTGTGCTGAGATACCACAAACCATCAATGCACATTAGGTTTGGAGTCAGAAGCAGCATAGCTGCTTTGTTTCATGGCCTATTAGTTTGGGTGCAGTTCCACATTAACATGGCTAAATTGGTCCTGGGTCAGGAACTAAGATACACAGAACTAGAGTGGGGTATCTGCATAGTTCTGCTTGTACTTGATAGAGGTACGCTAAGGGTTAAACCCTATTTCATCTTCATGTGCTTAAGTGGCCCATATATAGCTGCCCAAGTGCAATTTTTGGCCTTATATACAGTTTGGATTCTAGTTCCACCTGTGAAAGAATAAGGTTACCCAGGTATGTGCATACTTGTTAGCACTAAAACAAGGAGAAGGGAGGCCTATGGGCTAAGATGCTTGCCCAGACACCAGTTCTACCCAAATTCACCATGACTTTTCAGTGCCTTCAATTTAGTTTCTATTATATATAAAGCTATAGGATATTTTCTGTTCTTTGGGGGCAGAACTGGAACAAGAACCCAAACCCCAAGCCTTCCAGATCAACAGTCAACACACAGAGCCATTTAGCCCCACGTATCTTCTCCTCTTAGCTGTCCAGTAGATCAGCTTCAAGAGAAGGGCTTGGGCATGTTATGAGCAATGCCTAGTCCATGAGTTCATGATAAAAGCTCTTTCAAGTCCCCTGTGGGTGTAGGGAGGGACTAGAGCCAAATCTCCAGCTCTCTTGGCAAGTGCCCTAACTACTAGGCTTTGGCCTAAGAGGTATAAAACCTCTTTTTCTCCTCTACTGGGATCAAATACCCACTTGTAGGTTTTTCTCCAGCTAAAGTTTGGGGACTTACCTGGTGTTACATGCATGCAATACAGGTTATTCTATTGCACTTCAGCACCCACATAGCCAAAATGCAGCTTTCTGAGTATACTGAGAAGAGAAGCACAGGGCAAGCCAACTAAATGTATCCAACCTATGCATAAGAAGCAAAAATTACAGTGGTGGCGTACTTATGCATAAATGTGAAATAAGATTTAGCCCTCAGTATCCTTAGGCCGTGTGTAGACAAAACAAGGGCGGGTATATGCACAACACTTTAAAGCGGGCTAAATGCTTTTGCACAGCTTTAACAGTGTCAGTGTTTGCATGCCTCGGCAGCATATTATGCGGTAATTCCAGCCACTATAGGAAATTTGGCAGCATAATGCACTTTAAATGACTTAGGGTGCAGCAAACTAAAACTCCTCCTCGAAGTTTTAGTTTGCTGCTCTACAGCCTTGAAGTGAAGCACCGGGCTCCATGTAGCTCAGGGACTCTGCAGGAAGCCCTGCACACAGCCTGGCAGTGCCCCGGAAATCAGGCTCCGCCCACAAAAAGCAGCAAGCTGTGTGGCTAGGAGGCAGATAAGAATCTGGCTGGAACGACTGGGTGCAATTTATCCCTGAGGTCAGTGTCTGCATGTGCATTTAATTACAGTAAATCATTCTGTCATAAGATAGTACTTGTCCCCACAGTACTATCTTATGGCAGAGTTAACTACTTCACTGCAGCCTGATACTGGCACCTGTGTAGACAGTAAGGCTTTACTGCACAGCTAATTAGTCTACTAGCCACTAAAGTGCATATATAGATACACCCAATGAGTAGCCATCAGTGGCTTAATGTCTAGTTGGAAGGACACATCAAGTGGGATCCCCCTGTGGTCTGTCATGGGTCTGTATTTTCTCCATGTGTTAATTAACCATTTGGACAATGGGATTGAGAGGGATTGAGTTAGGCAATTTTTGGATGACATTAAGTTGGTTGGAGTTGCAGATATTTTGGAGGATAGGGCTAAGACCCAGATTTACCTGGATAGACTGGAAAAATGGTCTGCAATCAACCAGTTGAAATTCAACAATGGCATGTTCAGTCCTGCACTTGGAACAGAATAATTTTATCCACAAATACACACTGTGGAACGCCTCGGCTAAGCTGGCTATGCAGCAGTACTGCAGAGAATGGGCTGGGGGTTACAGGAGACCGTAAACCGAATATGAGCCAAATCTATTCAGCACTGGTGAGACCTCACCTGGAGTACTGTGACCAGTTTTGGGCCCCGCACTTGAAGAAGGATGTGGACATCAGTTAGGAAAGAGGTCAACGCAAAGCAATACGATTAGGGGCTTTGGAGACATGACTTATGAGGAAAGGCTGAAAGAATTAGGGTTATTTTGTCTGGACAAGAGAAGCCTGAGAGGGGATTTGATAACATCTTAAAATACCTGAGGAGCAATTACAGAGAGAATGGAGATAGGCTTTTCTCCTTGATGACAGGGGACAGGACGAGGAGCAATGGCTTCAAGATGCAGCAGAGGAAACTTTGGTTGGAGAACAGGAGGAATTTTCCAATTCCAAGGGTGGTCAAGCATTGGAACAGGCTACATAGAAAAACTGTGGGCTCTCCATCCTTGGACGTTTTCAAGAGCAGTTAGACAGACAGTTGGCTAGGATGGCCAGGGATGATCCTGTCTAGAGCTGTGACCTGGATTAGATGACCTCATGAGATCCCCTCCAGCCCTACTTTCCTGTGATCCTATGAGTATTTGTACGTGCCAAGATGTTTTTTCTCTTGTTAGCTAGTGCAACTGATGAGCTGGTGATGGTCAACGTGGATTTGGGAAAAAAACCCGCTGATGTTCAAACTATGAGTTGCAGTTATAGATGAAGGAGAAAAAGAGAGACGTGTTGTGTACAAAACTAGGCAAGAAGGATGCATAAAACACGATTCTCACAACTGGCCAATGCATGGTAGTGCACAGTGCTGCTTTCTGCCCTGTTTCTAAGGAACATTAGTTAGATTCTTTTTTACTGGAAGATCAGGAAATCATAAAATCAGGAACAGTGGAAATAGAGAAGGATTTCCTGCCTTGGACCACAGGAACAGGCAAACTCTTGCAGCCTCTTCCAGCCCCATTTTTGTCTATGAGTCTATGTGTGGTGCAACATTAGAGTACAAAATAATATATGCATGCTGACCAAAGGGAGAACATGGATATTTGGGATCTAATCATTCATCTTTATGGCCTCTTAAATCTATATTGTACTGATATCATGGAAATGCTTTTCTCACCTATACCACCTATACTAAAGAAGAGCTACAAGATGGAAAACCTGTAGGCATTATAGCAAATTGGGCACAATGTGAAGAATAAAGGGCAAGAGAATGCCTCTGAAATTAAATGGAAAAAAAAACATAATGGAGAAATTATTCTAAAAGTTCAGCAGTGTCAATAGGGCTAGTACTTTTGTCAGAGCTGAATGGGTCCATGCTGTATCAGCACTACCTAGTCAAGCAAATCTAAATACAGGATATCTTCCAGGGCATATATAATTTAAAATTAATGAATGAAGTGTGAATACTTCTCAGAATATGGCTCAGTAGCCAATAAGCTGGCAAGTAAAACATTTTGCAAGCAAAGATGGGGCTTGAATAGGGACCTGGGAACACAATAATAGTCCTTACAAAGTGCCCTAACTGGTCTCTTAATATGAAAATGTTAGGCAACCTCAACGTTTCACCATATTTTTGCAGTTTCTCACTCCTCTTGCCCATTATTACTCTCTCGTGTCATAAAATGTTGCCGGCGCTTCTCATTTATGTGACTGATTTGGAAATAATGATTTGTTTTACTGAAAGTCTGCTCATCTGATCAACATATCAGGTGTGAGTTTCACACATTTTCATGATTAAAACAGGAGCAGTGATCATGAGGTGTTTAGAAATGATCTTTATCTCCTGTGCATTAATATTTCTGCTGTGGGATGAAGACTTGCTGGGACCTTTACCTCAAATCCACATGTAAACAAGATACTTGATCTTGAGTAAGAAAGTAATGGAAGAGCTGATAACGGGTTCCCTTCCACAATGAACGGCAGAACAGAATAGAATGGTTAGGTTGCAATCACTGTCAATCACGATGATCAATGATATCTCATTGTTTCCTTGTGATTCCCCTACCTACTTGACTGTCTACCTGTTACCAGGTGTTTTATACATTGATTGCAAGCTTTTGAGGGCAGGGCACTCTCTTTTGATATCAAGTTTGAACGGTGCTAGTCCTGTAACGAGAAGAACAAATAGCCTTCATTGGCTATAGTTAACTAAATCCAATGGGACTAAATATCAAGTATGAGGTTCGTTACCTATTTTTGGATATATTCATCATTTACAATACAGCTCAAGCGTTCATATAATTGGCTGAGTTCTGAAACAGTTAAGATTTATTTCAAAGGCCAAAGAAATTTTATTTTTCTTCTGTAGATTGCTCTTCACGCACACAGTGTATTTTGTTCTGCTATCTAGTGTTTTCTTTATCATCAAGTAATGACCACATGTATGATAAAAGCCCTCCTTCAGAAACTATTTATATATGATAACAAGTCCCAGAGCTTGAAAAACAATAAACTGAGAATCATTTAGCTTGGGCCAACATCTCTAAAAAAATAAAGAAATAATCATAGCTAATACTGATCGCATCAGTAAATTCCCTGGCTCAGTGGACTAAATTTATAATGAGAAATGATTGCTCCCATATAATTTGCTTTATTGCTTGCAGCACTGAAACCCTGTACCGTAAATAAGGGCAACTCTCAAAAGACACTATGTAGGTGTGAGAAGGACAGCAGCTATTTAATAATAGCGGCCTGGAGCCTGAATCATGGGAAAATGTAGGTAGGCTGCGAAAGATTCAAGATCAAGGCAAATACAATTCTTAAACTTAGGGACAAGTTTCTATCCTGATGTGAAAACTCTTTTTATCATTAGTGTCGCGAGGCACCTCACTGCCCTGCTCCTAGAGAGTGGGAACTGCAAGGGAGAGAGCCCTGGCAGGACATAACGAGCACAGCTGCGGGTTGCCTGGGGCAACCAGGAAGTCAGCTGACCAGAAAGGGTAGAGCCTGGCCCTCATAAAGACCAGGGCCAAGGCCAGGCTGGTGGTTTCCTGCTAGCAGATGGAGAGGCAGGAGCTCCTGGAACAAAGATGCGAGCACTGCAGACTGAAGGATGGCAGCTCCGGGTCGTGGGAGCAATGTTGTTATAGCCAGGCAGCCTTAAGTTAAGTTATAACCAGGAGGCTTGTGTTTGTTTTATTAGTGTTTGTATTACACCAGTGGTTTGGGTGAGGCTATTAGGGGGAGGAGGAGGCCTCAGGGGCAACCCCTGGTTGCATGAGGAGCCTGGCGCCAGTGAGGGCGCAGTTCACGGGGTGCGTAGACCCCAGTCCAAAGAGGGGCATTTGAAGAGCCCAGGTATGGACATGGTGAGCCCTAGACAGGGGGCAGCATTTTAAGGAGCCCAAGGGTGGGCACGGTGAGCCCCAGAAGCGGGCAACATTTGAGGAGCCCAAGTGTGAGCACCCTAGAGAGGGGCAACATTTGAGAAGCCCCAGCGGGGGTGCGGCAAGCCCCAGGAGAGGGCCGCGTGAGTAAGAGCCCAAGTGAGGCAAGGATTAGGAAGCCCAGAGCGGTCATAGCAAGCCCTGGAGAAGGGGTGGTATTTTTTAGGAAGCCCAGCAGGGGCACAGAAAGTCCCAGAGAAGGGGGACCATTGAGAAGCCCAGGATGGACGTGGTGAGCTCTGGCAGTAGGCTAGTGCTGCAATAGACCTCAGAGAAGAGTGGGGTGCTGCGGTGGCCCCGGGTAGAGGGTATAGCAGTACGGTGAGCCCAGAGAAAAGACGATAGCAGTGAGGTGGGCCTGAAAGACCGGGGGCTTGATACGATGTCCCAGAGCAGTCGTAGGCTAGTGCTGTGATAGATCTCAGAGAGGGGCGGGGTGCTGTGGTGGTCCCCAGCGAGAGGGGATAGCAGTACGGTGAGCCCAGAGAAAAGAGGATAGCAGTGAGGTGGGCCTGAAAGACTGGGGGCTTGATACGATGTCCCAGAGCGGTCATAGGCTAGTGCTGTGATAGACCTCAGAGAGGGGCGGGGTGCTGTGGTGGTCCCCGGCGAGAGGGGATGGCAGTGCGGTGAGCCCGGAAAAGAGAGGGTTAGTGGTGCAGTGGGCCTGAAAGGCCGGGGGCTTGACATGAAGTCCCAGAGCGGACAAGGGTCCCTGAGAGGGACGACAATACAGAGGAGGCCCGAGAGAGCGGGCGAGCATACGGAGGAGGCCCAAGAGAGCGGGCAAGTTTCATTGCGACAAACCAACGTCCTTCCCATCTGCAAGGCTTGGGGCGTGGTATTAGGGGTTGGTAGGAGCCATGCATAGCCCATAAGGCTAGGGTGCCTGGGGAGCACCCACCATACAGGGAGACCCCAGACAGTCTGGGAAACCACGGGGGCGGAGGTCTCCATTAGCTGTGCCCAAGGTGGTGTAAGGCAGCCTCCCAACATATACTTAAGAGCAAAGACATGGCAGGCGAGAAATAGAGGGTGCCTTTGGGCCGGATTTGACACGGTGAGAGGGACCTCAGGGAGATCATGGCCCTCCCTGGCGGATCCCGCCGTGACAATTAGAAACAATTAGTTTCAGCTGCCTACTGAGTTGCTTCTTGGATGGTTTTTAAAAAATAATGTGTATATTTAGACTTAAGTAGAAAATTTCTTATGTTTATTTTTTGACCAGAATAGTCGTTGATATGTCTTTGGAAAAAAAAAAGAGGGGAAATAATTAAATATAATTTCCAAAACAAAAAGAAAACTTGATATTTTTTTTATCGGGCACATAACTAGTTTGTTTGGGGTTTTTTTGAATCCCAATAAATATTTTGGTAAATATTTGATGTTTTCTAATTGACAGACTTGTCTTATAGTGTTCCCTTTAAATATTATGTATCATTAACAATTTCATTGTATGATAATGGCTTTGAGTGACATTTTTTTTTGTATGAGCTATTGTAATTGAAATAGCCAGGGGGGGAAAAAAAAGTAAACATTTTAAAATAGCTTTCACATTTTTTTTCTTTCAATTTCTGATTTTGTCCATAGGAAAATGGCAGCGCCTGATATTTCTTGATCCTCTGAGTCTCTGGTATGTATGTCTTGCCCTTATGATGAATTGTGGTAATTCAGAGTTACACGTTCTTTGTACCCTGCCATGAGAATTGTGAATTCACTGACAGTAATGTTCAACGGGGAAAGTCAACTGCAAATTTGTCTGGTTATTTTGCCTTCATTCCAGAGGCCTGATTATAAGTACTGGGCTCATTGAGGCCCTGAACCAGTGAACACTTGGGCATGTTTGTAACTTTAACTCTATGAACAATCCCATCATTATGTGCTTAAGTATTTCTGGTAATCTGGGCCCAATCAAGCAACAGAAATTATTCTCTATATCTGGTTTGATTATCTTATATATAGGGTTTGATCGTACACAATAAAGCTGTGGTCATCAAATAGCTTATATCCATTTACCAGTCCACGAAAACTGTGTGTTTCCTTTTGAATATTCTGTAAACAAGAAAAAAGGCACAATTCATTGAATAAATGATATGTTTCGAGTTATCCTTTTCCTTCCATAAGTCGAATGGTTAAATAAAGATCCCTACTGAGGAAAGCCTTAAATAACATAAATGCGGAGAATACTCTCTATAGAAACCAATTCAGTGTATGTAGAATCCTATTAGTTTGATCCATATTAAAGTATATAGGACTTTGTTTCATTAATTCTCATCTAGATGTACAGTAACTTCATAATGGCATTCATCAAAGCCAAGCAGAAAGATCAGAAATATGCAGCAGTTGACATTGCTTTAATGATTCTGTACATTTCCTTAACCTCTATTAGGAGGTGAGAGAAGATGAATATCATAGATACTGGGGGGTTTTCTACTTGAAAGTAATACAGTACATCTGGATTGGCAAATGCTAAATAATCAGTCCTAGAATCTGACATACTGAATAGACTGGTCAGACTACTCAATTAACGGCTATAGGTATCATATGTGCCTTCTATCTGAGACATTTACACATGACACGGGATCCCTTAACATGAAACAAAATCTCTGACCCTTATTTCTGGTAGTAACAGTAGCTGCAACTACTTAATACGTTGTGGAGCTGCAGTTGTGAAATGTCTGTCTATAAATATTCTGGGTGAGATACAGAAAGTTTAGCAATATATGCTGCAAATCAGATTAATAATTTTTGAGGTCTCTTGCAGTTTACAGCAAACCATTTTATTAACCCTCGTGTTAGGGAGCGTATCATAAGTCCTCTGGGCCCTACATATTGTTCTTCTCCGACAGTATCCTAGACCATACTATCCAATCTAAAACTGAAACTAGGGGCACCGCCTTTGGTTGGAATAGTTCAGAATACATGACCTCCGCCAGCAGAGGTTTTGCTTCTGGAAATGTATTTTATTTGCATTTGGTTTGTAGAAACTCGTTGCAGCTAATATTTGTGCGTGATTAGAATTTTAGTAGATAATATACAGTAAATAATGCAACCATATCCAATAATCTTGGCAGGATTTAATTTTACGAAGTACTCAGCAAGTCTAAATGTCCTCATCCATGCCGTTAATCAGATTAAAGAAAAATAACAATACCTGACAATATAAAACAGTGGGCTTGACTCTTCTTTTTGTTACGTTGGTGTAAATCAGGAATAACCTCAATGAACAGTCTATTACATTAAGTATACTGTACTATACTAAGCATATTACCTATAGAAACCCCAAAGTTTATAAAATCTATAAAATGGCATAAATGAGAGCATTCAGAATATTCCAATGATATATTCATATTTGGGTGTATATTATACAAATGGTATGTATTAAGTTTGATATCATAGATTACATATTATTGCATATGATCTAAAACACTATAGAAACATATACATTAAATCAAAACAATTACTTTTAATAATAATATGTGATCATTTATATATTTCAATTGAATCAATTTAATTAATCTGTGTGTGTGTATGTGTGTGTATTTGGAAACTACCGTTACTTTCTGAAATACTTTTGTGTGTGTATGTGTGTTGTGTGTCTACACTACATGCACACTATATTTATATTTATGTGCACATACCCCCATAAGGAAAATCCACATAAATCTATACACACACACACACACACTATGTGTATGTATTGATAGATAGATAGGTAGATAGTATGTGCATGTGTATGTGCAGTGTAGACACACAAAACACGCACACACACAAGTGTTTCCAAAAGTAATGGCAGTTTTCAGATAAAACCAGTGTGTGTGCAATGGGTGGGAAACTACACAGCAGCTGGGAACATTGATGGTGACATCACTGAATGCACCCATACTTTACAACTATATGGAGAAGTGATGTGGTCCTGTAAAAGTGGTTTTATGTCAAACCTGTGTTTACTTTCTCAGATATCCACGTACACACACACACACACACACACACACAAGAAACACACAGACATCCATATACGTACACAGACACGGCTGTATGTACCTATTCTAAAAATGCTTTGATTGGCAGGAAACAAATACACTTTCTTTGTGCCACTGGCAATCACAAATTAAGCATCTATTTTTAATATATCTATTTTGAATTGAAGCAAACAAACTTTAAAGAGTGCTCTCAACTAACAAACACCAACTGCAGGTTTTAAACTTGTACAGCCAAACCTCTCTAAGCATGGCCTGCCCACCAAAACAGGACACAGTTAATGTGCATGCTTATAGGTGTCCTACTGTTTGAAAATATCTGCATTTACATAGGGATTTGGGCATTTCTTCAGATCCCCTTTCAAACAACCAATATGAAACGAAGAGAACTTTAGAAAACAGTTTTTTCAAGTAGACTAAAACTTGGCTTGTCCTGCGTCTTCTAATATGTTTTTCCTCTGTCTGACCTTTGCTCCGAATTTATATGATGGAAGTTTTCGGGTTGTAGGACTGGGAGGTAAATGTTTGTCAGTCTCAGAAGCTTTTTTGGAGAGCGCCCAGCTTCAGATCCAGTTTTATAAGAAAAAGAAAAAAAAAAAAGGGAGAAATATTTTTCATGCCGCTTCAATTAGGCCCCCGGGTGAAGATCATACAGCTTTGAAACTGTTCCGTTTTGACTGCGTTCCAAAGTGCTGCACACATTAGGGAAAACTAGAGTTTGCTGTAATGTAAACTGTTTAACATGCACACTGAGGTCAAATCTAAATTTTCCCAAGCGTTGGGGTTTGTTTAAACATTAGAACATGGTTTGGTGTCAGTGAATAGGAAAACTTTAATGTTGTGGGTGGGAATCTGCCCATCTTCCTTTGTTTCAGTTCCAAAGGCTACTGCAATAAAAATATTCATTTACCAAGGGGGCTATTGTGATAAGAATCCAAAGACATTATGCAATGGTGTGAAAGAAGCAAGCAGGCATAGACAACAGCATTGTGGTTGAAAAGAAACAAGTCTTCCTTTCTTTTTCTTTTTTTCCCTTTGTAGGAGTTCCAAAGTCCAGTTTTAAATGAAGGTTTTTCTTTTTTTTTTTTTCAGGGTGGTCTGGTTATCTGTGATCCCATATTTTTCCGATTGAACATAACAAAGCTTAAATAGCGATGAGGCTCGCTAAGTTTGACAACAACTGCATATATTATCTCTTGTTTTCCAGTCGTGCCCTTTGAACCAATGTGCACTGAATTTACCTGTCGAGTCTGAAGTAGACGCAGGGGGCCAGCTGGTATCAGCAAGCAAAGCTCCACTGGACCGCAGCCTTGGTTTGTGTACATCGGTGCTGATTTAGGCCAGCTGAGGACCTGGATCTGCCTTCAGTAAAACTGTGCCAATCTTTTTTCAGCTGAAGAACAGGCCCAAACTATTTAATATTATGGAACGATAGTTATTAATAATTGCTTTTGCATTGCCATAGAATAATACACTACCAGCAAGCACCATACAACCTCAGAAGATCCTGACTTACATAGGAAAATACATCTCAGTTTTAAAATGTTTGTTAAGAATGATATCAACCAGCTCCATAGACAGGTGGAGATATGGTGATGGCAATACTACTACTGAGGTCCAAACTGACCATCAATATGACTAGTAGGTCAACATTAAACCTGCCTTATCTTCTCTATAAAGAAGGGGGTAACAGCAGGTCTACAGTGACAGGCTATATATTCTAGATAGACTAATACAGTGGTCAGCAAGGTAGCATCGTGTCTTAATTTTGGACCCTATTCTTGCATGGAAACCAAATCTTAAGCAGTTGAAAAGCAGGGCAACTCCACTGAAACCCACAAAGTTATAGGTGTGTTCTCAGACTAGCTGCGGATCTGACCTGACTTTGATAGCAATGAATTGGCCGACATGTACCTGTCATACCCTGACCCTGACCCACATTTCTAATGAAACCTGATTATCAGTTATGCTAAGGCCCCTGGGTTTCTTCTGGGAGTTTAAAAAGTCTTTTCCAAGACAGTACACACAA
>JAGPOW010001296.1:133270973-133286629 GCA_030014935.1 Caiman crocodilus
GTGTGTGTGTGTGTGTGTGTGTGAGTGCATGCATGTGTGTGTGTGTGCGCGCATGTGCATGTGTGCGTGTGTGTGTGTATAAAGAAGTGGTGATCAGACGTTGCTGATAAGAGAAGCCAGTAGTGCTCCTGGGTGATGTGTGTATTCAACTCCAGGCTGACTCCTCTTATGCTAATACAGCCAATTTCCTCTTTTATTTCATTTCTGGAGCCTGAATCTGTGATCTCTGATAAGGTTCCCAAGGATACCGCCTTCACTCACAAATGGGGAAGTAAAGGGGGGTAGGTGACGGAGACGTGTAACTCGCAGAGAGCACTAGTGGATGAATAATTTAAAACTCCGCCCGGAGATTTGAGGCAAAACGGAGAGATAAGAGACACCACAGGGTCTTCTCTGTTTATTCAGAGCTTCATCTTCCAATGACAGGTGACCTCCAAGGTCAAGGGCATGATGGGAAATGAAACTAACAGTGGGAAAAGGTACTGCATCCCAGAAGGAAGTAATGATTCACTTTGTGTCAAATGAAAAATTGATCCTTTCTTCCCCCACCCCCTCTTGCAATTCCCCCCACCCCAGTTGTGGCGGAGAAATGATGGCCCTGATTCTGAAACCATTCAGCCTGGCACGTGGAAATTACACTAATGTGAAACGGGTGCGAGATAAGAATCAGGACCTTTGTGTCAGCTGCTTGGTATCTCTGTCCATACACAAGGAGTCGGCTTTGTCTGTAGTTTTATCAAATCGGATATGAATATGGATGTTACCTTAGAAACATCAGGGGCTGGATCCCAGCCTGTACAAATTGTTGCAGGTCTTTTAGCTCCAGTGGAACCACAGTGATTTGAGCCAGGCCAGAATCTGCCCTTGTGGATTTAAACAAAACCCTTTCCCTTAACAATTTTATTCCTTAATTTTATCAGCGTCATATTTAAAGACGACGGCAAAGCCACGTATTCCTCAGAAACATCTCACCTCCCCCAAGACATATAAAAGCAAAACAATGCACAGAGACAAGCTGTAACTCTTGCTGTCGCTTCTTTCGCTCGATAAATCCCTGAACTTTGTGCCTCTTTGCGATTAGAAAAATCTGAAGCTGTTCACCCCGGTCATATTTATATTGTTAGTTTTAGGATCTTACAAATTCTGACAGTAAGAAATATCCCTATAAGAGCTCTGTTCTGCATTATCAAAACCTTCTGCTCGGTCATTCCTATTTGTTTCAATATAATACAACCATGACCTCTATGGCAAAAAAAGGCAATGTCAAATGTTTCTCAGAGCTGGTTTACATTTCCCTGCCTTTTAAACTGCTGTTTCTGCTTTCCTCTGTTTGACTGTTACCCGTGTTTTCATTCCTGAGCAATCACATACCTTTTATCTTTTTAGATAAACATGAAAACATACTAAGGTCATTGCCCGGTGAGAAGTTAAGACATTGCGTGACTGCCACCCAGTCGTATCATGTATGCGTTCTCCTCCCAACTCCACCCACCACCCTGCAACAGTCCCTTTCTCAGAAATGTTTCTTCCTTCAAGGGTTTGAAGATGTAAGGACAAGCCACAAGCCTGACTCACGTCACAGCTTGCCACACAGGGCGTTCGAACCAGCTAACCTAATCCAAGCGTAGAGCAGCGCAGCGGATTGGCGCCATGCTGCCTGGACTTTTTGCATGAACCATGCCCAGCCCTCTCCCTGACTCGTTTTAATGTACTTGTTTGCATATTTATAGTATTTATAGCCTCCTTAAACTAGTGTACAGCACATGCCTTTGGGCCAAGTCCTTGGCCCCTCATGCACAGAAGGCATCCTTCTGGGAGGCCTTTTGTTCCAGGCATTTGTGTTTGTTTTAAGGGTGCCAGTTCACATGGCACAGAGGGAACTGGACCTTCACCTCACTTATTGTAGTACGAATAAGGAACAGTGCCCACTGTAAGGACAGCTCATTCTCAAACCGGTGCACACGAGATGAAGATCAGGCTTCATGGCATCACAAAGGGATAAGCTCTGAGTGGTGTAATATTGAAGTCCAGATCCTTCTGTACGGCTGGAAGTGTGGGGAGGTTAAGACGTAGAGCTATGCATATGATTAACCCAACTACACCCATGCAGCAGCAGTCGTTTCTGTGGCAGCCACAGGAACAAGGGCAATAACCATAGGTTATCTATATATACAAGCTGCTGATTCAAGTCACTTTATCCATCTATGCATGTATGTGCCCATTAACCAAAAGAGCCTATTGGGTTCTGAACCATTATTGTGTGCAGGTACGATGGAAATAAGTGTCTCTAAAATATGTGTGTCGCCTCTACTTTCATAGTATTCAAGCATTCCTAAGTGCAGGGACAAGCTATTTCTCCCTTTATTTTACAGATTCAAAGAGGCTAAAGTGGGAGAGCACAACCAGATCACCAAGTCTGACCTGTACTAGGCCCAGTGACTTGTCTTTGGCAAAGGACCACCTCTACCTTCACAGTGTAAACATCTGCTTGTTTTTTATTCAGAGGCTGTCAAATGTGTACTGCAGAGCAGTCCTGGCTGCAGGGACCTGAGCTCAGCCCCCCACCTCATTGCTCAGGAGTAGTCACTTCAAGCTCTCTGGATCATTTTAAGTCAGGGATGCTCAACCTTTTCCCCCTGTGGGTGAGAAGGGCAATGCCCCATCCATCTGCAGGCCAAGTCTGGCCAGTGGTCCCTATCTGGTGTCCGGCACAGGTGAAGTAGACACCACCCAGCATCATACAGGGGGCAAGGGGAAGCCCAGCCCCCGCAGGGGAAGTGGGCCTAGATTGGCCCTGTAGGAGGAAAAGAGGATGTAGCCCAACACTATGGCTGGAGGGACATGGCCTAGCTCTGATACAGATGTAAAGGGAGGGGTTCTGGTCTTGCCCCATGGGATGAACAAATCACAGCTCAGCTACAACTGGCCATGCAAGACTTGGGGTTCAATGACCACTGCTCCCCTGCCACCAAGTTCCCGACCCGGGGAAGCCCCACAGCCGGTCTCCAAGGCTCCAAGGCTGCATTTGACCCACAGGCTGGAGATTGAGCACCCTTCCTTTAAGAGGTGGATAATTGCTGGCCATTGGTGCCTGCGAAGCAGGAGTGTCTGGGTGTGGATTATTTCTCAGTGGTGGTCCCAAGCTCAGCAGAGAGGGAGCATGAGACACCTCAGCATTAGATTCAAAATTGTCAGTGCCAGCACACTATGTCTTGGGGTGACTAAGTTAGCCAATAGGGAACAAAGGAATGAAAATGTTAATTTTAAACTGTATTCCCTCACCTTCCTCCAAGCTGCAGGGAGGCACCTCCTCCATTCAATACTCAGTACCTTGAACTCAGAAACCTGAGTTGTTTCTGTCCAAATCTGAACCAAGGTCACTCATTTCCACCTGCTTGTTAAAGCTAGCCCCAAGGGCAGCCAAGAGTGACAAGTAAGCATAGCTAGAAGAGGAAGCCAGAGGGTATCTGGCTTGATGAAATGGGCACTGCAGTATAAGGGAGGGTGCCAAAGCTCCTGGTCCTGCCCAATGGTGTTTTTACAGTTAATAGTCATTGGATAAAAGGGTAGGGCCATGGCTGTGGATAATTTCTGTGCAACTAAAGGCGAAACACAAAACACCTTGCCAGGAGGAATGGTCAGAGATCTTTGCTCTGTCCTTCTTATGGTCTAGTGGCTAGGGCATTTTGCTGGAAAGTGGGAGATGTAAATTAAAGACCTCTCTGACTGAAGGAGTCCGAGATGAGAAGATCTTCCTGCCACACAGGACCCTCCAGCATGGTGGTACAAGGCTGCAAGGGGCAGGCTGGGTCTGTATGACAGTGGGCTGCAATTCATACCTGCCTGCTCCCGGCTTCTGTTGTGGAGGACAAATGTGTCTCTGAGCTGCAGCTCCTGGCAGCAGCTGTCAGGTAGAAGCAAGCCCCCTGCCACATAGGCCTAGCCCCAAGCCAGCATAGCTGGGGCAGGAGGGGCATGTGGCAGGTGGCTCTGCTCCCCCCACCTCACCTGACCACTCAATAACTCCAGGCAGGAGTCATGGCTTAGGGTCACATGCTTGTCCAGTTCACCGAGAACTGGGGCTGGAAAGAGGGGGAGCAAAGATCCATGCCATACAGACCTGGCCCGGTTCCCCCCATAAGTATCCCACCTCTTGTGCACGTGTCTTAACCACTAAGCAATTGGACTAAAATCTGGGAGGGCTTTTTCCAGCATCAAACAGTCAATAGTCATGTTCTTTCAACTAACATTTCAGGCACTTAAACAGAGCTTACATCCCTTCCCAAGGTGAAGAGGATTGCAGTGGAGCATAAATTGACCAAGAAGAACAAGATGAATTGTCCAGGGATCTAAACTTGCATGGCTACATTTATCTGTGCAAGTCCTACTTACTTTCAGGGCAGTTGGGTTGAGATAGGTCTTTATGAAACTAGGCAGGACTTTTGAGGACTGCATTATTCAGCTTAGTCACCCGCATTAGGGTGCTTTAATGCTCAATCAAGCCATTTTTATTTTTCCTAATACAGGTGGTGAACAGTTTAGTTAGCTAGTGAGTACACAGATTTTGGGGGGAACATGAAGTGCTCAATATGAAACACTCATTTACAGCAGCAGTGGCACATGCAGCCTGTGTGTGGCATAGGGCAAATCATGGAGGAGACAGGAAGTAGAAAGTAGCAGAGCAGGCCATCAGGTAGTGAGCACAGGGCAGGAAGCTGAAAGCAGAGCAGCAGATTGAGCAGTGGAAAGAAATCAGAACAACATTTTGTGCAGCCCCTTTCCCCAGCTCCACCCCCAAGCCAGCTGTTGACTGTCAACAGTGGCTGTGGGGAAGAAGAAGGAACGGACCTCCCCTGCCATGTGCCCCCCGCTCCCACCCCGCCCCAGCTATGCTGCTTTGGGTCTTGGGGGGACAGGGCCATGTGCCTGGCTGTCACACTGAGAACTGGGTTGGGGAGTAGGGGAAATGGAGCCCCCCATGCTGCAGGTCTCCCGCAGCTTGATGTCTCAGGTCTGAGGGGTGCCGGGTCAGGTCCATGCAGCAAGGAGCTCCACCCACCCTGTCACTGGTTCCCAGCACAGTGAAAAAGTGTGCAGCTCTGAGCCTTGGCTTGTGCCTGCAGCTACCAGCTGGTCTGGTGGTTGGGCAGAGGCAGGGGTAGAGATGAACCGCCACCATGCACCCTCCCTCTGCCCCCCAGTTCGGTGGCTGAGGTCTGTTGGGGACTGGGCTAGGTCTGCATGGCAGGGGGCTCTCCTCCCCACCTTTCTGCTCCCAGTTCCCAGTGAAGCAGACAGGCATGTGGCTCTGAGCCGTGACTCCTGCCTCCAGTTACTGAGTGATGAGGTGGGGAACGGGGAGCAGAGCCATTTATCACATGCTCCCCCCGCCCCCCACCTTCAGCTATGCTGGCTTGGGACCAAGCCTGTGTGGCAGGGGGCTCCCTCTCACCTGACATCTGTGGCCAGGAACTGCAGCTCAGAGACGCACATTTGTCCTCCACACCAGAAACCAGGATCAGGCGGGGGCGGGGAAGGGGTGGAGTGCAGCCTCTTGCCATACAGACCCAGCCTGCTGCCCCCTGCAGACATGTGCCACCATGTTGGGGGTTCCTGTGTGGCAGTGAGGTCTGCTCCCCACTTCCCCACCCCCAGTTCCCAGCACTGCAGACAGACACATGACTCCAAGCTACGGCTCCTGCCTGCAGTTGTCAGAGGGTTAGGCAAGGGTGGGGGATTAGGGAAACAGAGCCCCCACTGCATCTCCCGCTGTGCTGGCTTGGGGCTGGGGCTGTGTGATGGGTGGCTCCTTCTCCTCCCACATTGTCTCCCTCCCCCATCCCCACCCAGCCTTGCACGGAGGAGACAGAGGCTTTTCTGGCTCCTGTGTGTGACAACCTGGGGGCAGGGTTGTCCTAGCACTCATCCAGAGCAGACAAGCACTAGTAGAGGCTAGCAAGCTGCCCTGCTGGGGCACCTGGGATGCTAGAGGACAGCAAACTAAGGTGATTTGCTACAGGTTCTGGTGTACTAGTACCATATACTGCTCTAACCTAAACCAATAGTGTCTAAAACTACATCCATCCAGGTCTATCTTAGACATGGTTCAGACATTTTTAAAATGGTTTATGTGTTCTGAACTTCTGTTCTGTTACACATTTAGACCAGTTTCCAAGCACTTATACCAGTGTATATGTAATGTCACACTGTTGACTTTAAGCAAAGGGAACAGTTGAATTGACTGATTCTGGTCCAATTCCTATATTCTGGTTTCCTCAAAAGTCTTAATCAAACTTTGGGGCCTAACAGTCTTCCTGCCTACTTAAAAATTGATTGTGTGGTAAACCTACTTCTTTTAATAATAATTTAGAAGTGTTTTTCCTCTTCAACAGATTACATTTTAAGAGACTAAAAAGAAGGTAGTAAGGGTAAGAAACAGTCATTTAAGCACTATTTGTTCGGCTTTTCTCGCTTACCAGCAATACCACAGCATCTGAGCTGTTAGAAGAACACATTCCTATTGTGTTCTGCATTACTGCCCATGGGGGAAAATTATTCCAGATGTTATTTAGACTAGCTTCTTTCCCAAAGCTTTAGCAAATATTGCAATGACACTTCCATTATCAAAACTAGGGATGGGTCATTATATAAACCAATAATGGAAGCACAATGAATGCATAAAGGGCATAAGTAATACCTTTCCACCTTATTTTTCAACTTCATTGGGTGTCTTGACTTCCAGATTATAGCTGGAACTGGAAATTAAAGTGTCTAAACCTGTCTGGAAGTTTGCATCAAATGTGGCCTCAATGATTCAGGTGCTGAATGGCTGATATTCTCTTCTGGACGTGTCTACACATGCAAATGCTGGTGGATGGGTTTACTCCAGAGTGATTTACTCTGGACTAACCAACCATGGACAGATGTCTACACATGCATGCATTTAGGATCAGATTTGCTCCCACCCTGCCCCAATGCAGCAGCAGCCAGGGGTAGCTCTAGGCTCCCCTGGGTACTAGCCAGGGCTTGTAGGGAGCATGGGTCCGGGAGACAGCTATCTCCTGGTAGGTGATGGGAGATTGCTCCCTGTCCCCAGGAGCTGCCTGCTGCCGAGGTGGACCCTGGTGGTATAGCCTGAGTAGGGAAAATGCACCCCTGTTCTGGCAACAGGGAGCTTTCAGCCCTGGCTCCCTGACTTGGGGCAGGGGGCTTGGAAAGAGCTGTGGGGGAGGAGCAGGTCCCAGGCCCCATTCCAATGGTGAGGCAGCTAGTAGTGAGCCCCTGCCTGGGGCATCTACATGTGCCTTGCTGCACAGTAATTATTTCTAAGTTAATTTACTACTTGCATTTGCAGGTAGCAAATTAACTGCTGAGTAGAGCAAATTACTGCATACTAATGGTCTGCATGTGGAGGTGGTGATGTTTACTATTCAGTGATTTGCTCTACTGCACAGTAAAGCACCTGACATAGACACACCCACTGAATAGCAAATCCCTCATTGACTTTGATAGTAGACCCAGGATTTCACCTAACTAATGAAGTTGTCTCTCTCCAGGAACCATTTTCCCACTTTGCAGGGATGGGGAGAGAGGCATGCAGGATTTAAAAGATGGGATTAACATAGGGAAATGTCTGTGCTACAACTGGGAATAGAACTCAGCTCTCCTGACCTCCACTCGTGCATGCTATCTAGAGGAACCATCTATTTTGGTTATAGAGCTGTGCACTGAAAGAATAATGTTAATGGCCTTCCAAGATAATTCATCCCTGATGGCCCTTAAGAAATACCCTGTGCCAAAACGATAGTTCAAAAGTAAGGTCCACACTGGAGAGTTAAAGAGGGAAAGAGACTTTTGGAAGAATTGGAGAGTTCCTGTAGACAGAAAGCATTTGCGTCTTGTTTCATTTATGCTTCTTTTACACTGATGTAACACCGTTGATTACTCTTGATTTATGCCGGAGTAAATGAGAGGAGAGTCAGATCCCAAAGGAACATAATACAGACCACCTGTTCTGAGAGAACAACTGGATTAAGAATTGACTTATACTGCACATATAAGAAACACGTGAAAAGGCCGTAGTAGGAGTAATGAGAACCTTCAATTATCCAGACCTAGACTGGATTACATTACGTGGAGGAAATAAGGTTGGCAGCATGTTTGTGGATCTGGGACAGGATTGCTTCCTAATTCAATATGGGTCACAACCAACCAGGAAGGAAACTATATTAAAGTTGTGATTAAGCACTGAAGGGGTATGATTGAAAATAGAGAGGTAGGAAAGAAGCAAAGATCATAAACTCAACAGCAAAGGGACAAATGACAGAGAAAGGCTTGAGGTAAGAAAAATGACCCAGCCACTGAACTTTGGAGAGGCCAATACAGGAAATATCTGAGATATACTGGTTTGTTCAAAGTTTATATCAAGATGAATCAGCGCCTTGGTATCTATAAAAACAAGCCATTGAAAGTCAATAGAATAAAATCCCTTTGTTGTTTGCAATCCAAACACATTTCCTAGAAAGGTCACAAAGACTGGTAAAAAAAGTAAGATCGCACTTTCTTTTCTTTCTTACTGATATAATAGCTTCTGTACTTGGGCTTTTACTAATACAGTCATCTCCATAAGAAAAAAAAATAGTATTCAAGCCAACATTACTATACAGGCAAAAGATTTTAGCGTAACCCAACTTAAGCCATTCATGGTGCCCCAGTTTGTGTCAAAGCTGCCATCTGTCTAATAGCCTGAAGGGGCATGTCCCGAAGTTGGGATTGCTTTCTTATTGGAGACAGAAAGCTTACACCTCCAGAATGCAGAAATTTAGATCCATCTACCTGATGCGACAGCTCTGGGCATTATTTAAGATGCTGAATAGAATAAAACTGATCAGACAGTGGGACATGGGGCGAAAGGTGAGTTTTCAAATAACTTGGTTCTAGGTTCTGTAGGGAACAGAACTGGAAGCAAGTCGCAAAAACTGTGGAGGAGAAGACAGACGTAAAGTGAAGTGCAGGAGTGTTGGTGTCAAATTGTCTTCGTGTCAGAACTATTTCAGTTGGGTGATTAGGGTTGGAGCTGTGCAGTAGGCTCCGCATTGGCCAGCCATGTGTGTGGCTACACACCTCACTCCCTCTGCTAGAGACCAACACAGCTACAACCTGTATACTGTGCCACAGCCTAGGCATTCACCAGAAATTTTGAAGCTCAATCACTGCTCCTTGCATTCACCAGTCATTCAATAAAATGGAGAGAGGGGGGATGCGTCTGTTCCATCTAGAGCATGAATCCAAACTAGAAACCAGGACCTGCTTCTTTCCAGACCAGCATCTTATTAAATCACCCATCTTCTGGCTTGCTCTTTTCCTTCTGGCACCCCTGATTGCTCAGAGGGCCACTGTCAGAAGGAGCCCTGCCTGGATAACACTTAACCTAAATCACATGTGTTAAAGAAAGGAAAGTCCTGGAAAGTCAGAGACATACAGATTTAAACCCCATCTGGGCAAGTGTGTAGCATAGAACCCAGGTCTCTAACTACTTAGATGACTGTACTATTGCGGTTAGCCCCCCGCCCCTCATTTACCATTTTTCCCCAGAATTTACTCATACATACAGCTTCTGCAAACGGTAAAGTGAAGTCCAAAAATCGAGATGCAGGACTATACAACCCAAGGGAAAAAGAATTCCACCCTGCATGTGCAAAGGGCTTTGGGATCCATTGGGATGAAATGTGGTATATCAATATAATGCATCATTTTAAATATGAATATATTGCCAGCTCTTCTTCAGCAATGCACTTCACAAGTTCTGCTAGTTGCTAAAGCTGTTCCTAAGGAAAAACATGTATTTCACTTCCAGTATAAGATAACAATTTGTGTTCCATTTGCAGCCCACACATGGATGCTGCCTCCCTTCCTTTCTCTGGTTCCCAGATTTCGTAAGGAAAAATAAAGTAGCCAACTGGGAATATAAAAGACCAGCAGGGAGGGAAAATAAAGAATGTCAGTAGGGAAAATTGTAAGCAGTCATCAGAAATGATTAAAAGTAATGCAGAGTAGTAGAGGGAATCCAAATAAAGGAAATAAAACAAAACAATACATAAGAGAGGCAGACAACTTGACAGTAGGCATGCCTACATGCTCATTAATGCCCAGTCATTACTGTGCATTTAGTTTAGGACTTCCTTAATGAGGTACTAACTAAATGCACAGTAACTACAGTTCTTGCGCAGTAGCGCCAGCGCACATTTTTTTTTTGTATGGCACAGTAGCATAATAACACTGTGCAGTAGCTTATTAGCATTGTTTTTGACCAGCACACTACTGCTCAGTGTTATTAGGCTACCATGTAGTAAGAGTCTTGAGTAGATGTGCAAAGTGAGTCAGTAAGGCTATTAGAGGACAAATGTGGGAGATACGTTGACAAATTAGTTTGATTTTCCCCAAGAGTTTGAAGGACTTCTCTACTTCACTATCCACCCCACACCACAGATGGTTTATATTAAATACCTAAGGCTATCATGCATGCTCATGAGGACTGGTGATGCTAGTTTGTCCCCTTAATAGGCACTTTTGATCAAACATAAGTGATTAGGTTCAATACAGGAGGAACTGGATGAACCTTTATGGTTTGTGGTCAGATTACTTTTCATAGAGTATGGCACAAAGCACCCTGGCTCATGGTGAAGAAGCATAGCCTCAGCAGATCCCTGATAATCGCAATAAAATAACTTTATACCAATGCCAGTAGTGGAGTGCTGATGGACTACAACATTGTCAAATGGTTTGCAACTTCAGTAGGGGTGCACCAAGGTTGCCTGCTCTCATTATGCCTTTTCAACCTCTTCTGCAAGCAAATCATGTCATACAGCTTAGAGAATTTTACAGGAACTGTATCGGTTGGAGGGCGGAAAATCAACAACCTGTGCTTTGCTGATGACATCGATCTGATAGTAGGGACATCTGAAAAGCATCAAGAACTTACAGAAATGCTAGACAAAACTGCACAGAGCTACAGAATGGAAATAAGCATGAGAAAAGCAAAGTCATGACAACCTCCAAGATCACCGACAGTAATGTTGATGGGAAGACTGGCAATGAAAAGTTAGAATATTACATTATGACGCTGATGGTAAAGTTACATCTGCTGCATGCTGTGGTCATCTCTACAATGTTTTATGGCTATCAGACATGGACACTTGATAAAGTTAGAGAACAGAACTAGGGCATTTGAAATGCGCTGCTTTAGGAGACTGCTGAGTGTCCAGTACATCAAGCATAGGACCAATGATTCTGTCAAACAGCAAATCAGTCAATAAATTGGAACCTACAAACCATTTCTGGAGGCTGTCAACCAGTGGCAATGCGTTGGTGGTGCACGGGGGTGCACGTGCACCCCCTGAGAGTGCTGGTGCACCCCTGACTGGCCACACTCCCCACTTAGGAAATGGGCAGGGAGGGCAGGCGGGGCACTGGTGCCCCCCTGTGAGTGCTGGCCAGGGAGTGGGAGCACCGGATGTAGGCCAGCAGTCACTTCCAGAATCACCATGGGCACCTCTGGGAGCAGTGTGGCTGCTCACTGGATGGTAAGTTTTGCCATGGCCCCAGCTGGCAAGATTGACCACAGGGGGACACTCCCCCTGGTTGGCTGTGGGGGACCCCCAGTTGCTAACTGGTCACTGGGGGGGACACATAGCCCCGCAACTAAGGTTGCATCAGTCATCCATGTTGTCAATAAAGGAAGCTGCAATGGTTTGGACACATCACTAGAAGGCTGGATACCCTTACCAACACCATAATGCAGAGTGTAGTGGAGGGAAAGAGAAAAAATAGGTAGACCCAAGAAGACCTGGGAAACAAATATTAAGGACTGAATGGGGCTTCAAATGACTGAGTGCACAAAGCTAGCCAAACAGGGAGAGAGGAGGAGGAGGGTTGTTACACCATCTAAGGTACCCCAATGGTTGAAGTGGTCCTCTGGACTGACTAGACTTAAACTATATTACAGTCAGACTACAAAGGAAGTATATGTGTTGACTCTATGAAAAGCCATATAAATATTTTCCCTCCCTCTGTGCAAATCTTTAAATGAGGGTGGAATTTTACCAATGGCAGGAGTGAAAAAAGCATGAGCCGGGCCCTGAAAAATCACAAGATTTAAACACCTTCTCGTGTATGACCATGTGCATGTTTCTACTAGTACTTTTTATTTTGGTTTCTAAGTACCTAGGGCATCTGAACTTTTTGCCACAGCTCTGAGGTTTAGAAACTCTCATTTTTATGAAAACTGGGATTCACACTGACTTGCCATGGTTTAGCTTGGATTAAGTATGTGCACATGGACAGTTATTTCAGAAAACCTGACATGTAGGAAAGCTTTGCGCTCTTTTATTTTGCAGGAAATTGTTCATATGTTCATGCCTTTCTTGAAGGGTTAAAAATAAATATGTGAAATAAAAAGGCTGAAAGAGGCCAGAAAGTGGTAACTTCCATAGAAGTTACTTCTTATCAAATTGGCCATGATTCACGTGCATTTTTTCACTTCTCCTACCACACTTAATTGTTTATGCTTTTTTAGATCATGGTGAAATGTATTTGAGAGTGCACGTGCACACACACACACACAAATATATATATATAGGGCTGGAAGGGACTCCAGGACATATATATGTGTGTGTGTGTGCAGTCATATATAAACCTGTGCAGCATGCAAGCAAACTGGTAAATGAGAAGCTGGATTGAATGTACATGTCAATCTAGCCAGTCAAGTTATTCTTTAAAGCTATTTTAACCATCTTAATTTTCAGAGAAGTAAAGTGTATTTAAAATGTATTCTGTCCACTATCTATGGAAGGAGTTTTATTTTCTAAAGCCTTTTTCCAAAACTAAGTTCATTATCATTTCTCTTTATCATATTGCAACTGTTTTTGGGAGGATGTGCAAACAACATTATAGACTCTCTGACTTCAATAGAACTATGATTATATACCTCATTGCTCATCTAGTCCAATGGTTGGCAACATTTTGCTGCCGTAGGCTTGTGACCTGATCCCCTGCTGCAGGATGCATGTTTCTGGGTTGAAGGTACCCTTGCTTCTCCTCCCTGCAGATACTTGGCCCCTGTGTCTGAAGACAACTACAGGCATGAGAGAACAGTGAGGAGGGCTACTGAAGAGAGTGTCATTGAAGGTGTGGACAGCTTGGTGCAGCTGCATGCTACCTGATTCCCCATGCTGTCCCAGATCAGGTCCTGGACTGGATCCATCCTTGGAGCCATAGGTTGCTGACCCCAATCTAGTCTCATTAAAGTGAAATCTCATCTAAATATGTTAGGCACTTAGATGACCCCAGTGATGTATTACATTGGTGCCTTGCAACTTTGGATTTATTTATCCTCACAACATTCACATGAGGTTGAAAAGATCTATTATTCCCTTGGCACAGATCTGGAAGTTGACATATAGAAGAACTAGGTGGTTTTCCCAGGGTCACACAGGAAATCTGTAGCAGCGCCAGGAATACATCCTGGTCTTCCAAGTGCATCATTAATTTCCTGCATCCTTCTGCTCTTCCCCAGCTGAAGATCTGCCCCATTGCCTGTTATCCTACACTGGGAGGGCTCACCACAGCGACAGACCTCAATACTCAGGGGCATGATATGTGCGTGATTCAGTGTTCAGAGTGGGAGGGGCTTGAGGTAGGTGTAACTTAAAAGGCGCCATTTGAAATTCATTAGGGCAATGAGCTCCTTAAATCAAGTGAGCTGCATATGCCATTAGGCATCAGAAGACACCAGTTTCACTAATACATAGGTCTTGTGTGAGGTGTCTAGGCTTTCCACAGTTGCTGTGTACCTCCGTGGTACAAAGCAAACCATAATGTACCATAAGCCTATTCAGATGTCTATAAATATTAGAATATCAGTTGATTTAAACTAAAGGTATACTGTAGATTATAGTGGTTAGTCAAGTTCAAGGTATGTTGACAGGCTTATGGCCCGATTTCCCACTGCCTTGAACACTGTCATGGATAGAACCTTACTCCAATTGATGCTGGTTTGCATGGGTGTGAAAGACAGCATAAGGTGTTTTTGAAGTTCAGCCATTATGTCTGGCAGTTGTGGTGAGGATTGTCCCCAAAATATGTAAGAGTAGGTTTTAAAAAACGCACATGTCTAGGCCGGTTGAAAAGGAGATATTCCTAATTTGAGCAGGGGGCGATTTAGAAGACCTCCTGAGGTCCCTTCCAGCCCTATGTGCGATTCTTTGTGTAAAAGAATGGAAAACTAGGCCCACACTAACTTCTCTTCCGATTTAGTTTTGTTTTCTAGGTGGGTTACAGGTCTCTGATCCTGTATCAGCCTAGCCCTGGCATCAGCATAAGGACTTCTTCAGTTTACACCACTAGCGTAATGGACTTCGTGTCAGTTGTGGATTGCAGTGTTGTGCCATGCCAAGCCCGGTGTTGGACTATGTGAGATGTGACTTACATAAAAGCTCTGAACTCCTCGGTTTATGTTAGTTTATTGTGCCAGGGGATATGTTTCCTAGCCAGCTCTCTCCTGAATTCATCCCTCCAGCTCTGTTTCAATGGTGCAAAGCATAATAGAGAACGTCCCACAATCTATAATTCAAGAAACATGCTCAACTACAGCAAAATGATTTTGTTCCAGATGTAAACATCCTAACTAGATCATAGCAAAGACGTGGTTAAGAAAGAAAGAAGATAATGCCATAGATCTTATTAATCTAAAATTAATATGTAGGGCTATTCTCTCACGTGGCGTAAATCATTATAGCATGACTGCATTGAACAATGCTAACTCTTTGAAGTCAATTGGAGATGTGCTGTCATGGTCACCAGTGGAAGACATCAAGATAATCTTCAACATTTCAGTTTACACTTCCAGAATATGGTGATCATAGCCAAATCATACAGTCATAGAAAGTTAGGGTTGGAGGGACCTCAGGAGGTCACGTCTAGTCCAACCCCTGCTCAAAGCAGGACCAGCCCCAACTACATCATCCCAGCCAAAGTTTGGTCTAGCTGCGTTTTGAAAAGCTTCAAGGATGGAGCTTCTACCATCTCTTTCTTTAACCTGTTCCAAAGTTTTACTACCCTCCTAGTGAGAAAATTCTTCCTAATATCTAACCTAACCTTCCCTTGCCCCTACTTGAGACCGTTGCTCCTTATTCTGTCCTTTGCCACCATAAATGGGAATCATTTGACCCAAACCATTCTGCACTGCTTTTCAGGGAGATAAAATAGAAATGAATAATTAACCTAAAATCAGAACATGAACAAAACTATAGGCCCTGGTTCTCTTCTCACTCACATCAGTTCGTAAACAGTGCACCTCCATTAACTTCTCCGGAATTAATCCTGATTTCCACTGGTATCAGCAAAAAGGAAAGCACCTTCTTGATTTTAGTGGACTGCTTGTAGAGAACATACTGTTCTCCATGACCAAAAGCACGGAAGTCTTCCTACTCTATGATTTAAGTTATACAGGTTTTCTGAGTGCTGTGTTCCTTGCTTAGATTAAAAGGCCGAATCTTTCAGTTGGTGTCAGCTCTACAGGAGGTCTCTAATCTATACCAGGTGATAATACAGACACATATTTGGATATCATATTAACCTGAATAAGCCGAGAGGATTGA
>JAGPOW010001296.1:133287155-133358471 GCA_030014935.1 Caiman crocodilus
AGGGGGAAAAATCCTTGCTCACTTCAGCAAAACATCCTCTGGGAATTTCTATTTTCCTTGAACTAGACAATTAAATGGTTGCCCCCTGTGGCTGAAGGAATCCTCCCCTTTCTTGTCCCATACTCAGGATGCTTGACCTTTCACTGATGATTGGTCATAAATTAGCTGACCTAGGGCAAAGAACTATAATTGTGAGAGCAGGCTGTAAGGAAATGGATTTCTATGAGGGGTTGCACAAGTTTACATGTACCTTTTTTTAGGCCACCAAAAATGCTGAAAATGCAGCCCTGTTAGAGGTAGAGGTTGTTCACAGCAAAGATCTCCCTAGTGACCCAAAATTCTTTCCAGCCACGGGGAAGGAATGACCCCTGAGCCTTGTGAGCAAGCTAGCTCGGCAGCCTTTTCTCTCCATTCCCCTGCGCATGAGGAAGGTAAGAGTTTGCGAGCTTATCAGGCTTCAGTGGAGCTATGCACTTGGGATAATTCTCCTATGATTTTTTGTTTGAAAATGATTCTATAGGTTCTTTCCCCTATAGTTATCCTATAAGCAACACATTACAGGTCAGACCCTCATTGGCTGCAAGCTGAAAAGTTTCCAGTCAAGATTGTACACACCAGAGTGCCTGGCTCCGTACCAAGTTGTGCCATGACATTTCTTTCCATCCAGGTGGCCTCAGGGACACATCACCATAATACCTGTACGCCTCAAAGATGTTTCAGTATCAGTGGTGTCCAACCCTGCTGCCCTGCAGGCCAGATCAGAGATGCAGGGCCTGTAGTACCAGGCTGGAGTGTGGGACCATGTCATCTGGCAAACTGGGTGCCACAGGAGCAGTGGCAGTGTTCATTGCCACCATTCCCCTGCCACCAAGTTTCCAGACCCATGGGGAGCCCTGTGGGCTGGTACACATGATTCATAGGCCAGATCTGCCGTGATGGCTAGAGATTGGGCACTGCAATTTTATATTTAACAAGACAATAACATCCTAAGATAGATAAGTACTACTGTGCTCCATCCTTTTAGCGGTGGGGAACAGAGGAGACTGAAGTGACTTGCTCAAGGTTGCTTAATTTCTCTCTACTGAAGCTCAGTTTACCTTCCACCCCCCTAAAATCCCTTTCCCAACAGAAAGCTCCAGCTGGATTGTCGATACCTGTAGGTGAACCCAAATTTACTTTCCAAGCATGGTGGAAAGGTATTCTTGATTTAATCAAGACTCATTTCCCTTAGAGCATTTGGGGCTTCCTTTACTCTGGACTCACTAGGCATGTCCTCAAAATGGGAACATGCATTCCCTGGAGACAACTAGCAGCGGCCCATATATGTGCCACTGCTGGATGTCCCAGGGGAATGCCCCTGCATGTGTGCTCTGGTGCACAGCAAGCTGCCCTGCGTGGGATAGAGGAGGCTGGGGCCAGCACCAGGATTGGCCACAGCAGCTTTATCTAGAGCCCTGGCACCTCCTGCGATACGGTGGCGGTAATCCAGGCACATGGAGCCTGGTGGGCAGCCAGAGCATGGCTTTGACCAGCTAGGCTCTGGTTTCAGACAGTGCACATGGCTGCTATGTGCTGCACCATGTTTTTATCTGGCATGGGTTTTTTGACACGGGGGGGTCTCCCAGCGTCAAAAAAACTCCACTGCAACACATGCCTGCGTATGCAACATGTGCGGTCTGCGGTGTCACAAACTGCATAAGAGCACTTGTCTGGATGTGCCCATTGAGTCTAGGATCATACCTTATGAGTGCAAGACTTCAGACACACTGGGAAGTCATTTTGAAGTGCACTATGCACTCATTACCCCATTCCTATTTCCAGGAGCCGTCTAGTGATTTCATAATCTACCTTCCAGCCTTTTCCTGATATCCCTATTATAGACCTTAAAGACTGACCAGACTTGACAGAGCTTTTCACATCCTGAGTACGAAGCTGGGTTTCCTCACCCGGCTGAAAACTATTGATTTGTGATCTTTAAATACCTAATCGGATCTTCTTTGTATGTTGTATGCTATGCAACAGTGCTGTCTCAAGGACATCCTTTCTTGCGGGGGGAATTTGGTATCACCTTCCCCCCAGCCATACCCCATCACAAAGCTTTTCATAGGGGCAGCATCCAGGCTTGAGGAATGAAATAGAAAGCTCTGTCTTAGAAAAGATTAGCACTAAGGCAAGTTGATGATATGTAATTTCCTTTCCTCCAGTAGAGCTTGCTTGGAAGTCATCAGGTTAGGAATACAAGGTACTACTCATTCTGCAGGACTAATGAAGCTACTTGGGGATATGGGGAAAAAAAAACCCACTTTGCACATTTCTTCCTGCTAACTGCATCTTGCTGATTTTACCACTGGAATTGCCGGACATTACTCAATTGTAGTAACAAGTTATTATGAATGACAAAGGCAACAGGCCTGAACCTTCTCAGTTGTACAAGAGTAACTCCATTCAGTTCCGATGTTCTGGATTCTCTTGAGTTCTGGGTACATAATCTGGCTCCTTTGCATCTGTGCTAGGGACAGAAATTACACATAAACTGGGGTAACTGATCAGAAACTGGTTCAGATCTGTAACGCAACAGAAGTTCAGTGCACACAAACCACTTTCATAATGGCTGAAACTAATTTAAGATAAACCTGGAAGGATGTACTATCAAATTTAACTGATTTAAATTAAATTGGTTTATTGAACTTCTGTCTCAGATCCCCTTCTGTTTCAAGTTAACTCACAGTTCCCCAGCATCCCAGGATATTTTCCACCCCAAGGCTAGTCTTGTCTGCTCCAGTGAGCAGAGAGATATGCTCTAGTGTCCCTTAGTTTCAGGCCTGAGTCACTGCAGGCATGTGGCTGCATTTCCAGAATGAAAAGTGAATGTCTGTTCACTTGCTAATTGGTTCAATCTATGCAGATTAGACTAACCTAACCTGCAAAGATTGAATTGGTTCAGGATTGGGCTTTTTGACTGGGTACTTAGACCTCAAGCTTAACAGGAAAGGATAGATAGAAAAGATTATTTTATTCATCTCTTGGGACTAAATGCATGATTGCCAGTACTGAGATCATAAGTTACTGCAACTTGAGCACAAGAACATGAGTGGCAAACTCAACAGTTGCCTCAAATGCTCTGAGGCCAAGGCATACCATATGCTGAACAATAGGTTATAGAGATTTTCCTAACAAGCAAAGCAACCATTGGGCCCATTCCAGCAGGCCTGACGTCAGTAGAAGTTTTGCCTACATCAGAGTAGTGGGATCAGTTCCATTGATGGCATTTGCTACGGTACGTGTCATGTTTATAGTTCTCAAAGGGAGAATAAATATGATGCAGACAACAATCTCTCACATGCCTTCAATTACATCGATGTTGACTACAGAAGCACTTCTTGTTCTCCATGCTTCTGAGTGATGGTTTGAATTCAAGCACTGAGCCTGGGCTAAACTTTGATGTTTCAAAAGCCTTAAGAGAAACTATATGCAATCAGAAGGGAAAAAAAAAAAAACCTCACTGAAGAAAACTGATGAGATCTGGACCAAAAAAATGGGAGGGAACACAAGAGTTGGCTCTGAACTCCAGAAAAAGTTTTACCTGAAAGTAAAAAGAGAAAAAAAAGACATTGTTTTTAAAATTCATATTTTTACAATGATAGCAGAGCAAAATTTGTGCAACTATATAGAAAAATAGAAAAATTCCAATTTAGAATTCCATCATGAAACGACACCATTCTAATTTCTCCAGGCCACGGTTTGTTAATATTCCACAAAGTCCCAGGATGCAACTATAAGACAGCATTCAAATCTATGAACATGAGGCAATCATGCTCAGCAGAGTATAACAATAATTATAATAGAGATTAAATAAAAATAATTAGAAAAAGTTCATCTAGTTTTGATGTATTAATTATTCTGACCCTGTTCTATTCAGAGTCTAATTATCTGGTTCAGTGAAAATGCCAAGATTTCTACGACTCATAAAAATTACATTCCGGTAATTATGTCAGCAAACTAAACAGTATTCATTTACCATGCCTTTTTATGCACACATTTGAATATGCTTTTTTAACTGTTTTTGCTCTTTGTTCCTATTCATAGGAAATAATACCTGTAGAGAAATTTGAAAGTCAGTAGCACTCTAAACGTAATGTGGAATTCTTGCTGATATTTTTCTTTTGTGAGCCTTCTGTAAGTCTCATATAACCTTTGTTTAAAAAACATGAATTAAAGTTCACTCTTCAGTTGTTTCAAAGAAACATTGTGAAGTCAGTGCTATATTAAAAAAAAAACGTTAAAAGTAGCAATACATAGCGGATCCTCTTTTTGAAAAGTTCATCACAATGGAGGTTATAAGCTAGGACTGAACTACAAAATGTTGGGAACAGCTTGGATTGGAACATAAAAATGCAAGATGTGCCATGATGAGCTAGGCCAATGGTACATCTAGCCCAGTATCTTATCTGCAACGGTGGCAGAAGTGGATGCTTTAGAAGAAGAGCATATGAACAAGGTATATCTAGAGTGGTCTATCCCCTGTCATATCCTCCATCATTGGCTTAGAGATGCCAAAGGATGCATCCCCAACAGTTCTGTCCTGATTCCTGCAAAGACCAAATTACTGTAGGGTTGTGGTAGGACAGGCTCTGTCCCCTGTAAATAAGACTACCAGAATGTAGCCAAAATGTCCAAGGATGAACAGTCCCAAAGTCTAATGCTGCAGCTCTAACTTATCCAAGAACTTCTTTGCTTTCAATTAATAACTAAATTTGATACATAGGTCTTTATACAGCTATCAGCCACACTGATATAAATCAGTCCAACGAAGAAGACGAGAATTGGGTGCAATGTTTTCTTGGTTACCACGAGGCATCATTGGTACCTAAATCTATCCATATAAAGATGCAATATATTAAAAATATAAAATAAAAGATAAGATATGTAAGATGTCATTGTATCCAAAATCTTTTGCTAATCTATGGAGCTGACTGAATACTGCAAAACAAAAACAAGGGAGGGTGGGATAATCTTCTTTCCCTCAACAATCCACCAATCCTACCTCCACATGCTACCGGCAAGTTAATTTAAGCAAATAAAACTCTGGCTTGCATCTGCCAATGCTTCTCAAGCAAGACCCAAGAGGTCCTCCTCCTGCTTTACTCAGCCTTGGTGAGATACAGCTGGAGTACTGCATGCAATTCTGGGCTCCATGCTTCAGAAAGGACATGGAGAAGCTTGAGAGAGTCCAGAGGAGATCCACATGCATGATCAGAGGGTAAGAGAACAGGTTTTATGAAGAGAAGCTGTGAGCTGTGGGACTCTACAGCCTGGAGAAGCGCAGGCTAAGGGGGGACTTGTTGGCAGCCTGTAAGTATATAAGGGGCGTAAATCAGGATCTGGGGGAATGCCTTTTCACCAGGGCACGCCAAGGGAAGACAAGGTCTAATGGCCACAAACTGCTGGAAGACTGTTTTAGACTGGACATAAGGAAAAACTTCTTTACTGTCTGCGTCTCCGGTGTCTGGAATAGACTGCCCCCAGAGGTGGTGCAAGCACCTACTCTGGATAGCTTTAAGAAATGCTTAATGGGTGATCTGACCCCCGCTGACTTCCTGCCCTTGGCCTGGGGGCTGGACCCAATGATTTTGCAAGGTCCCTTCCAGCCCTACTGTCTATGAAATCTATTGAAAAATGGGTGAACTTGGGCAAGGCCACAACTCTCACGCATTCTGATTCTTCCACTAGGAACTGATCTGCTTTCACCTGCATGCACGCTCATAGAAAGTGGATGGCAGGAACACAGGCGTTCAGGTTGCAGAGATGAGGCTAAATTGGTGTTCCTCTGCAGGTCCCTGCAAGCTTTCCTGCAATACAGCTATATCTGTTTGGCAACCCAGTTTCATCAACTTCTTTTAGTAGGGCTATCACTCTGCATGCATCAGTGACCAGGCTAGACAATAATGCAGACAAGAGACAGAAGTCCAGAACAGTGCCACCGCAGGACTTACATTGTCAGTACTTTGGTACCTAGTTCACCAACAGAAAATTAAATTGGATGTATGCACTGAACCACTGTAATTTCCATAACCTTAGGCAATTGCCTAGTAAGGGAAAGCACAGACTTTCTAAAATTACCCAAACCAGCTCTCCAGCTACTCCCTGAACTGGCAAATCTCCCAGAGAGATTCAAGGCTTAAGATAATTCTTGAAACTTTCCTCTTGGTGATATAAATCACACTCTGGTTACACACTGTTCTCTTTTCTACCCTGACAAATTCCTATTGATCTGAATTAGCTCAAAATCTATTTTCACATCTAAACACCAACACAGTGTTTTCTGTTCTGCAAGCAGCAATACTGGGTCTAAGATTTTTTTTTTTCTTTACATTTCATTTTACTGGTAGGATCAAAGACTTTTTAATGGTGGTCAGACTTAATGAGCCGTGAGAGAACATAAAACGTAACAAGGAAAAAGCCCAGGAAATGGTGCTAAATATACAGTTCCTATTCCTTTTATGAAATTGCCACTTGCCTCCAGTATTTTTGGATGTCTGTGAGACCTTATAAGATGAAGCTAAGTCTGTTTTGGTGGTGTGGATGCTGGGCTGTGTGGCTGGACGCCTAGAGATCAAGGGTTTGAGGCCATAGCAGAAGCATTTGCAGTGTAACCAGGTCAGACTCTAACCAATCAGATTCTGCCAAGTACCTTGTCACAGGACATGGGAAAGGAAGGAAGTTGAAGCTCTCCATAGTTCAGGGTTTCCTTCATCATTGTTTATTATGGAGAGAAAGTTTCATTCATTATGTATCACTGGGCCCATCTGCAAAAGACAACACAAAGCAATTGCTTTGGGTTATTTTATTTCCATATATTGTATGGAAGTACCAGGAGCCCTGCATTACAGGAATACTACTTATATTGATCCACTCAGAAATGAGGGTGATACACTAGATCCAGTGAAGTTAAAAGTAAAGTTTCTAGGGGCCAGGATTGCACTCCAAGGTTTACATTTGATTTTCTCAGTTAGGGATAGGTAAAAAGTAATCTATGTCAGCCTTTAACCCAGGGAAGGTAACTGTTTCTTCTGTAGCCACTCAAGAGGCAGTCAAGTCTTCTTCCTTACACTGTCTATAATATGTGTATAGCCTTGTTGTCGGGCTACCCGAGTACCTTGCTGTTCATGTATGCTCACAACAAGAGCTGATTGGGATTTCCCCCCCCACACACATACTTTTTTCCCCCCTGGTGTAGGAGTAAGAAAAGAAAACCAACTAATGAAAACTAACTCTTTTCATGAAAATGAATTATTTTTTAATGAACATTTTGTTGGGAAGGTGTCATGGGTCTAAGATAAACTTTCTGGAGAGGGTGACTTATGGGTAAGGTACTTGTGTGGATATTTAACCTCAAGTTTTTCCTCTGAATACACTCAGAGCCAAAATATAGGTTTTCCATTCCCAAGTGTGTGTCCAAGCAACTAACAGTAGAGTCAAACTCAAGCTGCTGGGACCAGGCACTTGGCTGGGATTCACATGCTTCCCTTAATTTCAGCAAAAACTTGACTTTGAATCTCCCATTCCTCAGAAAACATCTTAGCCTACAGGCGTTGGATATTCTGGGATGGGTTCTTTATTTTTGTGTAAAATGTAGAAAGATCTAATGTGCCTTTGTTCCAGGGGGATGGAGACCAGAGCCCAGAGATAAGTGGGGAAGTGGGTGACCTGAAGGAAATGCAAGGAGTGGGCGGCAGGGGAGGCATCCTCATTCTTCCTGAGAAATCAGGGCAATCAACTACTTACCTTAGGTGCCTGTTCATGAATGCACAGAAAGGTTTCTGGAGACCATCCCGACTTGCCTTGTAGAGGGGCCCAAGCCCCAGCTGATCCCTACCCCAGGCAGGAGGAGTGGTGCACTCTCCAGGTGCTTCTCAGGAGGAGACAGGCTGGGCACATGTGGGCTGGGTGGCATCAACCAATTCAGTTCTTACCAGCCAGCTAGGACGCCGGGACGTCCTATAAAATCTGGGTCTGTCCCAGGCAAACTGGGATGTAGGGTCACTCTATCCCTATGCATGTCATCCCATACAAATCCACAGTTTAACCTAGCAAAATTACACAGTGAACCCTGACACAATCATAAGGCACACCCTAACCTGCCACCATTAAAGCAGGGGAACCATGCTGGCCAAAGACATGCTGCTGAAGAAGTTGTTAAAATAGGTTTGAGCAATCCAAAGAAGTGAGCCATGGCCCCTGCTACAGAGGGAGCAAAAATCTGCACAGTCAGTACCAATCTGTCCGTGGGAGAAAATTCCTTCCTGACCTCAAATACAGCTACTGGTCTGACCCTGAGTGGAAGGGCAAGACCCTCTATTTGGGAACCTCTAGGTTTTAGTCTCAGGAGGAGCATTGGCAAACCCCAGGCAAAAGCCCTAGCCTTGGCTGCAGCCAGCAAATGCTTCCAGGGAAGGCAAACTTATGCCTGGTCCCTCAACCCCCCACTCCCTGCACATACACACATATCATGTATAGCGACCAGAGAGGAAAATATTTCTTCCTGGTCCCATACATCTACATATATCTCCATCTACTGCCCTGCGCCCTACAGAATTCATCACGTTGTTGCTTATTTCATTTCATGGTGCCTTGGCTCCAGCAAAAGGTTTCAAGACCTTTTCCTGTTATGTCAAGCTTTCTACAGCAACCTGCCCCCTTCCCCTGACCATACGTGAACACTGGAGCACCACATAAGCGACAACTGAACTTGGCATCAGCATCACTGAGTACAAATCTCTACAAAGACACCAAAAGGGGAGTGACAAAGACAGAGAGAAGTCACTAGTTTTGAGTGAATGGCATCCATAGCATTGGTGATGCTACTCTTCCGAATTTGGGACTTGTTGGGGCCAAAGATGAGAAACCATATTTCCATCTATCTTTTGAGCCCAGACTATTCAAACAATAGGCTATTGTAAGAATTAGGAGGTGAAAGTAGAGCAGGGGTGGGCAAAATGCGGCCTGTGACCCGGATGCAGCCTGCCAGGCCATTCTATCCAGCCCGCAAGGCCCATAAAAAATTTAGAAAATTCATATATATTTGCCCCTGGCTGCCTGTCATGTAGCCCTCGATGGCTTGCCAAAACTCAGTTAGCGGCTCTCTGCCTCAAATAATTGCCCACCCCTGATGTAGAGGGTATTTTTTTAAACAACCTACTTTTTTTTGATAGCTCTGAATTCTGAGTCTAACCCAGCAGCCTTGCAAATCCTAAAAGGCCTTTCAAATATGTTACATGACAATGCACTGTGACATATTTTAAGCCGTATTTTTCTGCCCCCAATAACCCTTACTTAGTGCAATACCTAAATGCAAATATTAAAGGCAGAAAGTTCATGGGAGCTTAGCCTAGTTAAAAAATGAGCCAGCACCTAGGCACGTGATCTGTGGTGAAGAGCCTTGGCTTTTTACTTCTAAGGCCCAAGAAGATGAAGAGAAAGGTGACACCCATATCATTTCCCTTTATAAAATCACAGGCAAGTCACAATAGCAGGTCCTGAAACAACACAATTAGGAGAGGGAAGGGTGAAGCTGCTTCAAAGACCAGCTATATTATTCTTATTGGTTCCTTGCAAGGATTTCAAGACACATGAACCTTTTTAATAGTAGAAAGACATAAAGCTTTGAAATAATAACTGGGGGAAGAGAGGGTAAACTGAGCCATATTTGTTCAAGCATTCCAGGTGCCCTCTGCAATTGGTGACCTAGTCAAGTTATGAGAAACAATACAGTCCCAGGGGCTCGCCGCCAAAAAGATCCACAGCCACTAAATGCATTAAGACATTAATGTCTACTTTGGGATCAGTTCTCAACTTAACAGGTTAACCTCTGGCCCAAGAGGGAATAAGCAGCAAGTGAGATTTAGCCAAAGCTTGTGCTCGGAGAGTAATTGATAGCTGCAGCCCACCCATCTGATACATTTTTTGATGGAGATAATTTTCCTCTCATAAGGGAACTATCGGTCGAAATAATTTAAGTTGACATCTCAACACTAAATCAAACTGCTGCAATCTGACATAGGTACTGCCAGATGATCCTAGCTCCTACAGAAATAAAGAGGAAAACCTTGGTTTGCTGTTTTGGTTGTTATTTCATAAGAGGAAGCGTGTTTGTTTTAATCAATGAAGTCTCAGTTTTCCTTTAGAGTAACAAAGGCATCATTTAGTTCCTGAGATCTCGGGCAGGCATAACACTAGGATACTAGTTTTCAATAAGGCTACAAGAAATTATCCTTTTCCTCGCCCTTCTCTGCTTTATCTTTAGTTTTGCAAATTTAATGAAAGAATTGAGGCAGTGTTTGCTGCCAACAAATGTTACTACTGTCAAATAAAATGAAATAGTCTATTTTTGGAGGGTGAGAAGACCTGAACATGTTTCCTTATTTTTCCCCCTTAAACGACATGGGTCGACCCACAGAAAACAGAAATAACATGCAAAAAATGCCACAATACATTGACTATGTTGTAATTTTTCTACACAGCTCTCATTTTCAGGAAAGAATCTGGTCCTGATCTTTGGGGACTACCCATATGCATAAAGATACTGGCATGCGATAGTGTTTGTAGTACTGGGGCTTAAGGTTGAGTATCAACCCATCTGCTGTACCAGTAGCACACAAAAGCATGTCTTGTCTGTCAACTCACCCAGCATCTTTATTTGCAAAGTGAACTGCTTGCTTCAGTTCGGTTGTTCTGTTATAACAGACACATACGTTCATCTGCACCTCTTAGCTGCAATCCAAAACATAGCTTCCTGATTGAAGACGACGGTTCATTCTTTGCTGAGGACATCTTTTTATGTCAAGAATATATGATTTTTTATAGATAGCCAAAAAGGCCTATAAAGGCTAAAATCCTGGTCCACTTTAGGTTAATGCAGAGCCTCCCAACTACTTCAGTGAGTTGTGGAACAGGCCCCAAATACTAACTAATTCAAACAAACATGTGTGGCCTGTTCATTCACGCAGATTTTACCTCTGTGGTGTGTGAAATTTAAAGAGAAATTGGACAACCAGTATTTGAAACCAGTCAACCCCACTTATTTTTATTAGGTAATGCTACTTGCACCCACACTGGTGCCTTAGTCAAATGCTCCTTCCCATCTATTCATCTATTAGGAGTTGTGCTTCTAGGAGCGTTCAACCAGCAACCAAAATGGTCCTGGTGGTTAGGGTACCATGCTGTGAGGCGAGAAATGTGGGTGGGAATCACACCGGGCTGATCGCACTGAAAACAGATGCTCTGTATGGAACTATTGTATGAAAAGAAGGGCTCAGTACCACTGGCCAACTTTTGAAAGAAGGATTTTGTTCAAAGGTATGTGTAAAGCATGCTAAACATTGCCGTCGGATGGTTAGCATGCCTTACATCCAATGGCAATGTTTAGACCCAGTGGATCCGGGCCCTAACCAGTCCTGTTTAGGACCCGGCACTCAACTCCTTATCGGCAGTTCTGTGTCTGTGCGGAAGCAGCACTTTGGACCCCAAGCAGAATGGCACTTGCCAAAATGTTAGGTACCTTTGGACTTGAGGCCCAAAGGGTGCGATGAGGATCTCACCAGAATCCCTCTGAAGTGTCAGGTTAAGTCTGTCTGTGCCTTTGTGGATCTCTAAGTCATCTTTAAAATGAGACTACTGTAATTCCTTTTCTCACAGGGGTGCTGTTAATGGTCTAGCGGGAAAAAATATATATATTTCATGAAAAATAAAGTTACAGTTTTAGTTTCTGTGTTTGTCCTGCATTGAATCACAGACTCATAGAAAATTAGAGTTAGGAGGGACCTCAGGAGATCATTTAGCCCAAAGCAGGACCACCCCCAACTACAGCATCCCAGTAAGGCTTTGCTTAGCTGTCTCTTACAAACCTCCAAGGATGGAGAGTCCAGCATCTCTCTAGGTAACCTGGTCCAGTGCTTTACTACACTCCTAGTGAGAATTTTTTCCTAATATCTAACCTAAACTTTCCTTGTTGCAACGTGAGACTGTTGCTCCTTATTGTGTCATCTGCCACCACCGAGAACAGTCCAGCGCCATCCTCTCTGCAACCTCCCTGCAGGTGGCTGAAGGCTGCTGTTAAATCCCCTCTCAGTCTTCTCTTCTCTAGATTAAATAAACCCAGTTCCCTCAGCCTCTCCTCATAAGTCATGGCCCTCAGCCCCTAACCATTTTTGTCGCCCTTCACTGGACTCTTTCCAAGTTGTCCACATCCTTCCTGTAGTGGGGGGCCCAAAACTGGATGCAGGACTCCAGATGTGGCCTCACCAGTGCTGAATAGAGAGAAATAATCACTTCCCTTGATCTCCTGGCAACAGTCCTACCAATGCAGTCCAGTATGCCAGTAGCTTTCTTGGCAACCAGGGCACACTGCTGGCTCATATCCAAAATATCGTAACCCCCAGGTCTTTTTTACAGAGCTGCTGCCCAGCCAGTCTGTCCCCATGGGTGCATGGGATCGTTTTTTCTTATGGGAAGGGCCTTGCACTTGCCGTTATTGAACCTCATGAGATTTCTTTTGGTCCAATCTTCCAATTTGTCTGGGTCTCTCTGAATGCTAACGCCGCTCTCCAGGGTATCTACTACTCAATCCCTTTGGTGTCATGTGCAAACTTGCTGAGGGGCTGTTCTAGCCCATCTTCCAGATCATTGATGAACATATTAAACAAAACTGGCCTAGGGCTGACCCCTGGGACACTCCACTTGATACTGGCTGCTAACTAAACATTGAGCCATTGATTACTATCTTCTGATCGATATCTTCTGATATCTACTACCCTCATTTTTCTCTTTCTTAAATATGGGCACTACGTTTGCTCTTTTCCAATCAGCCAATGCTGAGGCCTTAGTGGCACATGGTGGGCCTTGGCACCTGCTGGAGGCAAGGGGAGGCACCACATGGCCATAAAGCACAGGTCAGTGGAGTCCGGGAGTGCTGCATGGGGGCTGCTCCCAACTGGGTCCAGTCTCTGCACATGGGGGATGGAGCCCAACTGCAGGCCCTGATGCTCTCCAACCCTGCTCCACACCACGCCAACATCAGGGCTCCTGGGAGCCACAGGATTGGAGTTGTGTGTATGCACACTGTCCTGGCCCCTTCTGTCCCCATGCAGCACATCCCAGGACAACTCCAGCCCCACCGCCCCCTGTACCCTGGAGGTGATGACCAAGATGAGTGGCCCAGGCTGCGTCACCCAGCCCTTCCTGGAGGGCCCAGGTGCACCCCACAGCTCCACACAGCCCAGGGCTGGGCCAGGTCCTGGGCAGGTCCCTTGAAGACAATCAAAGACAATCAAATCACAATGGAGTGTGTAGCTCTCTCTTCCCCCACTGAGCCCCAGGTGGGCCTCTAAACTGTACCTGCCACAGTGTCGTGTGCTGTTGTGAACAGGGCTGCAAGCACAGCCCAGAACCACTGTGTCCCATGGGACTGCACTGGGTTCAGTCCCTCTAAGAGGCTTCCACCTGACTGCCTAGTCCCCTTCTTTCCTGCCCTGATCTGCTGTCCTCTGCCCACTGATGCACATCTAAGACACAGACCACTGCAGGATGAGTGCCCTGATGTCTGCCCCATGCTGTCTGCCCCATGCTGCCTGCTAAGCCCCAGGCAGCTGCACTGTACACTACTTTCTGTGCACAATCCAGGAACACACACACACACACACTCCCTAAAGTGTCGGCAACTGCTTCCTGCATGCACAGTTTACAAAGTGATTTAGGATCCCTGCCTCTCCTTGGAGGGGTATGTGTGTTGTGTGTGTGTGTGTGTGTGTGTGTGTGTGTGTGTGGTGCCTCAACCTCATATTTCCTTACCCCCAACCCCATTTCCCAAAAAATTATATGGTCACCCTAGATAGGGATGATCCTGCCTCTGGCAGGGCCTTGGACTAGATAACCTCTCAAGGTGCCTTCCAGCCCTACTTTTCTATGAGTTGATGGTTCTAACTGCATTCCTGAAATTCCTTCCAAGAGTCTAGTAAAAGGCTGATAGTTCAAAGTATTGTAAAAATTTTAAGCTGCTCATGGAAGATACTCGTTATTTAATGAAATGAGTCCCAGACTAAACTACACAAAGATGGAAACACATCCTTTGCTGCTAGGACTGCACATGCACATATAATTACTCTGAGTCGAAGTGACAAAGGAAAATGTAATGCAAGGTTTGCACTCAGCTAATAAATCTTACAGTAGCCTAATTTTCCTAGGACTGCTGATGCCTCAAGCAATACCTGTGTGGGCCAGAAAGCCAAAAAAGAAGGGTCAAGGGAGGGAAGAAAAGGATTGACATTCTTTAAAATTCTTGAATCCAGTTTATCAGCTCAATGCTGCTTCCTAGTAATTTAATTGTGACCTCTCCCTTAGGGTTTTACTTCTTCAGATGAGGCTTCAAAGCCTCTTCTTGACAGCAGGGTCACTTTAGGACTCCAAAGCCTCTTCTTGACAGCAGGAGTCAGTTTGGGACTACATGTTGGTGGAGATGTAGAGGTGGAAGGCCACCATACCTCCAAGAGCAGAAGACCCTTGGTGGACCCTCTGGTAGACCCTAACTCCCCAATGCAAAGCTGGGAGGTAAGTGGGGACCACAGAGGGTAGGCAGCAGCAGCAGTGAGTGGCAGCTGAGCTGAGCTGAGCTGAGGAGAGTCATGCCCCTCCCCTGGCTCCTACTTAGCCCAGCCCACCAGGGAGCCACGTAACCGAAGCCATGAAAACAGGTACTCTGTGGGCCCAGCGTGGGAGTTAGTGTGGAAGTTAGTGCTGGAGGGTGCATGAAAGGGCATGAGATTCTGGGTAGTGAGTCTGCAAACTCAGGTACTCAGGCATTCAGTAGTAGCTTAGACTACACTGTAAAATGGTGGGAATGTGCCACTCTGCAAGGATTCCTGCCTCCCTCCCTCCCTCCCATCATTGGAGTCCTCTGCCTTGCACTACTGAGGCCTTCACCCACACAGAGCACATGGCTTCAGCCTCCACCCAGTTGGAGTCTATGGCTCCAGGCAGTGGGGGCTGCCTGGCATGGCTGCCGGCATCTAGGAATGGGAGTGTGGGTACTTCCACTTGTGGGGTAGGCTACCCTGTGAGGCCCCTAGAATGCCAGGTGAGAGAGCTTCAAGCAGACGTGGGAAGGCTTTGCACCATTAGGGTGCATGAAGAGGAAATTGATGATTACAACCAGGCTCTACACCTGAAAAACAGAGAGGGAAGAGCACAGAAGCCCATCAGCAGGATGAAGGACAGTGATGAGAATGACCTACAGTCCCATCCTGGAATTGTCTGGAAGATGGCCATCTCTGGCCTCAAGGTGCGCACCAGGGTTACTCCTTCCCCAGAACTGTGAAACAGGTGTGTGCTCCTCACAGCACCAGCAGGGTCATCAAGAGAAGCACCGACTCTAGAAGAAGCAAGACAGACAGCCCTCCCCTCCCCCAAAGAAGAGACTTAAAGTGATCATGGTGGGCAACTTCCTCTTCAGGGGGACTGAGGCAGCGATCTGCCACCCTGACCTCCTAACCTGTGTGGTCTGCTGCCTTCCAGGGGCCCGCATCTGGATCGTGGCCAAAAGGATCCCAAAGTTGGCACGCCAACCACTACCTTCATGCTCCTCATCCACGTGGGCTCAAATGACATAGCCAGGAACAACTCAGGCCAGATGATGAGAGACTACTGGGCTCTAGGGCCTGGGCTCAAAGGGTTGGTGGTGCAAGTAGTTTTCTTTTTAGTCCTCCCAGTTTCACGTCATAGGTATTTGAGGGTTAGGTGCATAGAAGAAGTATGGTGCTACCATGAGAGCTTTGGCTTCTTCACCCCTGGCACACATCTGAGGGACTGCAGCCTTTTGGGAAAAGACAGTATCCACCTCATGTCAAAAGGGAAGAAGCTTTTCCTGGCCAGGATGGTGGACCTCCTGGACAGGGATTTAAACCGAGATTGCTGAGGGATGGGCCATCAATTACCAACACAAGCCTGAGAAATGGCAATCTGGAAACCAGCATCCCGGGGATACAATAGGAAGCCTCTCCAGCACCAGGCAATGGACGTGCTATTCCACCACTTGCCAGAAAGCCTAGGGTCTCCATTGGCAAGCTTAGTTGCCTGTACACTAATGTCAGAAGCATAGGAAACAAGCAGGAGGAACTGGCCCTCATACTAACCAACAACAATAGTGTCTTATAGGAATCATGGAGACCTGGAAGGTCTCCACCTATGACTGGATTACAGACATAGGGTGATACTTCCTGTACAAGACGGATCGTATTGTGAAGAAGGGTGGAGGAGTTACTCTCTATATAAAGGAATGTTAGACCTCCCTTAAGGTGAAGATTGGATGCAAAGAAGGGTGACTTGAGGCCCTCTGGGTCAAGATATGGGGAAAGTGTGGGGAAGGGGACTTGACCGTAGGGGTCTATTACAGACCATCAAACTAAGAGAAACAGCTTGACCAAGAATTCTCTAGAGAACTGGCAGAGGCCGCATGCTCATGAAGCAAGGTCATCATGGGTGACTTCAACTACCCAGACATCTCAAGGGATAAGCACTCAGCTAGATCTGACCACTCATAAAGCTTCCTCACTGGCACTGAAGAGCTCTAACTAAGGAAGTCTACAACCTGACCAGGTGCAAGGTGCTCCTAGACTTGGTTCTGGCCAAAGAGGACGATCTAGTGAGCAACCTGCAGATTGAAGGGAAACTGGGTGACAGCGGACCACAAGATGATTACATTCTCCATCCACCACAAGCCAGGGAAATCAGCCAGTAGGGTAAAAGTAGGAAAGCTGATTTCCATAAACTCAGGAGATTTGTTGGCAAAGCCCTGAGGGACCATGGTCCAATTAGGAAGGGAGTACAAGAGTGGGCATTCCTCAAGGAAGCAATCCTAAAAGCTCAAAAAGAGTCTATTCCCTCTCACAAGAAAGGCAAAAGAAGAGCTGGAATATCCCCTTGGCTCAACAGGGAAGTCATGGCCCTGAAATTAAAGTGAAAAGCCTACAACGCTTTTCAGTCAAGGAACTGACTTTTTCAAGTCAGGAACAACTACTAAAGAATATTCAGCAGCAGCCTACACCTGGATTGGGCAGATGAGGACAGTGAAAGCACTAACCAAACATAAATTGGCAACCAGAATCAAGGACAACAAAAAGTCCTTCTTTAGATACATAGGAAGTCACAAAAAGGACAAGGGAAGCATAGAGCCCCCTAATCAATGGAACAGGACAGCTGTTAACCAACATTCAGGAAACCAAAGTCCTGAATGAATACTTCACATTGGTATTCCATCAGTCCAAGGGTATTGGCCTGCTTGAGAGGATATAGGATGACCGTGGTTGGGGTGACCACCCAGCCATAGTTGGCATACATTTTGTGGGGGAGCACCAACAAAGGCTAAATAACTATAAGTCATCAGGACCAGATGAAATGCACCCAAGAGTGCTAAAAGAATTGGCCGACATCATTGCGTGACTGATGGTGAAGTTATTTGAAGACTCATGGTGCTCGGGAGAGATCCCAGGAGACTAGAAAAAAAACAATGTTGCACCTACCTTTAAGGAAGGGAGAAGGGAGGACCCAGGAAACTACAGACCAATCAGTTTGACCTCAATCCCAGGTAAAGTCCTGGAGAAAATTATCAAAAATCCATCACACACAGGCTAACTGAAGGCAGTATTCTGAAGGACAGCCAACATGGCTTCATCACGGGCAGGCCATGCCAGATCAACCTCATTTCCTCCCACAATCAGGTTACTTACCACCTGGATAGTGGAAGTGAGGTTAATGTGTTATACTTGGACATCAAAAAGGCCTTTGACCTGGTCTCCCACAATGTCCTCATGGTCAAATTGAGGAAATGCGGCCTCAGCTGCTTCACTGTTCAGTGGCTAGGTAATTGGCTCCGTGGTATGATCCAAAGGGTATTGGTTGAAAGAACTGAGTCATCACAGTGGAAGGTGACCAGTTGCATCCCTCAAGGTTCAATACTTGGATCAGTGTTCTTCACCGTGTTCATTAACAATTTGGATACACGTATTACAAGCAATCTGGGCAAAGTTCACTGATGACACCAGGTTATGGGGGAGCATTGTCATGCTCAGACAGTCTGCCAGTGCAGGCCAGCATGGAGAGGCTCCTGAAGTGGGCAGATCTCAACCTGATGTCATTTAATACAGAGAACTGTAAAGTTCTCCATGTGGAGAGAAATCATCCACAGCGCAAATACTGGCTCGGCAGCACCATAACTGAATGACACCTGGGTGTCATGATTGACAACAAAATGAACATGACCCTCCTATGCAATGCCATAGATGTCAGAGATAACCAAACACTGGCATGCATCCACCAAGGCATCTCGAGCAAGGCAAAGGATGGCATCCTCCCGCTCTACTTGGCCTTGGTGAGACTGTAACTGGAGTACTGCATCCAGTTCTGGGCACTGCACTTCAGGGAAGATGTGGAGAAGCTCAAGAAAGTCTAGAGGGGGAGACACTCATGATTAGAGGTCTGGAGACCAAGACATATGAGGAGAGGCTGAGGGACTTGGGATTGTTCAGCCTGGAGAAGAGAAGACTCAGGAGGGCTTGGCTGCAGCCTTATAAGTATACCAGGGGTGTGCATCAGGACTTGGGGGAGCATCTATTCAGCAAGACCCCCCCAGAGGAGGACAAGAAATAATGGGCACAGGCTGATTGAAAATCTCTTCGGGTTAGACATAAGGAAAAACTTCTTTACAATTCAAGAGCCGAGGGTTTGGAACAGGCTCCCTCCAAAAGTGGTACAACATCCACTGGGGCTATCTTCAAAAAATGTCTTGGTGCCCATCTTGCTGGAGCCATTTGATCCCATCAGACTTTCCTGCTCACATGCAGGGGTGCTGGACCCGATGATCTGTAAGGTCCCTTCCAGCCCCTAACAACTATGAAACTTTCACCCAATCCTGGATCAGAATGAATACCATGTGACCAATTTTACAGCTAAATAAAACATTATGTTACCAGTATGGAGTGTAATCACCAGTGTGAATAGACATTGGCCTGTGTCATGTGACCTCTATGATTCTGACCAAAGTCATGTTCATGGACCAACAAATAAAGTTCAGTCTTTCACCAGCACGTGTGATTTACACACTTGCGCCGAATCAGATATTCCCAGTGATCTATTCCTGATGATGATTTTTACTATTATCCTATATAAATTCTTATATAGTAATAGTTGCACTCTTAACAAATGGATACACTGAATAATATCAGAGTAACTATTACATTTGGGAAGTTACAATTTGCTCAGAGAATCGGCTGCAATTGTTTTTCTCATTTGGGAAAAGGATTATATATACTTTCCCCTCTATTACTCTATCCAGAACTCGTTCAACCGTATTCATCAGTGTAGGTAATAAAGGTAGTTTAAAATGTTGATGTGTGATGAGAACCACAAGGCATTCTGTGGGGTTTTGGTTCTGCAGGGCTTTGCCTGATTTCTTGTACAATTATTTTTTTTTTCTTACTCATTATTCAAAACGATTTCCTTTAGCAAAAGTGAAAGGTTTTCAGTAAATGGTTTAGGTGAAATTGGAAAATTAACAATACCCATTTTAACAAAACATTTGCTAAGAAGATTAGGCGAAATGTTAGATGCTTTAAAAAAAGGATCCACTGCAGTGTCTGCGAACAGATGTTGGTCTACTGCTGTAACAGAAAGCAAAGATCCGAACTAGTTCGATTTCTCCTCCAAGTATTTCTAGCAATGATTTCAAACCGAACGTTAGCATTTTTCTAATGACTGGTTTCACATTTTTCTGTGAAATAAAAAACTATTCTGATGCATCTTAAAGCAAAAGCATTTTGACTTTTGCTATGGAAGATTTTCTCTTTTTTTCATACCTCCCCATTCCCAAACAGGGAAGAGGAGGGGGGGAAACAGAACTAAAGGGAAAAAAAAACCTGAAAAGAAAAAAAAAACCCTCTAACATTGAAATAGACATTTTCCAAGTTGTCTGTGCAAAGGAGCAGCACCTTTTAAACCTTTGGGTAGCTTTTGATCCTATAAAGCAAGCGTATGACTTTTGTGATCAGTCGTGCGGGTATCAAGATTCCTGGATCAGGTCCAAAGCATCCGTCTTTTAATTGTGTGCTTTCCTTGTTTCCCCTGCGTACAGCTGACAAAGGCCTGATTTTCCTTATTACAGCACAAATGAATGTCACCCCAATTCCATCCGCGGCCCCATCACTATAGGATCTGTCCTTTTCCCTCGTGGCATATCTATAAGGCAGGAGAATTATAATATTCTATTTATACTGAGGCACAGAAAGCACAAGGCCTAGCATTTTAAAGGGATTTTAGCACTGCTCAGCTGAACTGCCTCTTCTCCTATCAATTCCCTGCATCTGGCCCTCCTGCCGGGTGATCTGACAGGCATCAGACCTGCCCAGAGCACACATAAGGGATTGAGTCCTGCTGGAAAGATAGGTGCTCCTCTGTCTAGCTTAAATCTCCCCTCGGTAAGGTCTTCAGGGTTTAAGCAGCTCTATAGCCATGGGGAAGCGGCTACGCTTCAGCTGTTTGGAAAAAGCTGACCAGTAGAAACATAGCTGCAGATGAAGGGAGGAGGGAGACTTAAACAACACCCGACCTGTGACTTGGAAAATATCGGTGACACCGGCACGGCAGATTGAGACACTTATATCCCTGTAATAACCTGTTTCTAAATGACTTGCAGAAGACATGGCCCCGCTATCCCTCCCCCCCGCACTGCCACTAAGAAGGCACCCTTGCCTAAAGGGTCCCATTTCTTCTGCAGGGTCTCAGCACGGGTGTAATAATATTCAGCTCTCTCTTCATTTGACATAATCTCTGGTGACATGTCACTCCATCGCTTTAGTTTCATGTGCTCTGCTCCTTTAAGTTTTCAAGCCCTTGGCCTTTCCAAGACGATGGCCTTTTTGTTCTCGGGGTGGCTACAAGCGATACAAAAGGGAGGTACACGCGGGATCTGATTCTCCATTACCCTGGGCTGCCCCTTGTATAATCAGTCCCACCTGTGCAAAAGTGGGTATAAAAACACAGCCGTTCAGACCCAGGCTAGATTTGTCAATGCAGTTCAGCTCCCGTTGCGGCGTTCCACTTCCTGGGTTATTATTAGATCATGTTAGCTCACACAGACTAACCCCTTTTAAAACCTGCGCTCAAGGTGGGTTGTGTTTTAACACGGGCAGCTCGAGTTGAAAGGTCAGGTTTGAACTCAGCCTCTCGAGCGTGTGTTAAAAATGCAGTTTGCTTTCCCCTGACTGAGGATGAAGCAGCAAGCAAGACAAACCTGTTTTCCCCACCCACGTAACAAGTCTAGACAAAGCCCTCGACACATCTTGGAAGCGACCAGAATGATTCAAGGAAAGTTGTGGGTGGCGAGACTTTCTTTCTTTCTTTTTTTTTAAATCTGGCCTCAATTGCAGGCCAGGATTTGAAATGATAGCCTTTCTGGAAGCAATTTATTATAGTTAATTTCATATTTATTCAGAAGAAAGTCTAGTGATTTATAGAGGGGGAAAATAGAATAATTTCCAGGGGAATCTTTTCAATCTCAATGAAAACCAAGTCGCAGCTCTATCAGCTCCACCACTGCGATCCTAGTGCCCTCTCTGTGTTTACAATAGCTCCCGATCCCCGGTGCTCAGACTTAGATTTCAAATCACAGCACGTGTCCAGAATTTCCTGGCCTGACATGTAAGGGTAGCTATGTGTGCATTCATTCAGGGTAGCCAATGCAGCCATTATCCCCGCGCTGAGAGCAGAGAAAGGAAATCCCGGAAAGGCAAACCTTGAAGACCTGCCTTTAGCAGGATGCTCCGCTGGCTGGAGAAAGTTGTGCAACCTTGTTTCAATTAAAAAGGTGAACGATAAAATTAACAGAAAGGGGGGGGGAGGCGACAGAGGAGTGATGGAATGAAAATGAAAGGATGAAAGGAAGTGGGCTGGCTCCCTGGCTTTGCTAGACCCTTTATTTACTTATTTATCATCAATTAATTAGAAGTGCTACAAAAACGCCAGCTCCCAAACAGTTTGCCACTTGTGTTCAGAGTAAATACCCAGTACACACAAAGTAATTAAAAATGTAAATAATGCTATCACTAAATACTAGATTGTGTGTCAGTAGAAAGGACATTGCAGGACCAGAGGGAAGAAATATGAGCGCTGATCTAAAGTCTACAGCAACAGTTGCTGGATGTATTTGCCAGGGGGTAACACATTGCCCCACCAATCCTTGTAATGTCTAGATGTCAGTCGGTATGTACATTTATCAGTGTCCACAAAACTACAGACATCTTTGCCATTGGAGTAACAATAATGAAGGTCAAGGGCACAAAGAAGGCAGGTCCAGTTTCTAGGGAAGTCTGAGTCTGAGTTCATGTAGCTACAGCATCTGCCTTCACATTTGCTTTATGACCCTGGGAAAGTCACTTACAGGATTGGATGCTACTGATTTTGATGAAAGAGGACCAGATCTACAAGGACCCAGGCTTCCAAGCAGAAACCAAAACCCAGAGTGAGGTTTCTAAGAGCCACACACCGTGTACGCAGAGTGTGAGGAGCCTCAGAAGGGCATCCAAACACCATGCACACAGAGCAGGTTGCTGCCCAAGCAAGTCAATAGGAAGCACTAAGCATATGGGCATAACTGAACTCCTGCTGCTCTTTGGAAGCGAAGGGCTTGGACCAGGCATCTCCATCCGCTCTGCATCCAGAAGCTGGCATCCTCTCCTAGAGGCAGGGGTCTATGGATGTATTTGAGACTGAAAAGGGATCTCTGTTGTTTCTAGGAAAGGAGGTGGTGGTGCATCCGAGATGGGAGAAGGCTGCAGCAGGTCTGGGCTCACCCATGATACACAAAATTGCAGGTGTCCGGGCAGCTTTCAAATTAAAAGAGGGGAAGTATGTAGGGAGTTTAAGCTGCCTGCAGGTTAAGAGGCTGCTGAGAAGGGATTCAGTTCCAGATCCATTTGGGTGTCTAAATATGACCCTATTACATCCATCCCAGACAATAAAACAGCTCAAAATGTGGATGAGTCCTCCTCTTCCTTGCTGTTTTTTTGTGACCTAGTGTCAGGGACACTTGCAGGCAATCCAGATTGAGCTAATTACTGGCAAAACCACACCTGCCTGGAGTCTTTGGCTCCCAAGCCATGCCACAGCTAATTAGCTGGCTGCTGAAGCGCTGCCCACCCACCTGGTCCTAGCTGGCAGCAGACTCCAGGCGGACCAGCAGTTCTGACCCTGATCTGATTCGGAAAGCCTCCTGGCTTCTAACACTGGTTTAACTCTATTCTTAGACTTCGGTGCATGGATCTGGTAACTTGGCATCTGATTCCCAGACCATGCCCCTGGCAATCTTTTAGAGTTTAACTCAGCCCCTGGTCTCTGCCCTCCTCCAGTGGCCTAGGCGTTAGATCAGTGCCTATGACTTGGTTCCTTATACTTAGTCTTAAAGACAAAATGATAGTGTGTAACAAAGATAGGCCTGTTAACATTATTATATTATTTGAGGAATTATCCGTGCAATAGGATCACATGCAGGCAAACCACACAGAGAGAAATATCAAATTCTGAGTCACAGCTGCTTTTAGGAATAAGAATATGCTATGCCGTGCGACCCTCTTTTGGACTAACTGAAGTGAGAACATCTGGAATTACAGGTCTGACTTTGTTGAAATCACACAGTTTAATTACTGAAATATATTCATAGAGACCAAATGACATCAGAGGGGACTGAGTCATAAGGCACTGCACATGGCTGCATCGCCATAGGAGCAGGAAAGGAAATGGTTTTTGATTCCAAGAGTCACAATTAATCCCTCGCTTCCACATGGGAAACCAGTGTGGCAACCCTTTAAAAGGAGCAGTTGATTTCCTTCCTCATGCCAGCCCAACTTCAAGACTCCTGCTAGGGGATCAAGTTGGGGGTCTGTCCTGCTGCTTGCCTTTCCTCACCTCCCTCTTTCTCAGGGGATGTGCAAGGCACAGGGACTGCATTCTCCACTCAGGCAAGATGTGGGTAGGTCTTGCAACGGAGTGCATGAGACAGCCATGTAAGATAAGACCATGGTGTAACCCAAAGGCTTCCAAACTTTTTCTTGTTGCATACCCCCTTTCAGATTTACCAGTTGCCCATGTACCCCTACCAGCATGCATTTTATATTTTAACCCCCTTATATATATATATATATATATCAATTATTATAGTGAAAATTAAATCTGCCATTACACAATTTCTCCCATGTACCCCGCAGAGATGTCTTGCATACCCCTAGGAGTCCACATACCACAGTTTGGGAACCCCTGGCCTAACTCCCAAGGCTGAAATAGACTGCTGTGCTGTGTTCACTTAACCCTGTAAAGTGTATGCCACTGTTGAATAGGACAAGAAGTGTGGTGTCACTAAACTGACCTTCCTAGGAAGCACTCTGTCTCAGCTGAGCTATCAAATGACAGGAGGTCTTCTGAGCAGATAGGATGCCATGCCTTTTTCCAACCTGCAAGGTCAGCTTTTCTGTCCTGACCAAATTCCTTCCCAGATATATTACACAGTGACCCACCTCAGTTCTCCCTATGGTTTTAACTAGAGAAGGGGAGCATCTTAGCAAAGCAAAAAAAAACTGTATGGGAAGACCTCTGTGGATCCATAGTCTGTAGGTAAGCGAAGGGGCTTCTGAATGTGTGCTGCTGACCCATGGGCTACAACAACCCCTGGCCACCTCCCTCCCCCTTTTCTCTAATGGGTCCCCATAATAACAAGGCCACAGACTCTCAACATCCCACCCTCAACTCCTGCCCTGCTCCCAAATATGCCATGAAGTAGAGCTGGGCTACAGGGACCTTTGCCTTATGACATGAGTTTGGAGAGGCTGGCAAAAGTGCAGTAACCCTATGCATGGGCGGCTGGAAGGAGGTGGGATTTAGCACTTTCTGAGTGAACCACCATGCAATAAAACTTCACTTGCTCTTTATGTTCTTTTCTCCCTGCATCTGGAGAAAGAAAATCCTGCTTGAACCCTCTCTGTCCTAAGTAGCTGTGTAGCATCACTGGAGCTAGGATAACTAGAAAGGAGGCCTTGTTTCACTGATGAGAATACAATATAGTCCATTTAACTTCCATAGGACAGTGGGAATTTGACTGTCTTGGATTCATAATATCTAGACCACATGGATGTACTATTAATGAAAATTACTTAAGCAACCTTTCTTAAGATTTGAGATAACCACAGACATAAAGAATGGTGGCATGGTTTGTTTTTTCTGCAGATGGAGAGGGTTATTTACATGTAATGGCAGGAAGTGACATCACCATGACAGCAGAAGTATATGCATTTGAAGCCTCCTTCCCATTTCTCAGAACCCACTTCAAGTCCTAGGCAACAACTACAAGTTTTTTTGCAGTTAGAAAAATCCATTACAAAGTTCCTAACTTACCCATTTATGTAATAAAGCAAGCTACAGTACAACTAATGGGCCAACAACTAGTATGTCCCCATCTACGTCTACACTAAATGCTCAATCCTTTCAGGCACTTAGAACTTGTAAATGATTTGAAGTACCTATAAATCCCACTAGTTCAGGAATCTGTAGCACAATCTTTGGGTCAAGGACTCTCGGTGTGTATTTGTGTGTCCCTGTACATGCGCAATGCCTAGCCCAAGTTGGGATTTCTAAGCAGCACTGAAACTAATTGTCATCATCATCATAGTTGCATAGATGTTGGTGTCGGAAGGGACCGATTAGATCGTCAAATCTGACCCCCTGCCCTGGGCAGAAATGAGTGCTGGGGTCAGATGACCCCAGCCAGGTGTCTGTCCAATCTCCTTTGAACACCTCCAAGGAAGGAGACAGCACCACCTCCCTTAGAAGCTTATTCCATATTTTGGCAACCCTCACGGTAAATAATTTTTTTCCTGATGTCCAGTCTGAATTTGCTCTCTTCCAGTTTGCGGTCATTATTTCTAGTTACCTCGACAGGTGCCCTGGTAAACATTGTACCCTTATTTCTTGCTGCCCCCCGGATGACTTTGTAGGTGGCCTTGAGACCACCTCTCAGCCTCCTCTTGCAGAGGCTGAAGAGGTTCAGGTGTCCCAGTCGGTTCACATAGGGATTTTTCTGTAGGCTTTTAACCAGACAAGTGGCCCTCCTGTGAACCCTTTCCAGGCCATCCATATCCCTCCCAAAGTGCAGCGCCCAAAACTTCAGTAATGTCTGAAATAAAAGGATGAGGAAATCCATAGCAAGGCTGGGAAATTAATAACAGCACACTTGTTTTCTTCGCGCAATATTACCTTAGTATTCTGATCAGGAATTAAAAAGGATTCTTGATGGTGGGGAGGCACTTTTTTTCAATGTACTGATGGTATTTGAATCATTAATATTCTTTTGCAAATAAATATATTTTTTAACTGAGAGTGTTATATCGATCTGTGTTCTGTTAAACATGCCACTCCAAAGGGTCTCTACTGGCTCTTTACCTATTCACAAAAATGGATTATCAAAATAAAAAGATGCCAAATAACCTTATATGTCTGGGAAACATTATTAATATGAAATCACTGTTGTTAGAAATAGTTTGGCATCAGCTTTTCAGAGAAAGGTTGCATAGGTTTGAATACCTGTGAAGATGGCTCAATACAGATAAAGACGTCATCCCTTTAAATGAATAAAGCGTCAAGGACTTGAATGAGAGTTGCACCTGCTTATTATATGTTTGAATTATACACCCATATACAACATTTGACTGCTGAATTTCTTTGCTTAGAATCAGCAGAAAAAATGATTAGGTTTCTTGTTGCAAAATGAAATGGTATATTTAGTCACTTATATTCATGTAAAACCTTTCTGCTTCCCCTTTGACGAAAGCTTTCTTACTCTTTCCCTTCAGTTTCTTCCTTGTGCTGTTTATATGCCATATTACACTCTCTAATTTCCTTTTATCTTTTCTTTATTTTGCCATGTCTCAGTACATGTCTCTTTAAGACAAGTTAATTTAGTCAATTACTCCAGTTTGGTTTCAGATAAAATCTTTAATTTATCCAGGCCCCTCTTTATTCTTTCTAAGATCCTCTTTTCCATTAATTTCATGAAACATTCTAATTCTCCATTTTAGGGAAAAGCTAATTTCACTCACTTGCGCACACATTCGCAGTAATTTTTTTTTTTTTTAATATTGCATGTTTTGCTCAAACTACAACATGGAGGGAATTGGACAGGAGAGTCCTTAAATATGTATAGTGGCCTTGCTTCCCTGGGCACTGAAGCCAGGAGATCAAGGCTGAGTTCATCACATCCACTTCAGACTCTGCTTCATCCTGTGGCTGGAGTGCCATGAAACAACCCATAAGAGTCTAGTACCCAACTGCGGGGTGTTTCCCATAGTACAGTCATTGCTGACGACAGACACTCCGTTGTCTTCCAAGGACCCCAGATACTCGGGCTGTGCGAAACTTTAGTCCCTGATTCGATTTGGCAGAGATTCGGCCCAATTTGGTGGCCAAATCTCCAAATCCAAATTGAATCAGAGGACCCTCTAATCTCTCTGAATCGAAGCAGAACCCTCCAAATCAATTCAGAGAGATTCAGAAAGATTCGGAGATTCGGACATAGACACAAATTTAAATGTTTTTTTTTCTACATACCTCTAGGTACCAAGCGGCTCCTGAGTGTTGTGATACTGGGGCCCCTGGAGGGTCCCACAGAAGTATGACCATCCCTCCACTGCGGCGTTGGGTATGTGAAGCATGGATTAAAAAAATTCATCTGCAATTTCCATTCCCAGCTGAACAACAGACTCAGCATGCCACCTCTTTATCCTGCTTGTGCCTCAGTTTACCCCCCTGTACAACACACATACTAAAGCCCTTGTCAATCGATAGATGCCAGGTCATGCAGTGCATGGACTGAGCATAATATGACTGCCACTTACTGTGTTGAATAAGACACTTTCCCTCTCACATAGATCTGCCCTGCATATTTATTTCCTCCTCCATAGTTCCTCAATAAGATCTGGGGAGGAGAGGTGAGATTCTGCTTTATTGTGTCTACTCGGTACTTGACGTGATAATATGCCATATCTCTGACTGTGGCCTATAGGTGCTACTGCAGGACAAATAATATTCAAAGCACTGTGACTAGAGAAGAAGGTTCCCCACTTCACTAACAGCTCAGGATATGGCAACTCATATACTATTGAATTTCATCCCTCTACCTCTTTTTTTTTAACGTCTTAATGTAAAAGAAAGGAACAGACTGTAGTTGATAGTCATTAGGGACTAATCCTGGCAGGTGCTGTGCACTTCTGAGCGGGGATGAGTCATAGCTGGAAGCACACAACCGTTCCTGGAGTCGCTAAGTAGCACTGGCAGAAAATTTTCCACGGCAACCAATTTTTGACAGAAAAAACAGGTTTTTAAACAAAATTGAGCATTTCCCTCCAAAGTGCCTACTTTCTCTGAAAAAGAACATCCCAAACCTGGAAATGCTACTGTGATGAGTCAGAGGAGTTGTAATTTGGTTGCCTCCTCTTCCTCTTACCCATTATGGGCATCTTAATCGAGTCTCCTCTCCCCAAAAGGAAGTCATTATAGCAAGAGTCTCAGAACCAGAATAAAAAAAACTGAAGACCTAGCTGGAGACAATTCAGCTGTCATTTCTTAAGACTTCAGAAAATACAGACTAGATCCTCCACTAGCATGATTTCAGTGTCACTCCATTCAAATCACAGGGTCCACGGTGACTTACACCCCATACGATTCTGCCTCTTCAAATGCAATGGGTGGCACTTTGCTCACCCAAGTTAAGACCAATTTTAGAAACAGCACTTCTAAAGCAACCTGCTCGCAGAATATCTCCAATTAGAACTGCATTTGCAGTGATAACCCCATCGCAACGGACTCACATTTGGAATAATATTTACATATTCAATTTTTCTATCACAAACTGCTCTATCAACTGTTACATTCCAATAACCGTGAACATAAATGAGTACAGACTTCAAATGGACAATCATTAACCTATGCTGTAATGATTATACATCATTCTTCAAATACTGCATGTTTTTGAGGGTGATCAAATGGTTCTTTCGTGTTATTTTGACTTCCACACTAATTATTAAACTTTAATTACCCATTATGAGTAATTATTAATATTTATTACACATTATTGCCATTATTCATGGGTTTCTTAAAAAGGAACGACACTTCGATAGGGAAAAACCTCATTACATTAAATGATCATTTGCATGTTGTTTGCAGCAACTTATTTTTTATACAAATGTGCCTGAGTATGTTTTCCTATTAGTTTGTATGCTTATAAATAATTATATAGACTCATTAGTCTCTCTATCCTTTTTTTTTTTTTTTTGCCAGTTTTATAGGTGTCTTTTCCCCAAGGAAAAGTAGATTATAAATGTAACAAGAAAGACATGTTTGAAAAATTAAAGCTTTTTTTTTTACCAACCATAGTTATACTAAAAGTTATCTTCTTAATTTGCTTTTGCAATAAGGTATGTAGGTAAGTGAGTCATGGATTTGTTTGTTCCAAATTTCTTGGTGCCCAGTTGGAATACCTTACAGGAATGTGGTTTTTCAGAAAGTGCCAAGAATCTAGATTGTAATGATATTTAGACGTCTGAAAATGCAGGGAGTATCAGGGACCCTAACAGGCAGCCCAACCTGGGCTGATTGCCTAGTCTTCCACACCTGCCTGGGGTGTTGACTGGCAGCTAATGACTGCAGCTGGCCACTGTCTGATTGGCTTCCCCATTTAGCTCCAGCTGTGATAACAGAGTCTGGGCTAGCCAACATGTTCTGCTGAAGGTTCCCTCTAGCAAGTCTCTGGGAGCTGGGACACGCCGCTCCTAACCCTGGTCTGGTTCTGTTCCTGGTTTTTGGGTTTCCCCTCAAGTCTAGTCATTTGGTTTCTGTGTCTTGTACCTTGATGTAAATCATGATTGGGCCCTGCCCCTGGATTCCCCCTTGGATTTGGTAACTCAGTATTTGATTCCTGAACCTTGACCCAGCCTATGTTTTTGGGCTTCACCTCTAGGTTTTCCTTTGGACATGGCAACTTCATCCTTGATTCCTGGCCCCCAATGGGGCCTGTGGCTTGGCTCCTGTCCTCTCCCAGTGTCCTAGCAACTAACCAGACGAACCATGATCTGGCCCATTACAGCTAGATGGCAAGAAGTGCTCGGTCCCAAAAATACCTAAGTCCCTGACGTTCACTCATTTCAGCACAGTTAAGACCCAGTCCCAATGACCGTGGCAATGCTAACTGTTAAGCACGTGGCCTTGGCAGTGAAATTCCCTCCCTGTGCTAAGGGCTAAACTCCTGATGTGGTATATGGGCTGAGTTAGGTGCTTCAGGATGAGATCTGGAAAGCCAGCTTGCTGAACAGGGAGCCAAGCCAAGAGGATAATAATGGGGACAAAGGGTGTCTTAAATTTTGCTTTCTCCAGTGACTAGGTGCCTTCTACAATCCTCTCCACTCCAGGATAATGCTGGGCCTTCCCTGTGCTCCTTTAGGATGATTCTATCCTGGCTGGTTTCCCCCTCCTCATCCATGTCTTCACTTATTTCCTCTCTATGGGGAGGAAAGAGAGAGAATTAAAGGTAGAAAATGGGAGTTAATGTTCCTTGAAATGGTATTGATTTGCAGGTAGATATCTAGTGATGAAACATCACCTTTGGTGCCTTTTGCTGCACACTTCCACTCAGCATTTCTCTTGACCACAGCAAGTGCAAGTCACTGTTCGGTGTAAATGTTCATAGCTAAGGTGTGTCCTGATCTGAGTATCCAAGGACAAGTTCTGTACCATCCTCTCAACCAAGGGCCTAAAAATAATTAGGGTCATGAATAATCCCCACATGCCAGCAGGGCCAAGGAGGTTTCCCAAGAACACTTTGTAGAAGGTCTTATGACCAACTGAAAATAGAGGTGGATGTAATGCCACATACACATGGAAACATGTGTTTCTATCCCAGTTCAATTTTGGCTATACATGAAAGCACACCATTTTTACCCAATCACCTTTTGGGTAAAGATAATTAAAGATACTCAGGAGGAGTCCAGGCTCCACTGTCTTCAGTGCTTCCCTAAGAAATACAGACTAAATGAAAATACTGTTAGGTTGATTTAAAACAAAATGAAACAAAACAGAACAAAAAACCAATCAAGTGGTATCATCATGCTCAAGACATAGTCATCAATGCTTTGATTTCTTGTTTGGGGGAGGTATCAAATGAAGCTCCCCAGGTAGGCCCAGAATTGTTTAATATCTTTGGAGGATTGGATCAAGTGCACGTTCAGTAAATTTGTGGATTACACCAGGTTGGGTGGAATTGCAGATACACTGGACGGGAGGGCTAGAATGACCTGAATGCATTGGAGAAAAGATCCACAATTAACTGGTTGAGATTTAATAAGGACAAGCAGAAGTCCTGCTCTTGAGATGGAATAACTGCATGCATAAATACAGACTGAGGAACATAGAGGCTAGGCTGTATTGCTATAGAGAAGGACCTGGGGGTTATACTAGGCCATATGAACCAAAAGTGTGCTCTTTTTGCAAAAGAAGCCAATAGCATACTGAATTATATTAAGAGGACTGCCACTTGCAGATCAAAGGAAGTGATTCTTCTGCTTTATTCAGCACTGGTGATGCCCCACCTGGAGTACTGTGTCCAGTTTGGGGCCTCATATTTCAAGAAGGGTATGGACAGTTTGGGAAGAGTCCCACTCAGAGCAACAAAAAGTACTAGGGGCCTGAAAGAAGGCTGAAAGAACTAGGCTTATTTAATCTGCAGAAGAGAAAATTGGGGGATTTTGATAACATTCTTCAAATATCTGAAGGGTGATTACAGAAAGGATGGAGAAAGGATTGTCCTTGTGGTGGTAGGGAACAGGACCAGGAGCAGTGGCCTCAAGCTGCAGCAGGGGAACTGTAGGCAGGAGGAGCCTTCTGACTATGAGGGTCGTCAAGAGTTGATCAAGCTACATAGAGAAGTTATGGACTCTCCTTCCTGGGAAGTCTTCAAGAGCAAGTTAGGTACTTGGCTGGGATGGCTTAGTCTATGATGATCCTGCCTATAGCAGGGGGCTGGACTAGATGGCCTTGTGAGGTCCCTTCAAGTCCCATGATCCTATAGCTCCCTTAGGCAGCATGATACTTTTTTGTGGACTCCATTCCTAAGCTGTCTGGCTCTCTCCTGGGTTGGGTGAGGCCTCCAACTCAGGCTGTGGGTTTCACTAGAGCCAACAATCTCAACATTATGAGTTGCCTTAGCCAGCCTTCAGGAAAGATACTGAAGTCTCCTTTCCAGGGCTGAGCCACATATTAAACCAAAAATAGGCATTTAAAAATATAGTAGTTGCCAGACTCAATCAGATTTGTAGTCCATCTAGTGCAGTCCCCATTGCTGGCAATGGTCAGAGTAGATGCTTCAGAGAAGGACGTGAGACCTTTCAACACACATCTGCACGATGAGCTGCCTCCAAGGCAAGTTTCTTTCTGACTTCTATTAGCTATGTGTCATCTTATGCCCTGAAGCATGATTTTTTTCCCTTTATGTATCTCTTTTAATGGTAACCAACCAGTTAAAAGCACTTAAATGGAACATGTTGAAAGAAGCTATTTTTTTCCATCACTTGTACCATATTCCTTCAGCTATAAGACACTCTTGAATGTAAGATACTCCCAAATTTCCTGACTCTCAATTAAAGGAAAAGGCGTCAAAATAAAGACATGGTCTGCAAGGACAGAGACCCTGCGTGGTACCTGTAAACACTTTTAGCCTTTTTTGTACTCAAACATAAAACGCAATATTTTGTTTTGAAGAGGGTGTCATGTGTAAGGGAATACGCTAATGATAACTGGAGATACTTATTTCCATCAACCTATGATTGAACCATTTAGTATTAATGGTAAATCTACCTGTCATACCCTCCCTCGTAAGAGAACAGTTCTGGATGAGAGCCAAAGCCTTAAGTAATGTTTTTCTTGGAAAATTCAAGTATGCCTGTCAATTCAAGGCAGAAAGTTGCTTCCTGTTCCTTATTTTAAACAGAGAGAGATGTTTTTCCATACTTCATTAAAGCTTTTTTTTTTTTTTTTTTTTTGGTGTGGTAGGATGCTGTGCATTTGAGAGATGAATTTAAACTGCATTGTGAGAGTGCTGAATGACTAAAGAAATTCTGGTGCCCCATGTGAATCGTTCACTCAGTGATTCGTGCTGCTGGCACATGTGCCCTAATTTACAGGATATGCAGTATGTTCATCTTGGGGGAGATGACGCAGAATAAGCCAAGCCTTCAGAAAAATTCACTGTGAAGTATGTGCCCTTTAGGACTGAGTGAATAATTCATAAATCACGTGCCCTCTAATCCTCCAAATACTTATGCACGTGAGTAACTTTGACACACATGAGCAGTCTCATTAAAATCAATGGGAGAAAATCATGAAGTCCTTATGGACAATTCTCAAGGAATTCTCAAGGAATGTAAGAGTTTGCAGGATTCATCAAATTCCTTGAGAACAGCCCGGAAAGAGGTCGTGATTTTGTACAATGTGCCCTTTATTTAAGATTCTTAACCAGGGAATATCTGCTAATAAGTTTTATCTGCGTGTAGCAGTTTGCTTAGAATAGCTAGGTTGGTTTGACCAGACAAGTAGGGAAGGTGCCCTGATTCTCTTTTCTGATTGGCTGAGCATAACTCCTAGGGGACTCAAATTTAGAAAAAAATGATTAACTTAATGCAATAGTAAAATCAAAATTCAATTTCAGAGTTATTTTTGTATTTACTGTTTACACAATATTCCGGCCGGGAAATGCACATACCGGAACAACTCTGAAATATGAACACCAATGGGTATGCGCAATTCAAAGTAATTTGAATGATCGTATGCAGATTTTCTTCCCCCCCCTCCAGCCTTTACCTATATGTTGGGCCTGTTTCCTTCAGAAGCCTATCCCATTAGACCATCAGACCCCAAATGGGGAACTTTGCCTGTTGATTAGCCTTTCAATTTGTAAAATGAAAAGTCGGTTTGGAGGTTTAAAGTCACCAAACCGTATGGAGAGACTTAGAAGGCATGCATGTCACACCTGAATTTTGACAGCCTTGCTCTGAGGACCATAATTGGTCTGATCTCAATCCTAATGAAATCAGGAGGACAACTAGCCTATATGGAAACGCATCGAACTTTGTGTGATGAAGCAAGGCCCACGTCCCTCTGTTTTTTACATTTGCTCAGAAGTATCCTAAGAACATCCTTGCTGGTATATGCAATTGGTTCAAAAAAAAAAAAAAAAGAGAGAGAGAGAGAGAGAAAGATAATCCTAGGATTTGCTACTGAATAGCCTGAGTCCCCTTGCCTACTCCTGACAGGTATTACACTGACTGTACAGTCTCCCTAGTGACTCATTTAGACATTTGCAAAGCTTCATCTTATATATCACACAGGGGGCTAAACCTGCCCCCAGTATGAATCAACATAAGTCCATTGAATTCTGAATCTGTCCAAGGAGCTGGCGCTGTGTGTTAATTCATTTGTTGTCTCTTCGTAATTCTTACCGAAAGCTCGGTGACTTGGGGATTTTAGGGTTAAAGTCACGACTGCAAACTGGTGTAAATGCACTGGGATGTCATTTTTGAGCTGTTTTTTGCAAAAAAAACCCATGCAAAACATTTCTGGGAGCACAGCAAGCGTTTTTCTTGCTATTGACATTTCCGCTCTTGGTTGTGCCAGGAGGGGCAAATAGTATAGGAAAACATTAGATCCTCAATGAGATAAGAGCCTTAGCATTTAAGATAAACTTTCCTTTCTTTGCGAAGATAAGCCCTCATTATTTAAAATGTGTTTCGCCCTCGAGTTCTTCTACAGGAGATACTTCTACAAGCTATCTGCCAATAGCAATTAAAGCTTAGTTTGCAAGGAAAAGCAAGAGGGTTTAATTGCCAAGGTACTATTTATAGGAAGTCTCCCATGAGGATTAGGGAATTGTAAGAATGCAGATTAAGCAAAACGAGGGCAGCGGGGAATGTGATGCACTTTGGCTAAACATCTCTGTCAAGCTGAAGAGGTGTAGGTACTGTAACAATGCTGATGACAGCCTAACTGCACATCCCCCTCCCCATCCGGGAGGGATTCTTATGTGACAAGATGTCCTTAGCAATCTCATAGCAGCCCATCTTCCCTCTCCAGGCATGTACCGCATTCCAGCTCACTGATCAGTATGGTGCAGTCATTCACTCCTACTTGTCAGGTACAGTAGTACTATTATACCCATTTTACAGATTGCACCTAAAGTCATGGATGCTCTGGTCTTAAGTCACCTGGGGTCTGCAGCAGAGGTCAGCAAGCTTTCAGGAGCTGCCAGATAAATTAGTGCAGTTTGCTCTGAAGGCGGGCTTCCCTTTATGATACTGCACTCCCACTTCTGACAATTGCCAGCATCCCAGCTTCATAGCTCAGATCTGATGGACTGGCCGTAGGTTGCTGACCCCTGATCTATGGGAGGTCTCATTGACCTCAACCGGCTTTTAATCGTATGTGGAGTGATTAAGGACTTTATGGAAGGTCGCACAGGGAAAGTGTGGCTAATCTCGGTTCTCTACCCAAGCCCTTTGAGTTCCACTCCAGCATCTCCTTCCTTTTATGATTCCCTGATGTGAATTGCAAAAGAAATGGTATTTTTAGGTAAAAACAGGGAGATGTTCAGTTCATCTCCTTGCCTTGTTCCCACTACCCGCTTTTTGTGTACAACTCCTGTGCCCTGTCCCAGCTTGCAAAGCCTCATTCAGATCTACAGCTTGGTAAATAACAGGCGTTCCTGGTGTGTATTTTTTTGCAATTGTGTTGGCGCATCAACAGGTTTTACACTTTTTCCAGTGAATCAGCGAGGAGCACCAAGAAACATTTTTGGTTGAACAAAACATTTCACTTGATCAAAATAAAGCGTTTAGATTTCAGAGCAATTTTGACCTCTTCCTTTTTTTCCAACATAAAGATTTTTTTCCTTCAAGATCAAGAATTTCAAATTAAAGATTTCAAAGTAGTTCATTTCAAAGATTCCAAAAAAACCCCAGTTTTTCACCTCCCCCCCCCCCAAAATGGGCAATTCAGGAAGCTTGACACGAATTTGCAAAACAATTTGAGATTGTTACATCTGGACATTTTTCCAAAACACAGAGGTGATCACAAATTCTACCTGGCTCTATCCAGATACTATAAATTAGTCTGTAGGCATCCGAGGATGCTCTGAGATCCTTTAAAGGATGCCCTAGTGTGCTAAGCACTATTAGCAGTTTAGTGCACAGGCACTTACACATGATTTGCAAGAAAAATGTAGAGATTTCACATAGGAATCCAGAGTGTCAGAAACATTCAGACCTGCTGTGGTCTTTCTGAGCCCCTTGCAATGGTAGAATTGCTTCATTCTTCTCTCCGTAACAAAAAGGAAAGAAAAGAAAGAGTTGACATGTGCCAAGGAGTTGCCTTGAGTTTAAAAAGCTTAAGAATCACTGCTGTAAGAAAATAAAAGGAAATTTTCCATCTATAATTCTTCTCGGGGCACCAATCTTCTCTCTTATTTTCCGTCTTTTCCTCTGACAAAATATGGGGGTGTGGGGGAAGCTGTGCCCGTGAGGTCCATGGCGTCTGGAGCAACAAGGACAGTGTCAGTAATGCCAAACTTCCAATACTGCGAATGGATTAAAATCTTGTGGTTTTAATAAAATAATAATTGCTGAGTACATTTCTTGTATTTGCTGGCTTGTGTGCCCTAGGGCTCAATCTACCCTAAGGCACACAAGACTAAGTCCTGGGCTCAGTATTTTTCTTTTTTTTTTAATTTAAAAAAAAATGTTTAGACCTCAGTCATTTACTTTTTTTTTCTTTTTATTCCTCCTCCTACTTGTCAAGAAGCAGAGATTCTTTTGTGATTGCAGGATGGTAGAAACGTAGACCCTAGCAATCTAAATGATCTCTAAATGGGTTTAGGGGGTGTTGGTTATAGCTGTGTTGGTCTAAGGACATAGGCAGAGAAGGATCTTTTGGGTAAATGTAATATCTTTTTTTAGACCAACTAAACAGTGGGAAAAAAGGTTCTTTGCAAGCTTTTGGGTACAAACACCCATCTTCAGGCAGAGTGGGGGGGGGGCTCTCCCTCTCCTTGAAAATGGGTGTTTGTACCCAAAAGCTTGCAAAGAACGGGGGTTTTTTCCAACTATTTAGCTGGTCTAATAACATGTATCACATTTTATCCAAAGAACCTTGTCTGCCTAAATGGATTTCTGCACCTATGTATGAGTCTGTGCATGCTCCTCAAGTGCCTGAAAAGCCAAGAGAGGGAAGTGCATAAGGCCAAGATGGAAGCAGGCCACAAAGAGTGCATGTCAGGGAGATGGGCATTGCCCTGGAAGGTGAGGGCTTCTGATGGAGAAGCAATTGTCCCAGTGTTATTTAATCCATTCAATCCTGAATGCAAATTTCTAAAAAACTCTGCTCCAGGCCCCACATATCTTCTTCCCTTGGCTGCCTTTCAAGAGAAAGGCATCCCGAGTAAAACCTAGCCTGTGGCTTAGAACGTAAATCTCCTACTCCCTGGAGGAGTGGTGTAACCACTAAGGAACTGGGCTAGGAGATGGGAGGCTTCCTCCCTTGGGGTCAAACAGTCCTGAGCCATGACTTTTCTCTGACCATACAGTTTGGGGAATCCATGCGTACCTCAGCAATCCCATTGGATCACGGAGCCTATGGGACTCACGTGGAGTCATCTGAACACTTGCAGTTACGCAAGTGGAAACCATTTGACCTTTCTGTTTTCCACAAAGATTTGACCTTTTGTGCCTTGTTTTATACTGTCTTCTGCTGCCTTTTAACTGAGTACATAATAAGAAGTATGCCAAAACCACACAAGGAAGTCATGTATATTTGAGAGGACTGGTTTAATTCACAGCCTACATCCACATTGGCACATGGGAGACCAGATTTGGGTCAATGCGTGGCGTCAATTTGCCGCACAGCATCCTGAAGCTCTTACCTCCCAGAGTATGGGCTGTTAGTGAAAAAAAATGTCAGCAAAGAGGTTATTTACCTATGGCAGATTAGGACGTTAGGTTTATGTTGTGCAAGAGTTAAGGGTAGTCTTATGTAGAGTTTATAGTTACTATGGTCATTTGGGATGGTTTGGATGGGAATAGTCCTGTCTCAGGCAGGGGTTGGACTAGATGACCTCTGGATGTCCTTTCTAGCCCTACTTCTCTGACTGTGACTATGTGATTATGATACAGAAAAAAAGGACACGTTCTTATAGGAGTGATGGTTTCGTCCCTTCTCCATCCCTTTGTGGGACCCTGTGGAGATTGGCAGAATATAAATGCACAAAATGGAGGGAGCATTTGGCATCTGTGCTTAAGAGAAATATCTCTCGTCAGACTGGATTTTGCATTGCTTAACATTTAATCAGCCAAAAAGCATTTCATTTGCCATCTTTTAAGAACAGGATTTATTTTCAGTTACTACTATCAGCATCCTTTTTTCTTCTAAGATTATCTTCCTTTGAGGTCTGTTCGTAAGAAGTCACATCGGTGACTTTTGGCTCAGTCTCTTGCAATTGGTGGGGGAAGGGAGGGAGTGGAGAATAGGAATGAGCCCCTCCCCAAAAGCTTCATATCCTAATCATATTGAACTTTGGGCTTTGGGAGAAATCCAGATCTGAATACCTCAGCTTGAACCATCTCTATTTGAAAGAATATGGGCCTTTCCTATCCTTGTGAATGGATCTTTATTCTTAGCTGGCCAGAAAGCAGGATGGTGATGCACAAATGAGCCATGTTCCTCCACTCCAAGGCCAAGAAATGAATGCTTACAGCTGCTTGATGAACATCAAGAACAAATTGTAATATGAAGAACTGAGGAAGGGCATCTCTCTGAAAAAGTCTGAACTGCGTGTACTCCATGCTGGGCATGTTCTTGCCGAAAATTATCGGGTGTAATTAATCTGAGCGGAGAACTACTTTTTAAACAAACCTCAAAAACAATTATTTTTAAGACTGTTAAATCTATTCTAGCCAGTTATTGGTGCCATATTCAGAAGCTCAGACAGAGCTAAATTATGCTTCAGATTAATATATTGAGCAGTTCAGAGGTTAGATAAACAGCTGTTTCTCAAGCAGGCACACTACAAAGCTTAACTGTTCATTGGAAGGGCAGTTATGGCCTAGCTGAAGTCCCAGTGGGCTAACTTTTATTTGTTTCTGATTGGGAGATATCCAAAGCTGACTCCATGCTACCGATGACCTCTCTTGCAGGGGCAGAAGGTTGAAACTCTGGAGCCAGCGTGATTTTACTAGTCTCTGGGAAAAAAACACAACAAATCTACAGCGGCTCTGAGATAATCTGCAAAACGTTTCACTTACATTCTTTAGAAATAAAGTATTAAACATCTTGGGCTGTGCGTGTGCGGGTGTAAACACCACTTGCAAAATTTTATAGCAACCATTCTGAAAGATGTTCTCAGATATGACATGAGGTTTCTGTTGGGGGTATACAAAATGCCAGATTACTGGGTGGTGAATGAACGGAGCAAGCTATTTAGTTACATGAGAGCACTGTAAATAGTTCAGCAAAGAGCTTAGCTCCTTATTCAGAAAACCATCCACCGTCAGGACAGAGGCTAAGCACTTTATGTGCAATAACTGAGTCTTAAGCCTGGGTTTAAGTGCTTTGTTGACCTGAGGCCTCATTTAGGGTTGATCCAGAACAAACGGGACTTTCACTGAAGATTTCAATCAACTTCATTGAGGCATTAGATCTTAGTCCTGCATCTCGGCGCATATCTTCTCTAGGTGACAATGTGTACGTGAGGAATGCATTAAGGCACTTCCAGTGGAAATGTCGTGTGAACTATACCACTGGTGAGTGTGGTTTTGTGAGCCCTGTTTAGGTGATAAAAGGCAATCCCCACCATCTCCTGAACACCTATTCACCAAAAAGAAGTCAGCTAAAGCAAGGCCATAATACAAGCAAAGGTAGACTGGTTACTGCTTGTCGAGAACTGCACCATCCCAGCAAACCAATATATAGGGAGAGGTATCCTTTCTTGAAAAAAGGCAGAAAATCTTAATCTAATTCAGATGTTAGATCTAAAACACCTGCTTATCTTTAAACCTGTCAACACCTGACTTCAGTAATGCTAATTTATAATCCTAGAATATGAGTCAGTCATCAGTAGCCACAGGGACAACTTGAGCACGCAAGTCGGAGGCGGTGTCGAGATGTGAATTCCAGTCTCCCGCAGGTGCTGGATACTGGGCTGTAGGTAGATGTCTACGTTTGGGAGAGGTAGGATTTCAGACGCACCCTTCTTTGCAGCTTTTCCTCTTAGTTACTTTAGACAACCCCATCTCAGTGTGCTGGCCAGGTGTTTCAGAGGAAGCACATAGGAGTCGTGCAATGGGTGGAAGAGAGATTATCTGCTTTTCCATGATGTTCTAATCCTAATTGCTAACGGTTTGGGATTGTCTTGAAGGCTGAGACACTCCTTTTCGATCTCTCCCTTACAGTGTTTATTACCAATAACTCTGACTCCAGAAATTACCATCCATAGAAATGTCTGAACTTTTTTCAACCTTCCTGAATTCTTGGCTTGATCCTTTGGTGAGAAACTGGTGTTAATGACACACATTCTCCACCTTGGCGCTTCAAGGTGACTCCAGTGATGCTAGTTAAGATCCACAGGTGTAAAACGAATGGAGAATCAGGAGAGATGCATCAAAACCATGTGGCATGTGGCATGCTGTCTATGGAATTGCTCTTATGTCTTCTGAAGTCAGAGGAGCAGCTCACTTTGACCTTAAAGGAGTAGCCATGAGACTCAAGTGGACAATCATCTTCTGCTTGAATATCACAATGCTTCAGCCTCTGCATTACAGCAGTTCATTTTTTCCCCAAGAAGTCATGCCTCCATTTATACAGCATTTGTGTTGGAGCTGCCTAAGTTGCCGAAAGCTTTCACCTACCACCTGGAGTTTCTGCAGGTTAAATGTCACCATGCTTACCGGGTTTAGCACAATAAAAAAAAAGAAAGAAAGAAAGAAAGAAAAGTATTTTGTGATTTTTCTTCTATGAATAGCTAGATGTATCCAAATGGGTTTTAGGTCATGGGCTTCTTCACTTTTGTTTCTTGATGGGTTTTTTCATGGGTTTCTTCATGGGCTCTTCATGGGTTCAATGGATTTCTTCATGGGTTTCTTCAAGTGTTTCTTCATGTTTGTTTTATTCCTCGCTCTGATTCTCTCACATTCATCAGTACAGTAAGACCACATAGAGCTAGCTGTTCATCTGCTCGATGTTGATGTCGTTTCATTGTTTTCTCTGAGAATAATAGAAAAGTGGGTCTCCTCTACCACCTACTCCAGCAGGATCACCCCTGTCTCGACCACTGCAGACAGATGTGCTTAACTTGCACTTCAAAACTTCCAGTGATGGAAATGACACCACCTTGCTAGACATAACCTTAGTTAGTTCTCACCTTGATATAATTTAAACCCATTACTTCTCATCCTTTCCCCTGGGTTTAAGAACAATTGATGATCCCTTTAAAATAACCCTTTTTGCATCTGAAGACTGTTATCTTCTCTGCAGTGGTATATACTCTAAGCAAGACAAACCCAGTTTTTAAAGTCCTTAGTCATGCATCATATTTTCTAGATCTCTGTTTATTTTTTGACATCTTCTGGATGCTTTCTAATATAGGCACGGCATTCCTGCAATCTTGTCCCAAAATTAGACACCTAATTCTAGGCAACATCTCACTTGAGCAATATTTAATGCAGCAGCTGAGAATCAGATACTTTGTACTAGTCACTTAGGGTTTTCTAGTCATTTTACAGGTACTTGTTCATTAAATCTATGTTATCTATCTATCTATCTATCTATCTATCTATCTATCTATCTATCTATCTTTATTTTCCTCCTTTTTTTGTCTCTAGTTAATGATGCAGAGAACTCAGATGTGATCGCAACGAGTCTTGGACATACCTTTAGTGTTTTATCTCGCATTAGCAGTAAGTGGGGTAGGGAGAAAACATTTCATAACCAAGTGAAAATCCTGGTTCTGCAGGTTCATGAAAACAAACCATTTCTCATCTCCCTTTTAATGGGCTAAAAAACCCAACAGTAGAAAGTAGCTTTGAGTCATTGTTGGAAAAGGTCATTTCTGGGTTCAGTTTGGGAGAAAGGAGGAGGGAAGAAACTTGTCTATGAAAATGATGAATTCAAGCCAGAGGCAAATACACGATGACTCAGATGTCCCTGTCTTCACCATGAAGGAGGAAGGATCTAGCAGTTAGGGTGCTTGTTTAGGACGTAGAAGATAGGGGGTTCAATTGCCTGTTCTTTCCCAGCCCTTTCGTGTGACTTGAACCAGCTACTGATTCCCAAATCCCCCTCAACAGACTGGAAAGTATTTTCCTTGATTCCTCACCAGTTCAATGGGGATAATAACACTTCCCCACCCCATAGAGGTGTTGTGAAGATAAGTGCATTTAGGATAGGGAAGTGCTCCAGTGCTAGGGCATGAGAAACGCATATAAAAATCAAAGCTATATTAAGAAATGCAGCTTCTGCTGGTAAAAATGGTGAAGTTGCTTCCAGATTAGATCCTGTTGTGGGATGTGTCCCCTCTGAGTATTACCTGGCCAGCACAAGGTCACAAGGCCTTTTGGGTATTTGAGGGTGCAAGAATGATTTATGTGCTACTGTGGTTTAGGAGCTACTACTCATCCCAGCCCTTTGTACTCTAGCAAATCCCATCCTAAGTGATTCAGACACATGCACCATCTTAAAGGGTAAGCTGGTTTCCAGCCAGAACTGGGGTAAGCGCTGTAGCCTGCTTCCACATGGGAATAGATCCATACACAGGCACATATGAGCCACAAAAATGGTTAGCATAAAGCTACCAAGCTCTGTGGCTTAGTAGGGATACTACCATCTTCAAGAAATCTGTACAGGTATCCTGGGAGACTTAGACATGGGGATTTTCATCCTATTTTAAAATTTTGCCCCAGAAAAATTCATTTAATTTTAACTTGGCACAATGCAGTGGTATAGTGAGAAGTCCAGGTCTAGTCCTGGCATGCTGTCTCTTCAACTAAAATGAGTGTAACAGGTGTAGTGCATCAATGTGCTCATGCCAATAAGCTCTGGCAACGGGCATAGCCTTTTGGCATACAAGCAATACCACACCAAGGGGCAGCGCTAAACAGCTCCTAAACTGGAAGTAGTGCTCTCACCGTAATGTGGCGCCACAGTCAAACCAGTACTGGAGCTGTATCATCCTAATGGAGCCTGCCATAAAGCTCGTATTTGAGTCTGAGCCACACACAGACTTATCTGCATAATATTCCATCCAAGGTCAGGAAAAATCTGCATTTGGGACTGTCCGTAGGAGGCAATGGTGGGTTATTTGGCACATACGCATCATTTCCAAGTGATGTTCCTGGCCCACTCTCCATCCTGGAATGTCCCTCTCTGGTTGTCCCGACAGAGGGCCTGGGAAATTACTTCTGCATGCATTTTTGGAGGAGTCATAATGGGAGGCTGACTTCCCATCTCTGTGATCTTTCTAGTGGGTGCATTTCAGAATCTGGATTCAGCAGTGAAGCTTCAAATGGTTCTTTCTCCAAAATTGTATTTGCCTATTGCAATACATTGAAACAAAGGAGGAGGGGGATTTTGTTCCTATTTCACTATAAAGAAAAATGTCCTGTTATGCCAGCTCACTGAACCTAAGTGGCTGCATCCCAGTGGCAGCTCTGTGACCGGCAAGACAATGCACAAGCATCACAGTAATAGAGCTCAGGTCTTACACGGCGTTTCTGTTCAGTAAGGATCAGCATATTATAAATGTGGGGAGCATCATTCCCCCCAATTTCCAGAGGAGGAAGCCCAGGTACAAAGATATGAAATGACTTGCCCAGTCTCATTGAACATCCAGTAGCAGAGCTGAGTCCCAAACTATCCGTTAGAAAATACAGCATCTGAAATGTAACATATTGAATGATAGACACGGCCAAAAGACTGGGTTTTTTAATTAATTAAAGCAAAAAAGATCAAGAAAGAAGGGAAAAAAAGACTTGAGTGCTTCTGGATCTAGGGCACTCGACATTCAGAGTTTGAAGAACTCTAGTGCTCACCTCTCTGAACAATACTGGACATCACCTTTTTGGACAACTATATTTCCAGAACTACTGTATTTAAACCTGATATATTTACATACAAATATTGAACTGAACCTGCCCATTTTTGTAGGTAGCTTCTTCTCAACAGTCATTCTCCTCTGAGTGTTTTGTCTAGTACAAGGAAGTGCCCCAAACAGTTTATTTTCCCCTTTGCCCCAGCAAAACAGCACATTTACCTGTCAGAGGTGATGATTTCAGGTCTTTTTCCTCTGACAGGAGAGAGACTCCATTTTTTGGAAGCTTACACCACAAACTGCTTTTTGCTCAACTGCATTCCTTGGCAGCTCCAAACCACTTGAAATCTGGAGAAACTCATCATCTCTTGTGGTTGCAAATAAAGCTGTAAAACAAATGTCAGGGAATAAACACTGACAAATAAGGACCAAATTGTGATACCCTTAGTCAGATGAAATAAGGTCTTACCCCGTGACTCACAAGATCAGTGGTTCTTGACCTTTTCAGGGTCACGGCACCCCTCACTAGACTCAAGGCACCCTTCAGAAAATGCCATTTCTTACCTTTCACTACATTTCTTACCTTTCACTATTTTTTAACTACAGAGAAAAAACAGAGCAATGCTTCTGTTGCAAAGAAAGACTACAAGGGCTCAAAATGTTTCGGACACCATGGATTCCTACTGAAAATCTTTCTGTTTATTCTGTGAATCCCTTGCACGTGTTTGCACACCTAAGAGTGCTAATGTTGTGCAGCACCCTTTGGCACCCTGGAAAGGATCCCAGAGATCTCCAGGGTGCCACAACACCCTAGTGAAGAATCACCGCATTAGACAGACTGAGTAATGTAGCATCCCATGCCGAGTGTTGGTAAGGAAAGCTGTCTCTAAATACATTTGTTAACTAACGTAGTTAATTTTGGATGTGGCACAGAGGTTAGAAAGTGAGTGTAGCTAGAACAATGTGTCAATATCTAGAAATTAATACAGGATTAGTAGAAAAACATATTAATTTTTTTTTTAATCTCTCTCATTTTCCTTCTTGCTTTTAGTAATTGCATTGTTAAATTAAGTCAGGAACATGAAGCCTTGAGCAAGGCAATTTAAAGCGCTGAAAAAGACAGTAATTTATAGCTGTGTAGGACACGATTCAGCTCGGATAAAAGCTGGGGACCCAATTTAGTTCCAGGAGCTCTGGTGCCTGTCTCTCCGGGCAATACTGGGCTCACCTATTCTGCCAGAATAAACTTGCTTCTCGAGTTCCATTTCGGGACAAAAGTCGTTTCGTGTTTTCATCACAATGCCTCTGCAGGACCTGCTGCAAGATTAATGCAATTGGCTTAAGCTCTCTGAGATCAGCTGATGAAAAGTGCTGTGGGTATTAAACATTAAGTCCTTTGAAGAAGTCACTGAAAGCTAAGGATGTCATCCTGGCGATCTTTAAAAAGTGCCTCGACGCGCACTTGGCGGGGATCATCTGATCCCAGTGGTCTTTCCTTGCCCCCAGTACAGGGGGGCTGGACGCGATGAGCTGTTTCAGCTCCTAACAACTATGAAAGATGTGCAGGGAACATGGTATCCCTGCTCTCCATGCTCCCTTCTTTGGCTGAGAACACCTTTAATGCAGGTATAAAACCAGCATAGGGGGACTACAAAGAGGTCCTGCTTCATCAGTATGTGAAGAGCATTTGTTTGTCTTCCCTTTCCTGGTTGACAAGGGGCAAAGGGAAACTTGCTGACAAGTGGCAAAGACAGTCATTCACTTCTCGGTGGAAGGTATTTCCCAGCTATCATCAAAACAGTTTACTCCCTCTATGGGTATCATTTTCCAGGAAAAAAACAACCCAGGAATATCTTTTCCTAGCCTGATTCATTCATCTGTTCTTCTGGGATAATGTCCTCACCCCAACATTATTCAGGACTTTGCCTGGACTTCAGTAGCGTTCTCTGCCTGTCCCCAGCTTTGAATAGCCCTTGGAAACTCTGCCTAGTACAACCCTTCTGCTAGATGTTGTGGGCAGTAAAAAGGGCTGGATGTAAATACGTAGCGACTCCTGTTAAAATGTAGGGGATTATGCCCCTTCCATGACAATCGTACTCAAAAGGCACCCTTCCTGAGGCTTTTGGTCTCAAAACTGATGCTACCAGAAATACATCAAAACAGAAGCCAAAGTGTATTCAGCGCAGGACTCAGTTTTTCTACCAGGAAGGATCCTATCTCTCCGAATTTAAAGTTTGCCGGTATTAAATCTTGCCCTGTTCTGGGGTTTGTGTTCACAGCCTTTGACTGCTGTTGCGTTGCTAGCACCACTGGCGTGCGCACAATGGAAGATGGGCATCGTTAGGTGTGTGGCTGTTGGAACGAAAGACGAAAAGCCTTTTGTTACTTAATGTGCGATTAGGAAATGATCGCCCGATTGGAATGGCGGTTCCAGAAATGATCCCCTTCCCTGAGCCGACTGAACTGAGACTTGGTGTTAAGACTAAGAACTCCCTGTTCAGTTTGCCACTTTTCTCCTCCTTCCCTTAGATGAAGGTAGACAACACCTGGGCCGGGATGATCTACTTAGGGATGGCCCTCCTTCAAGCAGGGGGTTGGACTAGCTGCCCTCCCAAGGTCCCTTCAAGCCCCATTTTCTATGATTCAAAACTTAGCTGGCCTGAATGCTGATAAGCAGCCAACAGTAGAGCATGCTATAGGAGGAGGGACACCATGACCTCAAGGTTTTATCACAGTAAAAGGTGCAAATCCAGGATAAGGCAGGTAGAAACCAAAGGCCTTTCCCATGAAGTCGAGCAGTTTATGTGAAGTAACTTCAGGGGGTCTTAATCCGGCTCCCACCGAATGACAGGGACCCATGTAATAAAAGCCAGTCTCCCACTCAGCAGAGAGGCTGGCATGCTCATGGTGAAGACAGCAGCTTGGATTTGAGGGATTGCTAGGGGTTGGTTTTTTGTTTTTTGGGTTCTTTCTGTGAATTTAGAAGCTGCAGCTCAAATGTAAAAACCGAGGAAAAGGTCTAGAAACTTGTCCTTCAGCTAAACAACAAGTATAATTGAACTAAAAGTATCTGCTTTGGGATCTCTGAACTATCAGGCCTAAGACAGAAGTAGAAGTAGGATGTAAGAGTAGAGAAAGGCTGGGAAGCAAACAGTCAGCACAGACTGTCTGAGTAACTCACAGCAAAGTGGTGATTTGAGCTGACAAAATGTTATTGGAGGGATCACTCTCTTCAACAGTGTTTGCTTTGGGAAGTCAGGGAGAGATTTATTATGGCTGAAAGCCTTTACAGCTGTCAGATATAAGTGCTAGTTAAAAGGAGAGAAAATAGTAGCTTGAATTAACAATGGGAGCTTGGGTTTTGAATATAGGCATAGGAATATAGGTTTTGAGTAGTACCTAACTCTTGCTTGGCAATGTATTATATTTAGATCGCCTTGCATGCTAGAACCTTATTCTATTTATTTTGCATTTCTCATGGCTTTGTTGGAGTAGATCCGGGCGATACATAAATAATGTTAGCTTCCAGCTGAGGGATCCCAAAGTCCTTCCCACACATTGACCCTGATTCCTAATCCCACACCATTCCCATTTAGCATAACACTAAAACATGAGCTTAATTACCACGGACTGTAATGAAAGTTAAACACCTATATAAGCATCGCTGAATTGAGGCCTATAAGTGTCACATACAGCACTCTTAAAATAAAGACATCTAATGTGATCCCGCATACGAGTGTAAGGAGGAATATCTTGGACCAAGGCAAACTCCTGCTCTTATGAAAAGCAAATGTCCTGGGAATTGTTGCTACAATACAGTGAGGACAAGACTTTAGTCTCATTCGAAAACCCCCATGCAACAAACTACATGGGATTTTATCTGCCTTGGAAGAATGGAAAGCTGAGTCAAATGTCTTGAATTGAACAGGTGGTAGTAGAGAAAGATCTTCCAGCCCTTCTTAAAAGCAAGTCCTCCTACCCCATCTCAATGATCAAGCCTCTTGCAGTCCTTGTTCACCTGAGTAATTCTTGCTCAGCTAACTCCACCAGTTGCACTTGGACAGCATTCACATGCAAAAATGATTGAATAGACTGCTGCGGTCTATGTTAAGTTGCAAGAGCTCTGATGGGGGTCCTCTGTTATGATTCTGCATACGAAGGTGAGGAAGAATCATCTAGATAACAGCGATGTTTTTTTTCCTTAAAGGCCGAAAATCATGGTTTGTGGTATATGATGTATGTGATTAAGACACTACTTCTATCTTAACCATACAACTGGAAACCCTAACACATATGTATCATGAAAAGAAATCAAGCATGCTGCATCTGGAGAGTGCAAACATCAGAGAACATCATATTCCGTATTTCTGAACATCAGAGAGACTCAGATAAAGAGTAAGATTAAGAATAAAATAAAAAAAAAAGAATAAGTCTAAAATATCTCCATCGGTTCAGTTCATTAACAGCACAGCCCATTCAACAGTTGATAGTCTGGTATTTTCTCCTTGTGCATGGTTTTTAGTAATTTAGTTTTCTTTATGGATATGAAACCTGTAAGCAAGATTTGCAAAAACAGCGGGTGATATGGGAGGACAAACTGAGCTACCGAAAAGCAGCGGCTTTGAGTAGATGCTCAACATTTACTGAATATAGGCTTCCTTTATACTCTCTCAAGCCCGGCATTCAAAATTGCTAGCCATTTTTTACAAAGCTGGATGGAAGCACTTGATTCGTGAAGATAACCGAAATGTTGCCATTGCTTTGGATTGCCATTTGTAGTACCATCGCACCTATAGTCTTCAGTGAGGATCAGGTGTGCTAAGCACACACAAATGCAAACACAAATGCGAACACTCCCTTAGATGGGGAGTTTGCAGTTAAAATTGATGAGATCGGTGAAGGCTGGGCACAGGAACAGAGTTCCAGGAGGGTGTCCTGATTTATTCAAAATCACAGAGGAAATCAGCAGCAGACCAGAGGTTAGAACCCAGGTCTCCTCATACCTAATCCAGTGCCTAATTGAGCAGGGAGGTATTTCTAGGTAAAATACAGTAGCTCCCATCCTTTCAAAAATAGCATTTTACTGACTGGATTATCCAGTATTAGACAAAGTTCACTTTAATAAGGCCTATTTTTTCCCATCCTACTGATTAACACTTCCAGGAAATAAGAAGTCTGCAGTAAAGCGGTGCTTTAAAGCTCATGAAATGTCTGTATGTTCTTTATTATTATAAGTGACACTATTATGCCGTCCAAATGGAGAATTGCCAGCACACGCTGCCAGTCACATTCAGAATGGCATTGAAAACTCACAAAATGCTCTTCTCTCGCAAGTGCTCTCCCAGTTCAGTTCACAAAAATAATTTAGAGAAGAGAAGGGCTGTCTGAATTATTAGTGAGCTGCTGAGCAGAAATAGATAGCTTATAGTCACCGCTGGCACCCCTACCCGTGAGGTCATGTGGCAAGCTGCTCTCTGCAGGCAGACTGGGTGCATGCTGTTAACGTGCTCAATATATAGCCGGTGTCATGGCACCTCTTCATTTTTAAGCTTTTTATGGGAGGAGGGCATGTCTACGTAACAAACCAAATGTACCAGGCTGCCTTCTGAACCAGAGGCTAGGTCTGTGTGGAGCTTCAGGTGGGCTATTTAGGATGACACCCGGGGCAGGGGGGGGATCCGGTTTCTGGTTACAAAGCCCCAAGTGGCCCATCTGACTCGAGGCAGAAGTCATGTGACAACTGCCATGACTCTCTTTCCAGCCAGAGTGCCAGCTGTTGGTACTAATAATCACCCACCTCTATGCTAATTAGCCTGCCTGGAGCACAGTATAGAAATGACTACCCTGCATCCAGTTTTAGAGGCAGCCTGGGCAGCGCAAAATGCAGGGCACTGTTCTCCGGCATGGTAGGTTTGCTGTGTACCTGGGGCTTGAGGCTAAGGACAGAAGTCACACATAAACCAGTTTAAGCGATCAGAAATTGGTTTAAAGCTGTAACAAAACAGAAGTTCAGTGCACACAAGCCTGGTTGAATGTAGCATCAGACGTAACTGATTCGGGTCAAACTGGTTTTTGACACTTCTGTCCCAGACCCCTTCCTGATTTAAGCTAAGTCACAGTCCCCCAGCATGCTTTGCAGCCCTGGACTAGGCCGTGTTGTCTGCTCCTCAGAGGATAGCCAGCACCACCCCTCTTCTCCCTAGCTGGAGCAGTGAGGATTGGCAGACAAGGAGGTGCGGGGGAGGCAAGCCCATCTGGGGATGCAGCCTAATATGTGGTGGGGGATGCACCCCCTCCCAGGCAAACCCCACTTGGGGGCTGGGGCCAGGGAAGGGAGTTAAACACCCTTTCCCCTGCTGAAACTTGCTGCTGGCTGCAACTGTGGACTATAAATCTCAGAGGCCCCTGGAAGCAGGAACAAGAAGTGATGAGAAACCCTGCAGAGTCCTGGTACTATGATTTTGGACTGCAAATCCCAGAGACCTTGGGGGCAGCAGGGAAAGGAAGTGAATACACAGCCCACACTGGCTACATGCTAGAGAGCTGTGCTCTAGTGTCCCCTCAGCTTCTGTCCCGAGCCACTACAGGTATGTGGCTGCATTTCCTATATTGAAGGTAAATGTCTGTTTGCTTCTGTTTCAGTTTAATCTCTGTAGTTTAGACTAACCTGTGAAGACTGAATCGATTCAGCCACGGGCTTTTTGCCTGTCTGTACTTAGTCCCAGAGACAGAAGGCCTAGGTTGTATTCACAGTTCTGTCATTGAGCTGTTGTGTCTTCCCCTACTGTTATTTATGTTATCTTTGTAGACTGTGAGCTCCTCAAGCAGGAAAGACCTCTTACTCTAAGTGGGAATAGTACCTAACTTAATGGGACCTCAGATGCTACCATGTTCAAAATGAAATCATATGAACACATTTTGATTCTTTCCCTGATGGTGAGGATAAAAGATGTCTTTACTCTGGAGTAAAGCAGTGTACTCAAGTACTCCATATACTCCTTACATGCCTGAGCTTAACTAGGGAGTTGGGAGCTATAGGCTCAAGTCAATAGGAGCAGGTTCTTAAATATAGAAAGGTATGAGGAAAGATGCATCACAAACACTGAAGGAATCACTACCTTTGGACACATCGAGGCACAGGGAGCTTAAGGTCAGCCATTTTTAACCTGGGTGCTCAAAATTGTCTTTATATAACTGTCACACAGTCAGAGGTAAAAACAGCTGCCTAAAATAGGCCAAGTTTATCCCTAATTTAGGACCACAGGCCACATAGAAGTACCAGCCTAGTACAGAGCATGACCAAATAAAGCTAGATATACACTGTATATATTATACAGGTTCCTCTGGGGAAATTTGGCTTGATTTGCCATTTAGGGGAACCTTTTTTCCATTATTTAGCTTGCCCATAATGCCAACCTAAAATCAATTTTAGAATTTTAGAATTCTGTATTTGAATGTGCAAATTCAGTTGATTCCAGTTGATTGGATGATGCCTGAAATATTTGTGTTGCCAACACTTGTGTAATATTTAAATATAAAATACCTTGGAGTCAATTTACTCTCTACAGAAGTGGCATGTTACTTCTTGGTATTGGGAAAATGTTTAAGCGTTTTGCTGGGCAGAGTTGCAATCTTGGCTTCATTATTTTGAAGCAACAGAAGAAAATATGAGCATCTGGGAATCCAGAAGTGACAAAGTTGTAGAAATTAAGGACAGTATATTTTTTAGCTATTGGGATGTAAAGGAAGTTTGGAATTGTGTTTCTAGAAAAAAAAACCCTCTGCTATGTTTGGCTTCAGCAGTACAGAAATTTCACAAATTGGTTTCTGTGAGGTATCAGCCCAAACTCACAAACTGCCTCTCAGAATAGGCTTTTTGAGGTGAAACATCTACCATTTGGAGTTGTGTCCATGCAGGATCAGAAAGTTTACCTCCGCTCTAGACCTGTTCTGATTGAAACTAGAGATGGAGGGGGAAAATAAACCCAAATACTTGTAAAACTGATGGAAATGATGTAGATGACAATTAGAGGTATGCCACTATGTACTTGTCTCCATTCGGAATAGGTCTTCTGTATAATCACCATGCATTTTCATATTGTATTGATTTATTTCTATAATTCCCAATGAGACGGGAATAAAACTATTTTGTGCAATGAAAATATCCTGCCACCCCCGATATAGACACACATATACAATCAATCACTTTTTAACTATATCAAGTAGTGGTGCCATAAATACTGTGGGAAGCACAAGTGGGCTAAGAAAGTATGACCTTAAAACAACTATTAAACAATTTGTTGCTGGCAATGTTTCTTTATAAGGAACAACTTCAGATTTATTGTAGTTAAATGGTCCGTAGGGAAACATTCCCTATTTTCAGTGTCACATACAGGAAAACCACCTCATATCTTATTAAGACAAAATGTGTCCTTCCAGATTGTAGATTTTGAGGGAAACATTACTCATATGTCTTATGAAAATAACTCATTATTTATAGAGATGTAGATTTATTTAAAGATGACAGTATTAATATACATATGCAAGACTCAGTTACTTGGCAAAAATTGTAGTTGGGTCAACAACGGTTTTACTACGAGCCCTCAATGTGGGGTAGTGCAAAACCAGGCAGCTCCCAGAGCAAACCAGGAAGTTGATTGTGACTGTGTTTCAATCTACCTCCAACTTTGCTCCAACGGGTTGGGTGTGGAACTGCCCTGTATGAGCCCTATACCTTGCACAGGATATATCCCCTGGTGAGCTGGCTGGTATATTGGGAAGAGAGGTCAAGACTTCAGTCACCTCCCACCCACCCACAGACCCAAAAGGAAGAGTAGTGACTCTGAAGAAGTTGGCTTCTGGCCTGTGTTTATTACTCAGGTAAAGCAAAAGAGCAATGATCCAGTGATTGATGGAGTACCCTAGGTCATGGGATACCCAGCATCACTTTCCTTCTCCAATATGGCATTCCAAAGTGCCCCAGGTGCCTCCATTACTCACCCATAGGGGAGAACAACTCTGCCATACTTTCCTGGAGTGCTTTGAATATATGTGCATTAAAGAAAGAGACTCTCAGCCAGTAAAATGAAAGGTGCCTTAAAGGCACCTAAAACCTTGTCCATATGGGGAAAATCCCATCAGGATAAGGTAAGGTCTGAATTTAAACTGCCATACTTTTACCATTACCACCCCCTGTGTGGTTATTCTTATTCTGGTAAACTCTCCCCTCTCCCCCCATTGCTCAGCCAAAGCTTACTGCCAATTCAGCAGTGACGGCAAAAGGGTTAAAACTCAACTCCAGCCATGCTGATTGGTAGCCCAGCAAGAACAAGTAGCCATTTTGGTAGCCATTACAGCACAGCTCTCCATGGTTTTACTCCAGTGAAAAAAATAGTGGTTTTGCTTAAGATATGCACCCCAAGTTTGGAGGGCTGATTTTTAACTAGAAAGCTTTCTGTACGCAGCTGAATACAGTATTTAGTTTCTATTACCTTGAAGGAGGTCCATGCTAATCCATAAATGCTATTCTTATTTTAGAATAAGAATGTCCTCTTGTGGGAGTTATATCAGTATAAAAACAGCAGTACAGTATAACAAGAAAAAGTTCTTGTATAAATGAGGCCTTAGACAGTAGGGACTGAGCAAAACAGCACCGTTCCACTTTGACTAACGTTTTGATGTTTCGACGGGACAGCGTTTCAGTTCAAGTTTTGATTCATTTCAAAACCGCTGTTCCATTTTGTTTTGTCAAAACTGTTTTGCTGTTTCGATGCTGTTTCAACGTTTCGCTCATAGACTATAATGGGGAAGCAGAAAAATGCCTATAACATTGTCATTTCTTGTTTGATTTAGATGAAATTCACAGAGATGCTGGCCCCTTCTGAGGCCATGAAGTCTTCCAAGTTTCAAGGAGATAGATGCCGGCGTTTCTGGGAAACTGTACATCAAACTCTTAAAAACAAAACTCATGTCACGTGTATATGTTAAGGCACAGGAGGGTGAAAACTGCAGGAATGGTAGAGGCTGCTGAGGCCATGGAGCCTGCCAGATTTCAAGGAGACAGGTGCAGGGTTTTCTGGGAAGCAGTACCTCAAGCTGCTGACAAGCAAAACTCGTGACATGGGTGACCCTGTGTGTGTTAAGGCACCCCGTCACTGGCGCTGAGGCCTCTACATGACACAGCAGTGTGCCACAGTGAGACCTCCTCCTCACCTACAGCCTCAGCCTGGTCCACTACTTTTAATGACAATAGGTATGCTTTAGTAGACCAACTAAATAGTTTATTAGAGAAATATATCTTAGCAAGCTTTCGGGTTGAAAACCCCTTTGTCAGACTGAGGAAGCACCTGCAGTTGGGGTGTGCGTGTGTGCTGTTCCTGGATGGAAGAAATAGTAAAAAAGTCAGAGGCTAGCATGCAAGGAAGCCAGTCAGTGCACTTGGAAATGGAGGCATCAGGGGGTGAGGGAAGGCTGGGGCGGAGGGGGCTGTAGCAGCACTGATAAGTGTGAAGAGGTACCTGGGGAGTCAGATATCCAGCAGGCTGTACTGTGTCATAAATCCAATGTCTATGTTGAGTTCATGAGTTTCTGTACCTACTACCTAGGAGGCTGATGAAGTGAAGTTCATAGGCCCGGCTCTCAAAAATTGTTTGTAAATTCAGACAAGCACCAAACGTTGCTAACCTAACCTCATCACCAGAAGCCAACTTCTTACAGCTCAAAAGACAAAAGCTGACAGCGACCTCCAGTACCCCCACAAACGGCACACCAGAATCTATCAAAGACAAGAATACCCAAGTACCTGTGGGGGCACATTTCTCACAAAAAGACCACTCTGGCTCCAGTCTCTGAGGCCTGATCCTGAAAGGGAACAATTTACAAACCACTTTTCACAGCCAGGCCTATGAATGTCACTTCATCAGCCTCCTAGGTACAGAAACTCATGGACTCAATATAGACAATGAAATGCTGACGCACTACAACCTGCCGGACATCTGACTCCCCAGGTACCTCATTTTTACTTGCACTCCTACATTATCCTTCCTGCCCCCTGCACCCCAGCCTGTCCCTCACCCCCTGATGCCTCCATTTCCATTTTTACTGACTGGCTTTCTTTTGCATTGCATGCCAGTCTCTGGCTTCTTTACTATTCCTTCCACCTAGGAACAGCACACACATCAACTGCAGGTGCTTCCTCAGCCTGACAAAGGGTTTTTCAACCCAAAAGCTGGCACCCCAGGCAACTAAGGTGAGATCACCTGGAACCTCACAACTCCACTGGAACCAGCAAGCTTCAGTCCTGTCAAAGATGGGATGGGTCTGGGCTTTCCCCAGCCAGGACTGTGTGTGTGTGTGTGTGTGTGTGTGTGTGTGTGTGTGTGTGTGTGTGTGTGTGTGTGGTAATTGGAAATTATGGCACCTCCTACTCACCTTTTAGCAGGGGGATCCTCAGCCTTTCAGTGGGGGGGATCCACATCTGGCTGTGGCTTGTCTAGTAGGCCAAGGGGTCAGTGGCTCCACAACCTTGGCAAGATAGGCAGGCACCAAGGTCTTTGTGCCTGATGGTGGGGGTCAACAAAGTTGGCATCATGGACTGCCTTGACCATATTGACCCTATTGCCGGTGACCATGAACTGAAGGTAAGCTTGCCCTGCCCAGTGACCCACCCCACCACCAAGCGGTTCATGGCCCCCATGATCTCAGTTGTTATGTGGGACTCATCTGTCACCTCAACTTAAAGGAGTTTCTGATGGCCTGACTAGTCACACCAGTACCCTGTGAGGGAGACGTAGGTGTGATTTCCACCCCGGCTGCTCCAGATGTCCAAGGTGAAGTGTAAGGCCACCTGCTGACCTGCCTTGTGCAGTTCTTCCCTCAAGTACTGCCTGCATGCCTCATACAGGGAGGGTCCTGCAGAAGGTACTGCACATAGACACTTGGTTGGATGGGCCCACGAGTGCCATGAGCCGCCTGAACCCTGGCTGCTCAACTAAGGAGAAGGGATGGCCACAAACAGCAAGCATCTTCACAATGCTATGGGTGATCTCACTCGCCTTTGCAAAGTGCCCCCCTTTCTGTCCGCCTTTTCCCCACAGGGTGGCCTGTCTCTGCTTTGTAGGGACAAAGCATGTGGGGGACTTCCTTTTGGGCATGCTCCCACTAGTGCAAGGCTGAGGAGGAGCAAGGGCAAGGGGGTGGTGACTGCAGAGATGCATCAGCATCCCCATGGTGCTCATGTGTTTTGTTCCCTTGCCCCAGCTAGTTTTGGCTCGGCAATACAGGCAGGTAGCTTACCTGGGATCATCTGCCAACTCAAAACGATGCCAGACCACACTACCCACTTGCTTCTGGGGTGCAGGTGCATGTGGGGTTGCTGCACTTTCCCCATCCTCAGCAGGCAGAGGCACAGCAACAGAAGGAACAGACTTAGCTGTGCCATTTGCCTCTGCAACCTCTACCTCAGCCTCCTTGGAAGAGCCTTCTGGGGAAGGAGACCTGACTCTAAGGGAAACTTGAGGGGCGTGGAGAACAAACTCAGCTCTTTCCCCCTCCTTCCCCAGAATTTCCCTTGCTAGGGCACTCAGATCCAGCTCCAGCTCCAGATCTTCCTCTCCCTCTGGCACTGGAAGGCTCAGCATGGGAAGTGAAATGGGGGTGAAAGGAGACTGTCATACTGGTGCTGGTGCTGCTGTTTGTTGTCATGGTGGGGGGGTGGGGGTTATGGCTGGTGCTCTTGGAGGGGATGCAGACTCAGGCACAGGCCGTAGCATTGGCACTGCTCTTCTCTCCTTGCTGCTTGTGGAAGCCTCATCCCTGCTAGTTGTAGGAAAGAGGCTGTGGCTCAGTTTGGGGCAGGGGGAACTTACACCTCTCCCTCTACCCCCTCTTCCACCTGTCCCTGAAGGCTTGCCAGCTGCCTTTCCAGCATGCTTCATGGTGTGTTTCATAGTGTCTTGCTTTTATACAACTGTATAAATGTATCTGTGTTCCTATATAAATCCAATAAGGTGTGTAGTCTGTGCCGCAAGGTATAAATGTATCCACATTCCTATATAAATTTTGTAAGGTGTGTAGCGTATGCCACAAGGTATAAATGTACCTGTGTTCCTATATAAAGTCTCTAAGGTGTATAGTCTATGTCACAAGGTATAAATGTATAGAAATAAATATAAATGTATCTCCCAGTATAAATATACAATTGAAAAGAATAAATTAATAACTATAATAATAAAATAAAAGCACCTAGAAGTAAAAGGTATTTTGGAACCCCTCTTGCTAAGCTAGGCTAGCAGGTAGGAAATCATTCAGCTCAATGCTAATAGTAGCCTTTGTTGTCTAACACTCCTGAGCTGCTGGAAGATAGCTGTCAGACCCCAAGGCAGAAAGCAGGGCAGTTCAAACAATGCTGTCTTTTATGCTGTTTTTTCCATTCCTCCCCAAAAGGACTGGGATTGGAAGGGACCTCAGGGAAAGATCATAGTCACTGGCCAGCTACATAGTCCATATGAGAGCAGTCCTTCCCCCTTCTTCCTCCCTCTTCCGCCTCCTCCTCCTTACTTTCTGTTTCCCTGTAGGCAAACCCAGCTTAAGCTTTGAAACCTGAAATGTTTTGAAACTTTAAAAATGTTTCAACTGCCCTTGTTTTGTTTTGAAGTCCTCTGTTTCATTTCAATTTTTCTGTTTCAAGCTCAAAATGAGTCAAAACAGCATCAAGACAAAACAGCCGGCAAAATTTTGCACAGCCACAACTGCAATACAATAGGGGGGGTTTGCATATCTGCTTACACCCCTGGTCCAGCTGAAAATTGAATTCTTCTTTGAGGCATTTAGGGTGACATCGCACCATATTCCCACCACCTCTAGGGATGCATTCTCCCAAGGATGCCTGTAAGTGGGTTGCCCAGCCTGTGACTTCTGCAGGTGGGTTCATTCCCTGAGAAACTCCTCATCCAATCATCTCAGGCAGGAGGAAGGGAGACCCTTTTGCTCCGACCCTGGTGCAGCAGCCTGACCCTTCCTTGCAGAGCTCCGTTCCAGCCACAGCTTGCTTCCTTATCTCCTATGCTTAGACTTTTGGGAGCTTTTAAAGTTCCCAGTGGGACACTTCTGTGTATGGAAGTACCCTTGCATCCAGGTTCTCAACAGGGCTGAGTTCTTAAAGGGACAGACCATACTGTTACAAGATACCTATAAGCAGAAGTATAAAACCCGCAAGTGAAGCCACTCTGGAGGTGTTCCCAGGACTTTCAGGCACACCAGAGACCAAAATCTTGAGAGAGACTGTGAGGGAATACCTCCTGGGTGACTTCATAGGCATATTCCTGAGTTTGGCAAAGGCAAATAATAGCAAGGGGGTGGGACGTTCACTGGCAATTGGTTGCTGGGTCTTGCTAGGAGCATAGTACAGACAAACCCTAACCGGATATAAGGATACAAAGACTTCACATTTAACTGAACATTTTAAATCCCAAATTTATTTGATATATATTTTTTTCCCCACTGAAGATGCCACATTTTCTTAGTCAAGAAGGTGTTCCCTTATAAAATACAAAAAAACTAGAAAGATCTTTTTCTTTTCTCCTATTATAAAAGTCCATTAAAAGAGAAAGAAAGGAAGAAAGAAAGGAAGAAAAGTGAACTTGTTTTAGGACACAAATTAAAAAAAGAAATAAATGTTTAATGAGCCCTTCTCGGAGTATCTTATGTCAAACCTCCTCATACAAGAGGACTGTGTGTCTCATCGCCAGGTTAGCATGCATGTACATTCAATTGTATTTGGAAATTGGGGTGAAATTAGTAACTCTGTTTATGTGGTTTTGCTCCGTGTTACAAAACAAATCTCTTTATTTGGTATAAAAGGTGAAAAAGTAGTAAAGGGGAACAGAAAGCTAAAACCGCATGGCAATGAGTAGTAAAACAGGCAATAGGGATTATTTTACCTTCTCCTTGTCCAGAATTATCTATGTCCATTCTATAGCATCTTTGTTTGTCTTTCCTCTCCTTGTGGTTACACATAGACTTTCTTTGTTTCTTCATCCAAAACCCTTATCATGTTACCTTTAAAATTTGGCATTCAGTAATATAAGGGTCACTGGTGCCACTTTGTGCATGGTTTGTATGACTTCATTAGCTAAATAGAACTGTGGGAACAGATTCTCTGGGTGACCCTCAAGTGACAGAGGAGCTTTATCTTATATGTAGGGCTAATGAAGCCTAAATGTCTCTTTGGTGATACTTTCAACGACAACCTAGTGAAAAAGTGACTTTACTGCTAGCCACTTTGAATAAGGTATACATCTGCAGCACACACCACACCAGATCCTGGCCCCTTGCGGAAATGACACTGAGCCGGAGTACTTTGAGGCTTCTGCACAGATGCTACTCTTTCTTTGGTTGTTCCAAAATCATACAGGGAGGAAGACACCACCTCCCCCACACACACCCCCTGAGTCATTCCAGTGTAGAGATACCTTGACCATCCTGGCCAGTACCCTGTTTTCATTGACAAAAGTAGCCAATGGCAGTAGGACATTCGTACTTTCATTGCTTGCAGTCCCCACTTCCCCAACACACTCAGGCACTTAGTCCTGGCACATAATTTTCATGCCTTCCCTTTGGGCGGTGGCCAGTGTTTTACATGCAATTGGTGACCATGTCCTTGGACACCACTTGGGCCTACTATGTTTCTATGCTCCTACTGTGGCAGTATGTTTCCTTTTCTGAAGCTGTACAGTTCATTTTGAAATCGGACTATCAGCCTTCAATAGGAGAAGACCTGGCAGTAGCTAGGAAGGGTAAGCTTTCCTGGCAACTATCTGGTAAACTAGGACTTTGAAAAGGGACAGAGGGGTAGAATTTCCTGTTCTGGCTCCGATGATCATTACACTCAGGATGGGGCCAGACTTCACAGACCAACTGCTATTCTTTGGAATAATGTTATTCTAGGTAGATGTTCTGACTGCAACCCTCTACTTCTATACCGGTGCACACGAATTGGCGGATCATACCACCGGTCACTAGCCTTTCCTGGGAATGCAACTACTTGACGTCTGTTGTGGATTACCATCAGTGAAGCCTTTCTGAGTCTTTGGGAGTGTACTAGAATCTGGATGGCATTTTGTGCTATATTCCTCTTTGCTTGCACATTCTCTGATACTATCTTGTAATAATCTAATATCAGATAATATTTTGTCCCAATTCATTTAATCTTTAAAAAAAAGAATCAGTAGTTGAGAGAACCGCAAATTTTAGTGGCATTAATGGTAAGCATAACAGTATAAGGGTTAGGTTTACCAGACTCCTCGCATGCTTAAATGTAGGCAAGAGCTGAAGTATCTTGCTGATTGAGGCTAATACAAACAGGTTGATTGGTCTAATAAAAGATATCACCCTAAGAAATTCTTTGCTTCTTGTAATACAAACAGAAGGACGCTGAGTGCTCACATATCATTGGGCTAGACTGGGTGCAGTGTGGACAGCTTCTATGAAATCCTGGCTCCACTGATCTCAAGGGGAGCTTTGCTAGTGATTCCAATGAGGCCATGATTTCACTCTACTAAAACTAGGATAGTTCATTCCCACGCAATGCTTTCATGTAACTGCTCACACTTATTTTGGGGGGCCAACGTAGTGTGCAACCAGCTGAGGGCCACTGTGAACATGGATCAAGCAGGAACTGGGGTTGTGTGACAGTTAGCATGCTGCTGGTACTTGGTACATCAGTAGGCCCAAGAGTAGCGCATGATTCTTTGCATGGGACTTCTTCCTAAACTTGACCTCAGTTCCAAGCTAATGGAAGTACTTATGTAACCTGGTTTGGGGTCAGGTCTTACAGGCAACAATAATATTTAAGGGCTGGAGGAGTAGAGCGCAATATTGACCTGATAGTCAATTAAGGACGGGGGATTTTTTTTACACTTTCTATAACCCCAGTTGAACAGTATTTCAGTTATATTTATCCAGCTGCGTGTAATCAAGAGCTGCTTGGGCCTTTGGACATTGTTTTACATCCTCCCTATACAACTGATCTGATAATAGTTATATGTGGCTATTCCTTTCAGCTTTGTAAGTGAATCCACTCATTACATCGGGTTCAGGGAATGGTCACCCAGATCCCAATGAGTCGTCTTCTTGTCTGTAACATTCTCCTTGATTGTCTGAATGTGCTATGAGTGACTGCAGTTGAATAGGACACCTGCATCATTGACAGGCACGTCTGCTGTATTTCAATGGGTGAAAATATACCACCTAGATTCAAAAGCTAGACCAAACTCTTGCATTCTCATATTCATCCATTTTCACATTTATTCAACCTCTCTCTTTTTGTTTCTTTTTAATTTAAGTAGAACAAAATCTGCCTCTTTGCCAACACTGTTAATGACTCATTGGTAAAACCAGACAAGTATGAAATCAAGTGGAAAAAGCAATGTTTAGTCTGATAACATTTTATAAGTTTTACTAGATCAATACACCATATTTTAGAAAGTAGCTCAGTTAAGTTAGATGATAAAATTATAGCTTATTGTATGACATCCATATGCTACATATACTTGTTGCAAATAACTTCATACCGTAAGACAACCACCAAATGATTGAGCTATCAGATAAAATAGGTAAAACTGACTTGCCTGAGTGAAAAAATCACTGGTAGTGAGAGGCTGGTGTGAATCAGTATCCTACATCTGACTAGTTCTGGATTCGAAGGGAAATGGTTTAGAACCCAAATCAAGATCTACATCTAGATTTCCCAGCTAGGCCTACGCTTATAGTAGGCTTCGCAACACAGCCGTTGAGCATGACTCCCTACTCTGTCCCCTCCAGAAGAAACCCCCCCAAAAACTTTAGATGGTTGTAACCTAGATCACATTTCTTTCTTATGGTCTTTCCTTGAGGATAAATATTTTGGACGTAGTAATACTGGGTCAGCTTCTCGGCTGGTGTACATTGGTGTAACTCTTCTGAAGGTCTGTCTACTTTGGCTAAGACTCTAGACCTTTAATATAGTAAAGACAGAAAAATAGGGTTATTTTAAAACTATTTTTGAAGTACAAGCTAGATCTGCAAAACTTGTTGGGTAGGTGTTTGATGGGTTTATACACATTGCATTCACTTAAACTAAAAAGGCTAGACTCTCAGAGAGATGATCTTCTCTCATGAGCTCGTCTGAAGTTCTCACGTGGGTAGCTATATTCTCATTTATATGCTTGCCTATAAGGATCCTTGATTTTGGTTCTGACCCAAAATCAGCTTGTTGGTTTTTTTTCTCGTGGATTTAACTTAAAGTAAAAATATGATGAGGTTTCTGTATAGTCCCTGGGTTCACTGCTACCCAAATTGAAACCTGAGGCTTTATTCTGTTTGGATGCCGTTATAAAGACTACCACCTCAGCACATCTCTACAATAACACAACACGTTATCATCAGAGTATGTGGACTATCATGTCTGTGGAAACACATCTCCTGCATCACTTAAACCACTTGCAGGCTCCAGCTGACAATACTGAACACATTTTGAAACGTTTATTTAGAAATGTGAAATTTGTAACTTGGTTTCTTGTTTATGGTTTGTCAAGCTATGAATTAAAGCCACAAGTTATGCATAAGTCACTGATGTGTTAATTTGGTAAAAGCCAGAAGTGAGCAGCTCATCTTTGTGACTGACAGATACAGTATTAGCGTCTGTGTCTGTTTTGCTTGGCTTCCCTCTCTTTCAATTGTAATTGCATCTAAAATCCATACACAGGGAGAGTCAGAGTCAATTTCTCCTGTAGAAATGGTGGCTATAGCTTTATGCTTTCACTTTTCATTAAACTCCCCTTCCCTCCCCCCCGCCCAAGAAAATCTTTAGGCCGTATATTTTCAGGCTAAAGTATCACTAGTGGGAGACAACAAGTGAAATATATCAATGGCATTTCTCTATTTCTCTACTAGGAATTACTACTCCAAATTATTTTCTTTGTTTAGCTCAAAATACGTGTCTTGACTTGGTATAGGTCTGAAACTTCTGGCTGCTTTTCTTGGTATAGATACCAGCGAATTTCTGGGCTAGGGATAGAAGTTACATATAAACCAGTTTAAAGCATTAGAACCTGGATAAATCTGTAACAGACCACAAGTTCAGCGCACATAAGCAAGTATCAAAATGTCTGAAACGGGTTTAAGATAAACCAGGTCGAATGTAGTATCAGACTTAACTGAGTTGGGTCAAGCCGGTTCATGAAACTTCTGTCCCAGACCCCCTTCGTGTTTCAAGTTAAATCACAGTCCCCCAGCATCCCAGCATGCTTTCTAGCCCTGTGCTGGCCTGTGCTGTGCTGTCTGCTTCAGAGAGCATGGCTGGCCCTGCCCCCCTGCTACCAAGCTAGAGCAGTGAGGGCTGGCTGACAAGAGGGCCTGGGGCCAGCCCAGTTGGTGATGCAGCCCAGTGTACAGCCAAGGTCTGGGGCCAGGGAGGGGGGTTAAATACCCCTTCCCCTGCTCAAACTTACTGCTGGCTGCAAATGTGAACCACAAACCCTAGAGGCACCAGGAAGAAGAAGTGATGTGCAGCCCTGCAGAGTCCTGCTGTTGTGAATTTAGACTGCAAATCCCAGAGACCTCAGGGGCAGCAGGAAAAGGAAGTGAACACACAGCCAGGAAACTATGCTCTAGTACCTTCAGCCCCCCCTGGCTTTTGGCTTGAGCCACTGCAGGCATGTGGCTGCATTTCCTGAATCAAAGGTAAATAATATCTGTTCACTTCTGTTTCAATTTTATCTGTGCATTTTAGACTAACCTGCAAAGACTGAATCAATTCAGCCTCAGGCTTTTTGATTGTGTGTGCCTAGTCTTGGAGTGTGAGGATGTACTCTTGGGTCCAAAGTTTGTTCCCTTAGCTCAACTTTCTGCTTAAAAGATTGTGAAGTTTATAAGTTTTAGGGTACAATTTGGGGATTGATCCTCAGCTTCAGTCCCCAAAACACCTGTTCACATGAACATCTCCATGGATATGAATAGACTCACTGATCTCAGACTGGCCCTCACCTGTGTTAAGCTACACATGCTTCTATAGGGTCACATTCTGATTCTGCTCTATGGGAATCAATGGGAATCTTGCCACTAATCCCAATGGGGGTGAAGTTGCTCAGTATCACATTCAGTTTGGACCATTGTGTTTGCCTTAAAATGATATCATCTTGATCCTGCACTTACAACTTCTAAATCAGCATCACTCTGGTTTTGCAATGTGTAACATGTAAGTGGACCCCTACTAAAGCCAATAGGAACTGCTATGAGTTTGAGTCTACCCACGTTCCACACAATGTAAGATCAGAACCTGGTCTGGAATAGCTTTTTCACTGTAAGAATGAGACAGGAAGATAAGCATTTTTAAAGTGTTTTTCCTCATTTCAGACTTCTTCTTTGTCTTTTGGAAGTAACACATTGCATTTATTAATAAAATTCTTTATATAATCTCCACAGATAGTCATTCAGAATTTCAGAGTTCAGTATAGAAACCCAATATTTTTTCCTTCACACGCTGCTCTTGAAAATATGTGCAGAAGTGCGATGGATACCTTGGAACTACAGTATACTTAAATCAGGAATGACCTACACACAGAAGTTTGTTTCTTGGTCATTTAACCTCGTAAGGAATTAATCTCATATGATGGAAAGTTTGGGAGAGTTCCTAAGAAGGTAATTTTTTTTTTCATTTTTCCTTTTCTTTTTTTTTAATAGCAAATACTATCAAGAATGTTTGAAAACTTTTAGAATTCCCATCCAAGTTAATCCTTTTAAACCTAGCTATGCTTATTAGCTTTCTTTGAACAGATAAGGCTTAAACAGATGTGTCATTTGAAGAACTGAAGTCAATTTAATAGCAAAGAAGGATACAAAATAGTGGCTACAGAAGGTGAAATGTGGCATTTGATGAAATAGTGGTGATACATTTTTAAATCTCTTCTAAAACTATATTGTTGAAATGACAGAAATTACTAGTGAGCTGTTATGGTTTTAGGAATTATAGGCATCAACCTATTTAGTGGTGCTAAGAAGCTACTTGATTCTCCGGCTGTCTCTCTTAAGTCATTTCTGATGGCATGGCAGCCTCAGCAGCCAGCCATATCTGCAGACAAGAAATGCCTTGAATTTATCAGCCAGTGGGTTGAAATTTAAAGATAGGAAACCTCTTTATCCATCCTTAGGAGTAAGGGAAAGTCTTAAATCATTTGAATTAAAATGGCAAATTTAATTGAGTTCTTGCCTTTCTCTCATTGTATACGTTGCACATCCATGTCTATAACGATTAGGGCAACTGTGAAACATGGCATCACCTTTGCTGGATTGCCCTATTGTACCTAGGAATGTGTCTGCCATGGCTAAGTGGGTGAAAGAGCAGGATTGTTTCCAGCAAATAAATGTCTGTGGAGTTGAAAGACAGGTTTCATTAGACGTATCAGAGGTGCACTGGAACAACAGAGCTTTAGAGTAAGGACATGTTGAACTGGGTCATCTAAAAAGAGTAAAGTCAAGGGAAAATTTGGCACGCGAGGCTTATCCTGGGAGCTTATTCACAGCTAATAATCCAAACAGAAGTATCCAAGCTTTATAAAGATCTGCCTCAGTAAATGTAGAGTTAGGTGCTGAAATGCCCTGGATTGAGGGCAGCATGGTGGAAGTTACTGTGAGGCTGCAGTTTTCATTTCTTATCAATAAATACATAGCTCACAGGGTCTTGATTCTCATTTATGCTAAGGCCCCATTTTTGCTAATGGTGTTTGAAGTGGGCACAACAAAATGAAACCATTATATCCACTTCGAAGTCTCTTTACATTGTCACAGTGATATAAATGAAAAAAATAGGATTGATGAGAAAATCTTTTGCTGGTATAAACTGTCATAGCTCCGTTGAAGTCACTGGTCTATCTCTAGGACATCTGAATACACTGGGCATGTCTCATGAGACACTTAAAAATGGAATAATTCTACTGCACATTAGCATGGCTGGTGAAACCTGTGCTAATGCACAATAGATTAGTCCAGTGGGCATTAAGAGTTACGCAAAAAGCATTCATCTATGCTAATGCACAGTAGCTTTATTCTGATGGGCGTTAAGAGTCGCACAAAAAGCGTTAATCAGTTCTAATGCGCAGTAGTGGTGATTACAGCACATTAAGTTAGTACCTGTTATTACAGGTACTAACTTACTGTGCAGTAATTATGGCACATTAACGAATGTGTAAATGCACCCACTGTGATCAAGTCAATGAGGTGATGCTTTCTATATATTTGCCAATATTTTTTTCCCCTAAATTTCAGAGTAATGCACTCTTTTTAGCGTTCTGTCTGCTGAGAGCCAGGAGTCGAAAAAGGACTGAAGCCCTGCACAGCTACAATGCCATTACAGAAAATGAGGTAATGGGGTTTTGCTGAGACAGGGCAAAGGCATGGCTTAAAAAGGGATGAACTGAAGCCAGAGCCAAATCTAAATTAATTAACTTCAGCTAGACTGAAATTCTATTGTGAGAAAGCAACGGTTGAGGCCAGTGACCAAACCTAGAAACACCATGCTGAGAAGAGAATAAAATAACTCGCTGTGACATTGATAACTCAGGCTGCAACCTCTTATAACAAATGGTCAAATGCACTGCACGCTGCAGTCAGCAATAACCACTTAAGGGCTCGTTTCTCTATTTCGTGCACTCTCAAGCCCCAGTGGCAGCATACTGAGCTTTTGCAGTGTTATTGAGTATCCTGGCACTTGTTTTTCAGAAAACTTCAGCTCCTGGAGTCATGTTATAACATGAGATTTTCAGCGTGCAATAAAAATAGGTAGGCTTCTTGCTTTTCTGGTTGCAGGCAATAGTCTGAATATTTAACATCTCACAGGTTTAGAAACCAGAAGGAAAATACAAAGCACTCCAGAGTATTTTTGTTTGTTTGTTTTAATACTATCATGGTTTTTAAATGCTTCTCATGCTTTTGGGGATTACCGGTACTGAAGAGGAGCCAGGACGAGTTTGAAAGAAGCAATAGGGTTGTGCGAAGCTTTGGTCACTGACTCAATTCAGAGGAGATTCAGCCCAATTTGGCGACCCAATCTCCGAATCCAAATCAAATCAGGAGACCTGTTAGTCTCTCTGAATTGAATCAGAATCCTCTGAGTTGATTCGGAGAGATTCGACGATTTGGCCATAGACACATCTTTACATGGTTTTCTTTCTATGTACGCCAAGGTACTAGGTGTAGCTAGTGAATGCTGACACGGTAGGGCAGATGGAGCATCCCAAAGGATTGCAGGGTCCCCCCCATGCTTGGCAGTGGACCCAGAAGTGGACCAGAAGCACTTCCAGTCTACTTCCCGGTCTGCTGTGGAGTGCATGTGGGACTCCTCTGTCCCCAGCTCAGCAACTGGTGCCTCCTGGGTCTGGGGGGGCACCTGGGGTCACCCCATGGCCAATCACAGAGCCAGGGGGATGCAGAGGGTCTCCCACTGAGTGTGCAGGAGACCTCCCCCCCACACTCCCGCAGGATGCTGCATCCCTCCCACCATCTCAGCATTCACCAGCCGTGCCCAGCACCTTGAGGTATATAGAAAAAACATATAAAGCTGTGTCTATGGCCGAATCGCTCATTCTCAGAATCAGAGTTGAATCTTCAGATTCAGATTTGGCTGAATCAAACTGGAACAGTGATTCAAATCAGCCAATCGAATCACTGTCCCCCAAATCGGGCCGAATCCGAATTGAATACCGCCTGCTTCACACACCCCTAGTAAGCAATCAGTACATGAATGAACTCCCTTAATTTTTGCTTAGCAATAAAATCATACCACTGAATTTCCAATGCATAAATTGGTAAAGCTCCATGAAAACCAATTTTCACCCAAATCAGTGGAATTATTTCAGTTTATACCAACTGGGGGCTGTAACAGGCTCCAATCTTCTATGGATAAGGGAACCTACAAACACACTCGTCTATTGGCCCCATGCCATTAAAATACTATGCCTATGGTTGACAGATCTAGCTAAATTTAAAAATGCTGCCTCGTGAGAATGCAACTACTTTCATATCTTAATTCAGTTATATTACACATTCATCATTTCTCTATGTTAATGTTTATATAACGCCCACTCCTGAAATATTAAAGGCCCAGATCCTCAAAGGTATTCAAGCATCAGAATCTCATGAAATGAAAATGAAAGGAAGAGAAAATTAAAGGGATTCAAGTATCTGATGCCACTGAACATGTGAGCCAGAGGATGTGTATGAGCATCCAGAAGACATGACTTAGGCTGTAGCTGCTTAAACTTTGCTCAGGATCAGCACATGCATATATTTGTACGTGCAGCCAGAGGAAAACCCTGGGACTGCAAAGAGTGGCCCAGCTTTGCCAATCCCAGGACTCTGCCAATGACCCATGAAAGTGTTCTCTAGAGCAAGTTAACCCACACTAGATTGGGTTCAAACCCATGCCAAACTAAAGTTAGTTCTTGTCAAACAAAAACTAGCTTTATACTGGGCATGCTATTTTTAGGGTAATCTAGACCCTGTGAATACTTGCATACCCTGATATTTTGATCACCCTAAGCTCAGTTAGGGTGATCAAATATATTATTGGGTATTGGTTTATCTAAATGTAGTGCTTGTATGCAATCTGAATGTCAGACAGACAGAGATCCCAAGAGAAGAATTTACAAGAAATCCCACTTTCTATAAATTTGCAGACAGCAATAATACACGTTATAATATATAATATTCCTTTCTGTAAATATGCGTATGAAATGCAGATATTTGCATGGCAGCCCCAATTCAGTAAAGTAATTAAGCATGAATTTAAGGCTTGATGACTTCAAGGAGAAGTCAAGGCACGTTTAAAATGAAGCACATGTGAATGCACCTTTGCATTCACCTTTGGCACTTCTGGCACTAGCTCTTTGATTCTACGCACAGTGTTACTCGCTGAAGATTGGTGGGAATTTAGTTCTGCCAAAGGATATGAGGGGAAAGAAAGTCTCTTTGGCCCAGTGAGGGGACTCTCCATAAAGGGCCTGCCAGTGGCAGCTGGAGGGTGCAGTTCAGCTTAACGGAAGCGATGAAGAGGTGACACGGGTTACAGCTAGCTCACGTGTTAGTGTAACTGAGACTCAGCAAGCTGGACTAGTACTCCCAGAGCATGCCTGCTGTCTTGTTTAATAGACTAAACATATATGTCTCTTTAGCCACTTAGAAAGAGATGTTATGAAATGGCTGCAGTTAAAAATGGGGGCTCAATGGTTTTAACATAATATGACAATCTGTTCACAAATCCTGATGTGTTTACAAAACATATCCTCTTGCTGCCTAATTCGTTTATTTTAACACTTTATTCAGGCTTAAATGCCATTTTCACATGCCACGTTTGTTTAGACTTTTCCTGTGGCTCTGCCACTTATCCTGGAATAATGCAGCATTGGGAAGCAGTTCAACTTTTGTTTGGGCTAAATCAAGTTAGGCTCCTACTATTCACCACTTAGGGCCTAAGTCACCAAATAACAATGCAGAATGGTGGATCAGGGCATGTGTTCAACCAAGCTAGGTAATGTTATTTTTTAAATGACTGCAGGCCACTAGAACTGGATGAAGGCAAGTAGACAAAGCCAGAGGTTCTGCTGGCACATAAGGAAAGCTCTTAAAGGAATGTGGTGCCATGTTGCAATTTTCTCTGGTTGAACGCTTTACAGCCACAGTTACTCACTTCATCTTGCAGTTAGGAGTGCTCTTGGGTTCCTCTTGGATGCAAAGCATTGGTAGCTTCTTCTGTTGGTTAAGAAACTGAACCATCCTGGTGCATGGTGAGCCTCACCAACTCCTGTTTGAACCACTGCAATGCAATGTGCCTGGGCATGAAGTCGTCATCTCTGGGGAAACTCCAGCTAATGCAGAGCCCTGCAGTACGTCTTCCCAGCACCATAGTCCACGGTAGACACTAGGACTGTGCAAAGCTGCGATCCCCGGTTCAGTTTGGCGAATAATCGGATTCGGGCGAATCGAATCGGGGCAGTGATCCGAATCAACGAATCAAATCACAGTCCCTGATTCGGGCCGCTTCACACACCCCTAGTAGGCACATCGTAGTCCACAGTAGACACACATTAGCTTTCCACAGAGAAGCAAGTCATGTTCCCAGTCTCATTCTTTGTCTCTAGGATTTTCTATGATATGTGCCCAACATACCTAAAGATAACTGAAGCCACAGGATAAAACCCCTGCTTCGATAACTCTGATTCTTTCTTACAATTAACATTTGCATACAAGGGTACAGTTAATCCATGCTGGAGACATAACAATTCTCACAAACATTAAGACCAATTATTCAAATTTAGGATGCAGACCTCTTTCATGGAGCCCTTAGGGATATGGGGACACATCCTAGAAAATCTGGGACACTCCGTCCTTTTAAATGTGGTAATTGTTAACCAAGTATATCAACACAACACAACAGCTAATGCAGCAAACCAGGAGGACTGTCGCATCTAATTGAAACTACAAGGGGAATTGAGAAATAGAATTTACTCAGACTATCAGAAATGACAGTAGTGATGATAATATTCTTGCCATAGAGCTCCATGAGCTTTTTAATAACAAAGGCGCCCACTGGCCACCGGCCAGGATCCTCTTGTCCCTCTTGTTCTAAAGACACCTGATCTGACTTCTCTTTTACTCTAGTTTTATACTGGCATGGCTCCAAAGACTTCAGTGAAAGTGAAGCAAATGAGGTAGAGCATTTACAAAACTCCAGTGCTGCCAGCACTGTACTAGGGCATTAGGTCATCATTCATGCAGGGAAAAGAGTCTTGTCTAGTAAACTACTAATATTAATTCCTGCAGTACCAGAGATTTCCTGTCTATGCTTTGGAGTGACCAGTCCAGTCCTTTTTTGTGAGATTTTGTAGGAATGCATCCCAGTGTGCCATTTCTTCTTTATACAATACAGAAATTTTAGGTGAAATTCCAAATCATCCATGGATAAACCTCCTTTCTTGACCATCCCTGAAATCTATCTTAAAGGGATCTGGTGTTTTCATCGCTAAACCATTAACAGCTTT
>JAGPOW010001296.1:133374114-133395460 GCA_030014935.1 Caiman crocodilus
CGTTGGTAGATGTGTTGCCAGCAGGTCAAGGGAAGTGATTATTCCCCTAGTGAGGCCACATCTGGAGTACTGTGTTCAGTTTTGGGCCCCTCACTACAGAAAGGTTGTGGACCAGTTGGAAAGAGTCCAGCAGAGGGTGACAAAAATGGTGAGGGACCTGGGGGACAGGACTTAGGACTAGAGGAAAGACTGAGGGAACTGGGCTTATTTAGTCTAGAGAAGAGGAGGCTGAAAGGGGACTCAGTAGGAGCCTTCAGCTATCTGAAAGAGGAGTCAAAAGAGGACAGAGCTGGACTGTTCTCAGCGGTGAGAGATGACAGAATAAGGAGCACTGATCTCAAGTTGCAGCAAGGGAAGTTCAGGTTAGCTATTAGGGAGAATTTTCTCACTAGGCGGGTAGTAAAACACTGGAACAAGTTACTCAGAGAGGTGGTGGAAGCTCCATCCCTGAGGGTTTTCAAGACCCAGCTAGACAAAGCCCTGTCTGGGATGATCAAGTTAGGGCTGGTCCTGCTTTGAGCAGGGGGATGGATTAAATGACCTCCTGAGGTCCCTCCCTACCCTAATTTTGTATGATTTCTATTGTTTCTGTGCTGTCTGTCAACCTGCTACCAGGAAGCAAGGGGGCTAGTTTAACTCTTGCTTGGGTAGCTACATCACTACGAAGTACAACCATACCATTACTGGCTCCAACATTTTTACAGGTGTCTTCTTTAAAACAAGAGGAGAGAGCACACCAGACTTTACAGAGGGAACCCAGCATCTCTCAGGAGTAGATCCACTTGAGCTATCAGACCAGGAGGAGGTTGCCCCTGGAAAATGAGGTACCATCAGACTATCTGTCTCATTATCAGGTGATTCAGATCTACAAGTTACTCCCAGCTCTTCTTTAAAACAACTGATGTCATTGTATAAAACTTAACACCCATTTAGAAAAGGGGATAAAGTGTAAAATAACTTTTTGAAGTGTCCAATAACAGCATTAATTTCTTTATTGAAAAGGAAAGGTTTCCATCCCAACGGAAAGTACTTGACACGCAGTGTTCTGCAGTAACATTATGCTGCAGCATTTTGATCATCCAAATATTGTTTTTGGGATTACTCATGGAAACTTCTTACTGGAGGAGTAGGAAAACATCCTTTCTTAAAGCTTCTTTAGCTTCGGAAAGGAACTCTGTGAAGTGCATGAAAAATATTTGGGATTGTTCAAAGACATTCTACCATTTGGGTGTCTATTTTCAATGTCAGGTCTCCTCCTAACCCGGCTCTTTTTCTTTTTCCTTTTTTCTTTTGCAGTGGAGGATAATGATTATTTCAGAAGTGAGGGGGGGGGAAGATGGATTGTCTCTATACGACGTGAAAGTGTCGGGTAAGGCAATTAAGTGGAACAGAAAATAACTAGGATTAAAACCCTTTCTTAGATCCTGCCATGGCAAAAAAAATCATCATGGTATGGAAACTGTGTTTAATCTTCAAGTGTAATTTGGTCAAGAAAGTTGTGAAGATAATTGTTAAATGTTTCAAATGGCAAGCAAGGCTAATGTGCAATTTGAGTGGAGGCTACGTTGATTATTAATGTAAGATGATGACACCGGTACACCTGTGATAAATATAACCCTACAGCTGGTATTTGTGGATAATGTCATTGACATGAATGGGCTGCGAAGGAGAGTCAGACGCCCACACACACAACTGCTGTTTTCATCTGGGGTTGCTGTTCACAGTTCCAGTGAAAACAGGTCGTGCAACCGAGGTGAATCACTAAGCTAGTGACATTCTAGTAAACTTTGATGTGAGCTTGTTACACAACTTTCACATCTGGGGCAGAGGGACCAGAAATTCAGCGTGTGCTTTGTGAAGAATGAGCCCACACAGTCATCGTTACTGGGGAAGGCGAGAGTTTTAGCATTTTGCTACCAGAGTTTAAAAAAAAAAAAACATCTAGGAAGGCACAGGAAGTACAGCAGAGGTGTTTGGTGGGGGAGGGTTGTGTTGCAGAGAGTACATGAAAATATTAGTTTGCCTATATGATGCAAGAGATAAAGACTCGATGGCAGAGGCAGCGCTGGCCCATACAGTGCCTTGAGTAGTACTGTCCCCCTTGCACCCAGAACCTTCCTGGCTCCAGCTGCAGGGACAGCTTGATTTTAGCAAGGCTTTTGATACGGTCTCCAACAACATTTTCACAGGCATGCTAAGGAAATAAAGGCTGGATGGATGGACTCTAAGGTGGATAGAAAACGGGCTGGAGCATCGGACTTAGAGGGTAGTAATCAGTGGCTCAATGTCTGTTTGGCAGACGGTATCAAGTGGAGTGCCCCAAGGGTCAGTCCTGGGGCCACTTTTGTTTGATGTCTTCATCAGTGACCTAGAAGATGGCATAAAGAGCAAGTTTGCAGATGACACCATGTGGAGGGGGGGTAGATACGCTGGAGCGTAGGGCTAGGATTCAGAGGGCGCGACTGCACGTGAACCCTTACTGTGCAATAATTTTCTGCACGTTAACTCCTAGAGGAGATCGTGTCACCTCCTTTTTTGCCATTGACATGCATGTCAAGCAGTCAAAACCCACCAGTTTTCTGCAGCAAAAGTGGAGGTAACATCTCCAGCGGAAACAGCCACTGTTCCTCCACTGTTTGCCACCACTATTTCTCTGCCCTCCCTACTAGGAGCAATGCAGGGAAGGACAGTGTGGAGGGAGAGAGGGACGGAGGGTGAGGTGCCCCAGCCAGCTTCATTTCAGTTCTCCATCTTAGTATCCAGGGCTCCAGCTCTGGGCTTCCACTGATTATACTACTTCTACATTTAGATAGCCGTAACCATCCTTTATGGCCTTAAAAATGGCTGTTTGGGTTGGCTTATACTATTTGAAATGAATTATTAGGAACATTTCCCCACACTCCCAGGAAGCATAAAGTATTCTAAAGATTACACACAATTAGGGAGAGTGCATAGGACTCTGACATCATGTTAAGGCTGTCCAAATTTGCAACGAGAGGGTGGATATTACTTACCGTTGTTTATGGTTTTTAGAGAATCCAGAGGCTGAAGACTGCCTCTAATCCCATCCACTGGCCCAGACGGGTCTAAAACATGGATAGTTGAGAGAGAATGGCAGCTGGAAATATCTTCAGAGTAGGTAGAAGGACAAATGTGAGAAATGAGTAGATAAAGGGAATGACTTCAATAGGAATCTGCAGTTTTTGGAAGTAACATGCAACTTCTAGGTTGTATTCTCCAAGGATTAATGCATGGTGAAACTCCAAAGAAATCAGCAGGGCCTGCTCAGGGATAGATCCAGGCATTTTTCATGCTTTCTGGAGCGGGCACCGCACAGAACAGGAAAGTCAGATCCAGCCTGTCCCAGTCTTGAGAGAGGTGTGTACCTGGATCCAATCTGTCTGAACCTAGTAGCTAATCCACTTCTGCAAAATGAACATTTTCATGCTGCAGCACCCAGATTTATGTGATCAGATTCTAAGAAACCTCATCACAATTTCATTATGCACAAGTGGGGAATAGAGTATGTGTCTCGCGGGGTGAATAAATAGACTGGCTTCTGTTATTAAGATCACCATTATTACTTTTTTGCCTCTGCTGCTGATGGGATCAACACATTTTTCCTGGTGTTAAACAGTGAAATTTCAGACCTAGAATTTATTGGCATCTGCTTCTGAGGAGCAAGTGGGAAAATTAATCTGTTCTGTTTATACTGGCTTAAAAATGGAAACATCTGTTAAATTGTCTCAGATTGCCTCCTGGCTACATTAAAGTGATGACAAATATTGCCACTGATTAGTAGATATATCTCCTGTACTTTTAGCACAGGGCTTCTGCACAGCATAGGTCTATTTTTCATGAGGGTATCTGAAGCTCCTGTATCCTGTGGTAGGTAGGACTGGTTCCTCCTCACATGTCCGATTTTGAACAGGTTCCCTATCCATAGCGGCCGGAAAACCTCTTTTGCACTCTTCCAACCATGGGGCCTGAAATTTTTCCATTTGTCTCTTACTCCTAGCTTGCCTTTTTTGCCTGAAATTTTATTTCCATTAGGGATGAGATTTCAGAGACTTCCTAGGCTGAAACATAGCACAGCAATATGATTGCGTAGGTCAGGGCAGAGAGGCAGAAAGAGGTGCACAACTGTAAAAGGTATATCAGAGTCACCAGTCCCTTTCAAGGGATATGAGACCAAATCCACATTTGACTGATTGCTTGCTTCCAACATAAAGGCTGGTGAGCCTTCAATGGAAGCTGGAAAATTGTAGGCTTGTCCCTTGGTTAAGTAAAGGACCCTGAAGAGTTGATGAAGGAAACAGCCCTTTGCCTGACGATGGGTGTTTGTGCCTGAAAGCTTGCAAAGAAGATTTAAGGCATTGTGGACAGAGGAAATACCTTATTATGAAAATGTTTGCATCAGGCTTGGTTCATTGTGCCGTAAGGAGAAGGCAGTGATGGTGCCTAGATGCTGGTGTGATGTTAATCTGTCTGGAGCTGCTAAGACAGCACAGCAGTTCAGCCATTTCAGTGGGCAGGATGCAATTGCCTGATTGCCAAGAACACATATATGATTAGCCATATATGCCATATATGATTGACACTTTCTGGCACAGGCTTTTTGGAATATATGGTAGTCACAGACAAGGGGGTTAAGATATTTGTGTAACACTGCTCACTCTGCCCTTAATCCCTTCTAAGTGATTTACCATCTTTTCCAAAAGAGCTATAACCTGGTGCTCTGCACAGTTGTCTTGTTCTGTATGAATAGGAGTTTACTTGGTGGGCCATCTCCTACTTTCACTGACATTGGGGTAGATTGTGCCACCTTTCCTTGACTTCACTGGGGTGCCTTCAGCTTCATTGTCAATGAAATTGGAAAGGAGCGTATTTAAAAATGAAAAAGGAAGGACTTGCAAACCGTTCACAATTAACCTACAACGCTTATTGCTGCAAGGTAAAATTGAGGTCAAGAGAGGGCATGATGATTCATAAAAGGATGAGACATTTATGTGGCTAATAGCACGTAGCCAAGTAATCGCTACCCATTTAGGAAAAAAAGATATACAACTTGCTTCACTGACGCATCAATCAACATAGAGCAATTTCATGAAAAGGTGCACAGTCAACTCGGGTCAGAGGCACAGCTGGCCAGCTGCACATCTGGCCAGGAGCAGGACAGGAGGGCAGCAGGCAGGTCGATGCCACAGGGGCAGGTGGCACAGGGATGGATGATCTGGGGAGTAGCCAGTTAAACTTTGACTTTTCAGCAGCAAAAAAGGAGGTGACAGCCCCTTTCGGTAGCACTGACCTTGTGACCTTGGCTCCTATACTGTGCACTGCTGCCTCCCCGTTGCTGGAGCTGAAGCCAGTGCTACAACAGGAAAAATCCCAAATGGGGGTTTGGAGGGTGACGTGCCCTTCCCCACCTTTAGGCAGTACCCAGGGTTCGTATCCCACTAGCCCACCCATCATTACATTAGTGCATCTGTTTCTTGAGCCTGAAATAGGTTGATTTTTCATTATATCCCTTGTAATACTTGTATTAATGTTTCTCTAAAAAAAATACCATAAACATGGCAATTAAAATGGCATTTTGGGTGAAAACTGTTGATACCCCTGCCTCTGCTGAAGCAGGCTACAGCTTCTTCAAATGGTGGAAATGAGTAGTGGCCTGATCCATTGTGCAGCAGGATGTTCCTACATTTGAAACGTTGCTCCAGGCCCTCAGTTATTAGACGATCAGAGCACCTGGTGTTTTGTCTGGCTTTAAAAGCGGCGGATCTGTTGGCTAGCATGAAGGTCTGTGGGGCTAACCAAGAAGTATAGCTCTGTCGATATCTGCTGATTTCATTTCCCCCTAGAAACTCTGTGCTTCCTTTTGCAAACCCTGGAAAACCAAATTATTACAATGCCTGGTGTTAAGAAAGTGACACAGCTAGAAATATAACTTATTTTTTTTCCCCTTTTGCCTTGAGTCACTTGATAATTCACAGCAGTGAACAAAAGAAAGCTAGTGTCTAACACATGTTAGCCAGTTCCCTGAGAAATTACCATCCATATTAGACTTCTGCTTTATCACTCAGATCCACTGCCAATTCACATTAAAATTCAAATCAAAGTGCTGACAACTGTGTTTTCTCTTAACAAGATCGCTATTTTATCCTTAATGCTATGTATGAGTAGGGCAGGAACTAGTCGTCGGAGATTGTAAGACTCATGGATGCTGTGATCTTTCTGTGTTTTGAGGGAGGGAGATCTTATTATTTCCAGAAGGCAGCATTGCTTCCTGAGGTCTGAAGATTTCACTGCTATCCCTCTCCCCTCTTGTTGGATCCTTCTTCAGCGGGGCAAAAGAAGTCGCCATCTGACACACTATATGCAACCACACAAATGTACGTTTGCTTTAACAGGATTATTAGCAATTTGCATGACAAGCAAACCCAATGATTCAGACTGAGATCAGGGCATCTAATAGAGATAAAAGCTGGACCAAGGACAAAGGGAGTCTATGCTAGAGCCAGGATCAAACTCAAATCTTCTGCTTCCTTTTCGTTAGCCTCAGGTTCATTCTTCCTAAGATGGATAGGGGAAAAGCCAGATCCAGCCCCTTCTGCAAGTAGGATCAAAATACCCTCATACAGGGGGTGAAGTTGCCACAAATATGGCAACCATTCAGACAATCTGCTCTATCTAAATGTATATAGGTCTCTCACCCAAGTGGTGTCTAAATACCACTTCCTCAGCAGCTATATCCAAGTCACCGAGGTCATAAAAAAAAAATCCTCATTAAAAACTCCCCACAAAACAAGCAAGCAGGTAGTGTAAAGTTCAGCCCATGTTTATGTGTTTGCTTGAACCTAGGAACTTAACTATGTCTTATGGAAAAGGGAAAGGGGGAATCGGGGAGGCAGCAGGAAGTATTTGCTTAAAAAAATAATCAGGATAAGTTCTGTGTTGTGAACAAATTTGTGATCGTCTCAGAAAAATTGCTTGTTCTACTCATTTGTTTTTTCCATTGATTGCCTGCAAACACAGCTGCCACCCACCTTGATCTTAAGCTTCAGAACCGTCGAACCCGACAGTCGGCTTGTATCTGCTCTGAAATCTAAGCTTAGCCGAGTGCAAACCTCAAAAGAGCTGAATGCTTCAGACAGATCAACCACCTTCTCTTATACATTCACCTCATCATCTAATCAGCCCCTTACCTGTCTAGCAGAGCTGGATAGTTACCAGCTGCATGTACAGCGTCATAGAGCCTGGGTGCCCACAGAATGACATAAGTATGAAAGGAGTCGGACTGAATTCTGCATCCCCATGTATAAACCGGGGAATTTGCAAAATCTAGCGACAGGCACCTGCATATTCTGCCCTCTCTTTTACTCCAGATTGGTTCAAACATCCTTAAGAAAACATCACTACATCCTTTATAAAGCATCACTTGTACAATACACAGAATTGCAAAACACCAAGTCCCTGACTCTGTTACCTTACTAATGCTCTTCTCTGTACATAGGTAAGTGATGGAAATGTTCAGAGTTTGAGGGACAGCGTTTGCTGGCTCAAGATCTCACTCTTATGGCTTGTTCATGTTCACTGGAGGCAAAGTTCACTGGGGAAAAATGAGCTCTAGTTTAACCAGAATATTGTGTCAAAAGACTTTTCATCCACATGGCCAATAAAAACCTGGATTTTTACTTTATAGCATACACATAAAATATATTAAGCATTGCAAAATATTCACCAGACCCTCACATACAGCAGATCTGCTGACATATACTACATATTTGCCTACATTATCTATATCTGTATCATCTGTCTACAAATCCAGGAGGTCTAACAAACCCGAAAGCATAACTGAAGTGTGTGTGTGTGTGTGTATGTATACAATTCACATTAAATTGTGCACACACACATACACTTCAGTTATGCTTTTGGTTTTGTTAGACCATACGTGTGTGTGCATATGTGTGTGCGTGTACATAACATGTGTATATACAGTGTGTGTACGTGTGTGTACACACACACACTTCGGTTATGCTTTAGGTTTTGTTAGACTGTGTGCGTATATGTGTGTATATGACATATGTGTGTATATAGTGTGGGTACACACACACACACACACACACTTTAATTATGCTTTAGATTTTATTAGACCATATGTGTGTGTATATATAACATATATGTGTGTGTATAGTGTGTGTGTGTACACAGACATACGCACTTCAGTTATGCTGTAGGTTTTGTTAGACCATATGTATAAATGTATACACACACGCACACACATAAATGGGTTTGCCAGACGTGCTAGGTTTAAGAAATTGTACTAATGCATGTACTATTATGAGCCCTCCTTCCGAACTCTTTGGCCATTTGCATTAGGATATAGTCTAAAGGAAAAAAAATGCTTTTCTTTCCATTTCTTGTACAATCATGGGGGGGAAGGAATATTTTTAAAACTTGTGAACAGAGTCAACAGCGAATGGTTTGCAAAACTAGCCAGCAGCATACAACCCATTGTACTTGGAACAAGAGGATGTCATCCTCAGCTGGTATGAATTCCGTCTAGTTCAAAGCAGCGAGGCCAATTTTCACCAGCTGCAAGTCTGTTTGAAAATATTTATAAATAATTCAGAGTGAAGGATTTGTAAATTAGCACAGCCCATAGAGCAGTAGCAAATTTCATATCGGCGCCTGATTGGGTTATGGTCTAAATCTTGTTCTAGCAAATGACAATGCTGGTAATGGAAGTCGAACTCCCAAACCCAAAGTGAGGGTTAGTGAGACAATATCCTGGACAAACACAGTAGACTTCCTTCTTCAGCACTGCCACCATAATTTAGTTCAACTTTGAGCAATATGGGCCCGTGCCTCATATTTGCTGTGCATGTTTTATTCTCTTCCAGCACAAGCTAATGGAGGTCTCGGAGCGGAGTGATTGCTCAGTCATGACAGAGGCAGCTCTGGGTAATGTCATCTATTTCAAATAACTGGGCAATTTACAAGGAGATGAAACAAATACAAGATACCGAGTTTAAACTGGACTTCATTACCAATGCCTCTGATTTTCAACAGAAAAGATAAAGCTTTGACCTTTGAGTCTTATATGAATTCCTTTAGCAATGGGAGAGGATTATGATCCGAAACCCTTAATCTACACTTTCCCTCATGGGCTAGGTCAGATACAAATGATTCTGTAACGTGTAATTAGTAGCTGGTCCACTGTTTATTTAATAAAATGAACGTGGCTCCAGTCTTGAATTTTTCAAGGGGTTTGTGGAAAGGTAGGGAAAGTGGCGATTTGGTGAAGCTTCCCATTTGAATTCTCAGTGCACTAGATGGCACTAAAGTATGGCTTTTATACGTGGAAAAAAAAACCTGCAGAAAAAAAATTGTTATGTAGGTTCAGTAAACCTGAACTATTTTCGTCAGGTATATTTTATGAAAGTTCTTTGATATATTATTTGTAATTTTTCATTTTAATTTTCAGATCATCAGAAATGGAGAATTAATTACACCCACTTTGATATTAAAAGAATTTCAAATTGAAAATAAATAATGCTGGAAAGTTGAAAAAAATAAAATAAAAACCAAAGAAACTAATTTACCCCAGGCTAGATGCAAAATTATTCTAATGTTCAAAGATTAAGGGGCTTGATGCAAATAAAAAAAGTTCTGTACCAATTACATGGCTTTTTCATGAACTTTACTTATCAAAAGCATTAAAGACACAAAAAATGAATAAAGCCTTTAGATTTCCTATACAGAAATATCCTCCTTAATGCAAATGTTTAGCTCTGTACTTTATCCCTCAGGCATATAACATCCAAAATAAAAGTAGAGTCATTTTAAAAGAAAGATGCTGGGGTTTTTTTTCCCCTTGCTTAAAGAAGATTGGGGGGGGGATTAGATTTATTTCCCCCACTCCCCAGAAATGAAGATCTGTGAGCCAGTTACCTGCCAGTATCATTTAACGTATCCTTTAGTCATTTTGCAGTGGATTATACTGTTGTTTTTGCTTTCCTATAACACAAGGATGAATAATTAATCGACTATACAGGAGGTGTCACCCTTATAAAACTATGCTCTTCACACAAATACAAGCAGAACAAATTGGTGGACGGTCTTGAACATTTGAAAGTGGCTGAGGGGCATTTGGGTTGTTTACAGAGTTGCTTATGACCAAGACTTTATGATCTTGGAATAATGTTTGAAATGCTTAGCTTATGAATCCTCAGTGAGTATCGTATGTGCAAGAGGCACAAAGAAGGAAAGAATTGCATTTGAATCCGACCTGGCACTCTTCTTCCATGTAGTTCTTTGGGGGTTTTTTTACAGCTATTCAGCAGTATGTTAAGTTGTTTCATTTATACGGTCACTAGTGACAGGGTTGAGATAAAAAGTTGAACCCTTGAGTTGCATGTGATACGATGGGTAAGCTCAACAACGTGATACCTTTGGCTCACTGACTTTTAAGGGCACTGCATGAATGAAAGGGCTGTGGCAGGACTGCTTCCTCCTCTGAGTTCAATCAGCTCGAGATCCGGCTCATCAGACTGGCTGCCTCACATCCAGGGCCATTTTATTTTTAGAGAGGAGACCTATGCTAAACATTTGCCCTGGTGCTTATAAAACCAGGCCATTACAGATATAGAGTTTGCCTGCCAACTGCAGCAGAGTCCACATCTCAGGAAAAAAAACTATATCATGGGAAAGACTGCAAATGCCCACATGAAACTATTGAACGGGACCCTGATGTACACAAGTCCTTAAATTACAGGGTTTGCAGGAGTCAGCTCTTGCTATTTTTGAGGGCTAACATTTTTAGCACCTCCACTGCAAATAACTTCCCTGAGAATGAAAAGTTAAGCATTTTCATGATGGGTGTTAGTTTTCAGTTTTCTAAACAATGCTTTTCCATGCAGAACTATGCAGAGACAGAACCGGCGAAGAGCTGTGTATTAGAGTAAGGAATGACCGGGGGAAGGGGGGATAATTTCTTTATTTCTTTTCAGAAAATAGGAAGAAATGAAAAGGATCGAAATTGTGGCATTTTCATATTGAGTCATATCTGTGTCGGTGTACATTAATCCAATGCTCTTGTAGGGTTAGGACTTGGTTTCAAAAATATGATAGGAGGTCATTTGTCTTTTTGAACGGACAATGCTGATCCAAGTGCAGAATAGTTTTAGAAAATTAATTTCATTCCTAAAGTTGTCAGAAACACCCGTGGTCATTTAAAATGAAAGGGTTTTACCTTTCCTATTTCACTTTTCACTACCCAAACCGTTGTTCACTACGTCTGGACAATTTTACTCTTTTCCTCAGTAACTTTCATTCTTAGAGTCTCACGTACTTATTTAAGGTTGCAAATGCTGAGGGGAATTTTTTTTTTTTTTTAATATGCAGGATGGATATTAACCTCTCTACCTTTCCTTATTTGACGGCACGGATGGATACAAGAGTGTCACATGACTCTCTTAAAGGGGTGGAGGTTGCAGCCGTGTTGGTCTAAGGACAGAGGCAGACAAGGGTCTTTGGGTGAAGCTGATATCTTGTATTAGACCAACTTAAATAGCTGGAAAACCATTTTTTTCTATGCACTGAAACGTCAAGCAGGCCAACTGCACCGGGGGAAGGGGGATGCACCATTCCCTAAACACTGGGCTGTCTGAGCAGGTTACAGGCAGATCCAGAAAAGGAGCAAACACTCAAAGGGATTTAGGTGTGATTTAGTTATCAAGCCATTTCCAACGTCGTGAAAACCCCTCCTTGCCTGCCTCCTAACCCTGAAAGCATCAGCTGAGCCTGCCATTTGAGTTTAGCGTTCCCAAGGTGCCTGGAAATTGGATCTCTGCACATGCCCCAAACTGCCCCCGTCTTGACAAGGCTGAACAGCTCGCTGCCTAGCTGATGCCAAAGCCCAATTAGGATCCAGAAATGAGGCATTTCTGCACTGAAGTCCCCCGAGGGGCTTTATTTGCTCGGCGTTCTCAGAAAGTGCCTAACGTGCACCAACAGGATCCAATCGCTGATTTTTAATGAAAACATGGAAACAGTTCTTGGATGTGGGACCAGAAGCTGGGACTGTCTCTCAGAGCCTTCCCTAACTGCTAGATCCCAGAGCAACACCTCCTCTTCGGTTAGCCCAGTCTGGCTCAAGGAACGTATTCTGCACAGAGGCACAACTTCAACAGGAAGGTTTAAAGCTATGTCCACACCAAATTGCTTGTAGTCTTGTGGGTCAGGCACTCTCTTGGGCCAGGACAATTCATATTTCATAGACAGTAGGGCTGGAAGAGCCCATCGAGTCCAGCCCTCTGCCCCAGGGGCAGGAAGTCAGCTGAGGTCAAAGGATCCCAGGAGGATAAATGTCCAAATTCAAAGGATCCTAGCAAGATAAATGTCCAAATACAAGGTAAACATCCGAATTCCCTCGGGTTGGGGAGGACTTGAATCTGGGCCTCTAGGTTAAGGGCTCTAGCCATGGGGTCCTATTTATACTGGTCTTCAAAAATGGATATTTATACTAGTTTTGAGTTTCAGCTTCATGAATTTTTTTTTTTTTGAGAGGGTGGGGGGGAACTTGAGAAAAAGAAACTTTCCCCCATAATTTCACACACAACTAAATTACTCAACTAGTCCTATACTGATGTTCCACTGAGTCAGTCTTAAACAAATACAGAAAAGGTGCATTTAAACAGAATTTTAGAAAAAATTAAACGAGCAAAATAATATCCATAAGTCAAAGCACAGAATGACTGCTTATGAACTTTTTTTGTACAGCTTAGCTCCAACTCCTGAAAATCCAGGTCGAGCGTATGAGAGGGTAATGGCCACTCTTCACCGCTCTTTCTACCAACTGTTCAAGAAAATCCACGAGCGATTAATGAACACCTCCAGAGAACAGCGGTAGCCAAAAACTCCATCGGCCCGATAACATGTTCCGCAATAAGGTGCTTTTCAGTCTTGGTTTTTTTTGGGGGTTGTTTTTTTTTTCACCTCTCCTATTCTTATCGCTGTTCATCTTACCTAAAGGGAAACAGAGTTGAAAGAGTAAGCGTTTTAAAATGCCAGTGTTGATCCCATCTACTTCTGGGAGATAAGACGAGAAAGCATAATAATAAAAAAAGCATAAGGAAGCAGTTTTCTTTTCAACATATCATAAAGGTGCTTGAGTTTAACCTCTCCAAATAAGGTTTGATTCAGGAACTTTATTTTATTCTTTTTTTTTTTCTTTTTTTGGGTGTATCTTTCTAAGACCTGAGCTAGAAGAAGATCAGGCTAAATGATAGTGGCCCTTTCTAGCCTTAACACTTATGACTCAATGAACGTACCCCGAAGAGAAAGGAAAAGATAGTTTGCAAATGTGACATTAAGGAGGTTTTGCTGCATACATTAGATTTCTTTGTAGACATATATAATGTGTGCGGGTGCGTCTCGGACTGTCTGTCTCAATCTATAAAATAAAAGTTGGTTACAATAGATCTTCTTATCTGACCTATTTAAAATTGTACATGAAAGCACAGTTAATTCTGTCTCTTATCTGCCAGATTGATACAAATCTCCTGTTCAGTTTTAATTATTTTCAGCATGAATATTCTGTATTTTGGAGGGGGGAGGGAGCAGGATCTTCTTCACAGGCCTAATGATTAAAGCAAATATAGAGATCAATCCTCAACTCATTATTAAAATTTTCCCCATTGAGAGCTGCGGGAGTGGAACCAAATCTTTGGTTTTATCACGCAACTCACATCTTTGTTCATTATTGTGGTGCCGTTGTGCGGTCATTTACACCTGTGCAAAATGAGTGGTAAAGGTTGCCACTGTGATACGGCAGCAATATTACATCCACTGTGCACCTCAATATTCACTGAGACAGGCTAAAGTGAAGAACTCAAAAAAAAAAAATGCAGAATTAAGGTTATGGTGATGTTACGGCCAAAATGAGCACAAGAGACATCAGGACCATTGTAAGGCTGTTTCAGAAAATAGCATTGTCCTTTGCAATGTAAGGCTTTAATCCTGCGGGCACCATCATCTCACCTGCGTTGTTCAGTGACTTCAGCTGTCATGGCTTGTAAAGCCCCAATCCTGAGAGTTGCTCCCTGTTGAGAGAGCCCGGTATCCATACAGATCCTATCACTTCTACACAAGCAAAAGAATATACTCATTGTATCGATGGCCCAGTTCTTACAACTGCTGACCTATGGTAGTTCAATCCTGTGTTTCTAGCAGCTGTCCTTGAATATCCTATTTGGCGAGTGGGTGGGTAAGGCAGAATTATTCTGGGGGTTTTGTGTTCAACATTGAGATTGGAACTGTTAAATAACTCAGTGTAAGGGAGGTTCATATTGGGGGGGGGGTGAGAGGAGAAATCATTGGTTTTAAATAGTGAGGGAAGCTAGTTTAATTGCATGCCCTGTATGCAAAGCTCTGGTTTACCATTCCTTTATTCAGTCGGCTTCTTTTGGGGCATACATTCCTTTATCCAACATCCCAATAGAGAGAATTTCAACTGGGGTGGAGGAAAGACTCACCAAAATGCAACAATCCTAGTTCAGGAAAAAATGGAGGTTTTGGACTTCATTTTTGTTCTGGACCAAACAAAGAAAGACCTTTGAGCTTTCAGCAATATACACACATGCTCAACCCACCCCAGAATTGCCAACAATTGCCGGTGGTTTGGGAACATGCGTAGGTTATGGGAAACCCGAGTTGTGCTTGATTTTAAATCAGGGACTTCACTAGTGACAACCATCAAGCTTTTGGCTATTCTGGAGCATCTCCTTCTGGACTTGAGAAACATTCCTGACCAAAACTTAGTCAAAGTTGAATTTTGTTTCTGTAAAAAAAAATTTGGTTTCGATGAATTAGCAAATTTTGGAACAAAGACTTGTATCACAAACCTCTGATCAGCTTCGTTTTCTTATTGGGCTATTTCACAAAATAGACTTGTCCTTCTACTCCAGGCAACAACAGGTAGGCCATTATTTCCAGTGAGAAAATTAACCTCGTGGTGCCAATTCATAAGATTTTTTTCAGAAAAAAACCCATGTCTTTGGCACAGAAGGTCCCTCTACAACATGCTCTTTCTGGTAAGATTTTAAGCGGGGTTTATGAAGGAAAAACCCTATCAGTTGACAGAAAGGCCACATAAACCAATTTAATCTTAATATTCTACCCCTAATCTCTTGAGCATCTATGTTTTTCTTTAACTCTACTTGAACCTTTACGCAGGGTGATTATCTGCATGTTACTGCCAGTTCTATGCAGGTTTTTAAAACCCTTTGGTTTTGAAAACAAAATTAAAAAAAAAAACAAAAACCCCAAAACAACCTCTCTCACAGTTGCTTTGCAAGCCATTCACTCAACAAAAATAATTGTGGTCAGACATTTAGCTGAGAATGCTGATATTTGTCCTAACGTTCTGTAAATGTTTATAATGGACTGAAATGCCTGTAAATACACCATCTCTGGGCTTTGTAGTAAAAAAAAAAATTGCACTGTGTACAGTACTGGCTGGGTTGGGGTTTTTTGTCTTGTTTTTCCCTATTTCAGCAGTTAAGTCTTGATCCAGTGCAGCCACTGGCACTTGCAAACAGACGCATTTAGATGTCCTGCCCTGGGAGCAGAGCGGACGTTCAGTGGGCACATCCAGACGAGCACGGGCACGTGGTTTATGGTGCTGTGGACCCGTCTATGGTGCTGCACATCATACACGCTGAACACACAGGTGCTCCCCGTGCTGCTAATTTGCAGCGCAGGAGCAGGGGTTGACAGTGGGAGATCCTGGTGTAAAAAAACCCATAGTGAAAAAAATGGGGCTGCACACATGGCAGCAGTGCGCGCTGTCGGAAATCGGAGAGCCCAGCTGGCCAGAGCCACACTGCTGCTGCCATCCAGGCTCCCTGTTGTCAGATTGCCATGGCCACAGCCTCCACAGGACCCCAGGACCCTGGTTAGGCTGCTGGGGCAGCCCAGGTGCTGGCCACAGCCTCCCCTACCCCACACAGGGCAACATGCTGCATGCCAGAGCACGAATGCATGTATATTCCCCAGGGACAGGTAGCAGGAGGGTATGTTTGTCCCCGGGGAGACATATATTCCTGTTTGTGGGGATGGTCCCAGTGGGTGCATCTACACATACAATGAATGCAAAGCAGTAAACTCCAGCACATATAACAGTGGAGTTTATTGCTACCAGTTGCTGTGTTTACACATGCATCTAAGACTGCAGCACATTGAGCTGGGTCAGAGCAGCCCCAGCTGGCAAGGGCCCAGGGGGTCAGTCTGCCAGCATAGGGCTGCTCGGGCCCAGCTCGGTGTGCTGCAGAAGGGCTGGCTGGGGCACAAGAGTGCTTCAGTATGGGGATAGCTCGTCTTCTTCTGGTCCTTCAGTGCAGGCGTTGCCTACCAGCTATCTCCACACCGAAGCACCCTTGTGCCCCAGCCAGCTCTGTCAGCATCTACATGTGCGCTGCTGTGTATTACATAACACTGCTGCAGAATAGTTCTTGTACAAATACTAACCTATAGTAGCGTTTATTAGTTTAGTATGACCTAATAGAGCTTCACGTGTAGATGCCCAGCTGATTAGACATCTCCACAGTAAACATCTCGTGCAGATGCACCTGGTGAGCCACAGTTTGGCCCCTCCTGTTCCAGACAGGCCGTGATATGTGCCAGTCCTTTTCTGCACAAAACTTACTTCTTCCTTCATGCTGCTCAAACCATGAAAATGAGTGTCTCAGGAACTGAGCCCAGTTCCCAGCCAAACTTCTCCTACTTGGAGTCTACTTTTCCACTCATGGCCAAAATCCTAGTGCATCTAACATGTCCTGGATGAATCAAGGCAGAAGCAAAGCTCTCCTCTTGGTGAAGCCATTAACACTCTCATTCCTTAAAGTCAGGCAGAAGGAAGGGTAGGGTGATATCTTAGGGTGCAAACAAGCATTCATGGAACCTGGTTTAGATTTAGACAGCTTACTTTAAGCCACTTAAATCTAAACCGGGAGTGGAGCATGCAGCTGTTTGCTGTTGCCAGGAGCAGTGCCATAGCCTGGGGTAACTCAGGTAGGGAGAGGAGCAGGCTAGAGTGTGGGGTTGGCAGGTCTAGGGGGTGGCAGGTGGGTTGGGGTGGGTGGTAGGTCTGCAGAAGGCTTGTTAGAGGAGTTAAAAATAGCCCAGTCAGAGTTAGGAGGGGTAGGGACAGTACAGATGTGGGCCTGGGGCAAACGACTGGACTTTCCCAGGCCCAGAGCTGTTCTGTAAATGTATATAGGCATTCACTAGACCTCATTTTAGAATGGGTTAACTCTGGTTGGTCTAAAGTTTGTTCACTTCAGAGGTGAACTAACTTTAGATCAGGATCACTGTTTTAATAGCAGTTTAGGCCCTATGAATGCCCGCGCACCTGGCACTTAGCTTGCGCTAACCTACACTTACATCGACCATCTAAATGTAACACCTGCACATACCCTTAGTGACTCAGTGGTCAATGTCAGCAAGATTAAGATCTGTGGATTCCCCTTCCAAAATGATGTCGATTTAAGAACCGCATTAGACCCAGATCACTTTACCTATGTCTCATTTATCTTAACCCTTTCACTGCTTTATCAGATACTGTTGTGATAAGACACTAGCAATCTCTGATACCTAGCTTTTTTAATGTGGCAGCTTTTATATTCATATCTTTTTCTATCTATGGATATATACAATAGATGAACTGCTCTTTTATTAACTGGCCTTTGAAAGCATTTCACGGTGCAAAAATCAGATAGGCCTTTCTCTTTAAAAAAAGAAAATAAAGGAATTGCTTTCCAATGATTTAGTCTATAATTGAGCTTCCTGACCAAAAAAAAAAAAATAGTGCAAATTCTAATAAAAATGCAGCATTATCAGGATATGAATTTACTGATATTTTTAATATAAAGCTTTATTGTCTTTGCCTGCCTGCTCTGGAGACTCAGAGGTTTTGAATGAACTGAAAGGGGTTTTCACAAAGGGCCCCATCCTTCAAAAGCTTACAGTTACATATACACAACACAAGAAGAAGTATTTATAGGATCATAGGAAAGCAGGGTTGGAAGGGACCTCATAAGGTCATCTAGTCCAACCCCAGCTCAAGGCAGGATCATCCCCGTCTAAACCATCCCATCCAAGGCTCTGTCTAACCCATTCTTGAAAACATCCAGGGATGGAGACGCCATGGCTTCTCTAGTTAGTCTGTTCCAATGCTTAACCACCTTTGGAGTCAGACAGTCCCCCCTAATCTCCAACCTAAATTTCCCCTGCTACATCTTGAGGCCATTGCATCTAGTCCTGTCCCCTATTCCTAGAAAGAAAACTTCTCTATAATTGCACTTCAAGTATTTGAAGGCTGTTATCAACCCCCGCCTTAGTCTCCTCTTCTCCAGACTAAATTACCTTAGTTCTTTCAGCCTTTCCTCATAAGTCGTGCCTCTCAGGCCTCTAATAATTTTTGTTGCTCTGCACTGGACTCTTTTCAAATTGTCTGCATCCTTCTTAAAGTTCAGGGCCCTGGGCTGAATGCAGGACTTCAGGTAAAGCCCAACCAGTGCAGAATAGAGTGGAAAAATCACTAATAAACAAAACAATTATTACTTATATTTATTATTTGGTCCACCACAATCAAGACTGAGGGACCACTGTGGTAAGTATTATACTTGCTTCTGGTTACTTACATAGGGGTATAGACTTCTTAAATAAGGTATCCTATCCATGCTAAATAGATGTCCTGGGCAGCACCTAATATTTTATCCTGAGAATGGTAATAGTATTTAAAACACCCCACCTCCAAAAAGAGGCAATTAAAACACCGTCATAATCTTTGAATACAAGTCCCTTCAGTGTAGCATATAATGGTACAACAAGTTTCAGTAGGGGGAGGCTGAAGTGAGATACATGCCACCTAGGATTTGACTTCTCTTTTTGAGAGCTAGAGGAATTAACAACTGAAACAACTTTGTAGAATTGTGTTGGAGTCTTAGCTAAGGATCGAGCATGTTGTAAAATGTGTAATCTAGTTCAAGTAAAACCTTGGGGTTTGTTCAATACCTTCTGGAAGGGATTGCAAGGTCTCTGATCCATAGGTGATCAGCTTGGAAGATGAACGTGGATCATTCTTGCTTCGAATCTATGAGTTTGTGAAACAGCTTGCCACATTTTCAATTCCCTTTTCCTTTTTCAACCATGTGGGAAAGAGCTTGGCAATATACCCCAAAGATTCTCTGACTAGAGGTATTTTCAGAGCAAAGGGAAGAGCGAATGCCAAAATCTATGGGGCTCATGCAGAGAAAAAACTGCCAGGGATTGTTCCTTATTTATACCAATGAGCCCCCAACTTGAGTCAAAGTCTGGCTTGGCTTAGCACCCCCACCAGATGAATATCATTCAAGTACACTAGTTTCTGTAACCAACAACACAACAGAGAATGATTTTGCTAGTAGCATAACCACCTCTGACTGCCACACATGAACAATTAAGTATCCATTTACAGCTGATGAAGTAGAGAAAGTCTTCAACACTAGATCAGGGTAAGACTTTAATTCATGACTCAAGGACCATAGAAAGACCCCTTATCCGGGCAGCCTCTTTCCAGATTTGCTGTTCTCAATCATGGCAGTATTGCCCAGAAACTCAATTGCGCAATTCAGTATTGCTACTGAAACTCAATTACTGAGTTAGGTAAATAGGACTTAACGCCCTTTGGACTGTATAGAGAAAAACTAACGTCTTACAGAAAACCTATACATCTTCTGTCATTCTTAAAAAAGGCCGTCTTGGATTCTTAAAATAATATACCTATAGACATTTTTTTGTATTGTGCCATACAGCAAATACATAGGATGAGCAAGTTATGAAACACACCCACTGGTGAGCACCGAGTTACACAAACAGTCCTGTTGACACTAATATTGGGTCTATATATGTATGATTTCACAGTCTGGGCCAGAACACCAGCCAGTGGCTATGACTTTTATTAGAAATGCATAGCTCTTGCCCCACGGAACGAGAAAGGCAAACAGGGAGTCGGGAGGCATCGAACATTTTATTACAAGCTAAGAACATCTTATTTCCTCCTCCCCACATGACCTTACCTTTCAAGGCCAAGATTTTTCTATCAGCTTCTTCACACACACACACACACACACACACGGTAAGCAGTAGCATGGATATATATATATATATTAATTCTTATACTAAATAGAAGGGTTCAAAAACATTTTCATCTTTAAATAGAGTTAATAATCAAAAGAGGCTGGGAAACACTGATCTTTTTGACAGTTTAACTTAACCAAGCATATAGTGCTAGGACCGGAGGTAAAATGCTGTGAGATATGTGCCAGAATAGCAGAATTCAACCAAGGGAAGGTATTGCCTCTTTTCAGGAAACCAAATGATAGTTGGTGAGGAAAAAACCCCAAGTTTACCAATCCTTGTGTTCTTTTTTAACACTTTTCTATTTAATCACATTGATTATTTTTCTTTTGTCTGACAATCTCTGATAGGTCTTTTAAACTGATTTATATCACGTATAACTTTTCCATCCGGTAGTATTAAGCTATAGGTGATAAGTTGACTGAAGAATCCATTTTAAACCTAAATTCCTAGTATGTCTGGTTCTGAACACAAACTGAACTTGCCTAGGTGTTTGACCATATTATCACAATGAGTTTTTATCAGTGTCTCGGGCGGCCGGAGTCATCCAGAGGATTGATAATTTAATCGGCCGTCAGGCAGGCTGGTGATGGAGAGGTGTGCACAGAGTATTGGTTGCAAAAATAACTTTTACTTTAACTTTACTTCCGCCACTGGTGGCCGCGACGCAGGTGGTAAGGTTGCTTAGGTAGTTGCAGGTAACGAGCTGCTTGAGTAGTTACAGATAACTGACAACAGAACGAGCCGGCACATTTGTAGACAGAAACGAGCATGCAGGATGAAGGATAGGTCAGGAGCAAACAGTGACGGGGAGATGTTGGTGGGTGATCAGTCCGCCAGCTTGTCTCTAGCACGTGGCAAAGTTCTCCGTACTCTACCACGTGCTCAGAGCTCTCCGACTTGGGCGGAAGCTGCACGGACCTTTATACATTTAGAGTAGCCAATGGCAGACCGCCAGGTGGGACTAGCTAATGAGGCAAAACGTACCAAATTTAAAAGTAACTGCAATTGCTTAGGGCAGCTCTATTGTGACAGGGGCACTCGACTGATTTGGTTATGTCAATCAGCATCATATTATATTATGTATATTATAAGTATATGCGGACTGCAAGAATGTGGGGGTAGAGGTTGTAGCTGTGTTGGTCTAAGGACATAGGCAGACAAG
>JAGPOW010001296.1:133405196-133442594 GCA_030014935.1 Caiman crocodilus
GCCCACATTTGGGCTTCTCAAATGTCTCCCCCCCCTTCTGCAGACTTCTGTGCCCACTCTGGGGACTTCCTGGTTAAGCCACCTGTCTCTTGGGCCCACTGCACTGCTACCCCCTTTTCCTGGGGCTCACCGCACTACTACCCCCTCTCGCTGGGGTTTACCACAGTACTCTGCCCTTTCCAGGGTTTACCACAGCACCATGCTCTCTCTCGGGGCTCACCACACCCACTGGGGCTTCCTAATAATACTGTCCCCTCTCTGGGGCTTGCTGTGCCCACGCTGGACTTCCTCAAATGTCCCTCTCTGGGGCTGGGGTCTAAGCACCCTGTAAGCTGCACCCTGATTGGCGCTAGGGCCCCCATGCTGCTGTGGGTCCCTATGATTATGCTGCGCCCTCCATGGCACCGGGGTTCCCACACCACTGGGGTTCCCCCTGAAAATACTGCACCCTCACTGGCACTAGGGCCCCACACCCCTGTGGGTCCCTATGAGGCCTCCTCCAACCCCTAATAGCCTCACCCAAACCACCAGTTTAACAGCAAAACAGAACACAATGCAAGCCTTCTGGCTACAACTTAAACACACGCCCTCTGGCTATAACAACATTGCTCAACTCTGATCGAGCAGTACTTGCTGTTAGGCTTCTCCCCACATCCTAACTGCAGGAGCTCCTGCCCCTCTGGCTGCTGGCAGGGAACTGCCAGCCTGGCCTCAGCCCTGGGCTTTTGCCCTGTGACAGTCCAATCTAAATCTGCTCTCTGCTAGCTTGTGGCCATTATTTCTTGTAACCTCCGGGGGAATCTTGGTGAATAAAGCCTCACCAATTCCCTTCTGTGCCTTCATGATGAACTGATAGGCAGCGACAAGGTCGCCCCTCAACCTTCTCTTGTGAAGGCTGAAAAGGTCCAGGTTCTCTAGTCTCTCCTCGTAGGGATTGGCCTGCAAGCCCTTAACCATACAAGTGGCCCTTCTCTGAACCCTCTCCAGGTTATCCGCATCCCTCTTGAAGTGCGGCGCTCAGAATTGCACGCAGTACTCCAACTGTGGTATGACCAGCGCCCGATAGAGGGGAAGTATCACCTCCTTGGATCTATTCATCATGTATCTGCTGATACACGAGAAAGTGTCATTGGCTTTTCTGATGGCTTCGTCAGATGTCAGAACAAGGAGCAATGGGCTCAAGTTGCAGCAAGGGAAGTTGAGGGTAGACATTAGAAAGACTAGTCTCACTAGGAGGGTAGTAAAGCACTAGATCAGGCCACCCAGAAGGGTAGTGGAGTTTCCATTCTTGGCAGTTTTTAAAACCAAGCTAGACAAAGCTTTGGCTGGGATGATTTAATTGGGGATGATCCTGCTTTGAGGTCCCTTCCAACCCTAATTTTCTATGACTCTATGTTAACAAATTAAATCAAACACAGCAACTTTTGTGGAATTCAAAAACAGAACCATTTATTTTAAATATTTCCTTTTCTTTTTCCTCTCTTCTCCACACATGCTAATTTGTTGCTTCCAAAGAAAAGCCTCAGTGAACATAAGCACGTACAGCCCTTTTATTTAATTTAAGGTTGCGGGGGAAGGGGTTGAGGGTTTTTTTCACAATGCAGGGAATTAATTGTTCTATTTGAGTCTATTGCAAAGAAACCACTCGATGAAATCCAGTCTTTCTAGTTCCTTCTCTAATGCCCTTGTGGCGCTAGGAACTCAGATATGCTTAACACTGGACCAAGGTGATCCTAGGTCTTGTTACCCCTCACAGTATGAGCCTTAGAAATGTTGATCAGTGTTGGTGCTCCCTTCTAGTTTGGAGCAGTTGAATCCTTAGTCTGAAAGCTTTCTCTGACTGTCCCCTACCTACACAGCTGTGATGTGCCATGAGAGGCCTGGTGAGCAAGGGCAGGACTGGGAGCTATAGCTAGAGGGCTGGTGAGCCAGGACAGGCTTCTACCCCTGCCCTACAAGCAGAGGTATGAGAGATCCTGGGGTAGCGGAGGACTGGATAACATCTGTTGGCAGTGGCCATATCTTAAAGCTGAACCCAGTGATTCATATCTTGGGGCCGGACCCAACGATCCTTTGGGGTCCCTTCCAGCCCTATGATTTTATGATTAATGGAACAGGAGCTGGGTAATGCCAATCAGAGATAATCCTGCTCTGAAGGGATGTAACTTTGAGCCACATAAGGAGTGCTTAAAACCACTTTAAGGTGCTAATGTACAGACAATCCAGGGGTTAAGAGCTCCAGGAGCCACCCAAAATGACTGTGTAACAACTTCCCTCGAGTCTGTAAAGCTTCAGAAACGTCCCTCTGTCCATTTGAATCAGATGCGGCTTAGCCTGAATAAAGCAAATTCATACATAGTTGCTTTAGAACAAGAAACTACATGTTACTGGTGGCTGAACTCTCCCTGTACTAACTACCGGATCAGAAACTTTGGTGGGTTTGATAAGGAATACATAAAACATGAGTTCAAAATCCAAGCGCTGTTACGCAAGGGGGAAAAAAGTCATCAAAGAAAAGAAAAGAAAAGGGAAAAAGATATAATGCAAATAGATGCTTTGCTAGGAAGATTGTATCTCCTGAGGGAGAAAAAGTGTTTATCTGAAAATATGTTACTTATTATCCCTTTTGTGGCTGTATAGTTAGAAGTATTTTCCTATTTCTTCCAAAACACCAGTTCAGAAAAGTCTTTATGTACTGAAATATTAGTACCCACATTAGCCCATTGAATTCATTGGGATCTACTTACAGGGTTCAAACTGGGCATGTACTTAAGTGCTGAATCCAAGACCAGGGCCAATGGCAAAACTCACTAATTTGAGTATGAAACTAAGTATAAGACACAAAGTAAAATTTTTTCCTTTACAACTGGGATTTTGTCTTGTTTGATTAGCCACCAAATCACGTGGCAGTGTCTCAACTATGTAATAAGATTCATGAAAGCATTTTTAATGGAAAACTTGAACAAACAATCATTGGTGCTAAAATTCTTGCAACTTGCAGGCATTGTGCAATCCTTTAACTTGCCTTTCCATTCAAAAAGTCTATACACAGACATAGAAAACAAATAAGTAATCGCAGATTTAAGTGAAATAAAAACAAAACTATTATGTAGCTATTCTTTTCAATTTAATATGGTTCTGGGGCATCGTAACACTTAGACTAATCCAACCAATCATCCAGTTTGATGCAGTGTATGTGACAAATATTAAAGAACCTGTCTTTAAGTTTCTATGCAGTATATCCCATATCTGTGCTATTTAAAACAATATTATTAAATAGTTATTTAACAAACAACTATTTTTTTTGTCTTTGTGCTACACATGAAAAAATGAAGCCTGCAAGTGAAAGGGGAGAGGAGAAAAGACCAAGGAACAACTTTCCAGTAAAATTGTTGGGGACATAGCATGCTATCAGCTCATTTATTTCCAACATAAAGCAGTCTGTCCAAGAAGAGGATTCATAAAAGGTTCATAAAAGCTTCTCAATTCAGTCATTTGACATATCAGATATGTTCCCGATATCACTCCCCCTGCTCCTCCTTGCAGTTATTGTAATTCTTATTCTGTTTATCTGTGTGCATGCCGAGTATATCGATATAAATTTATGTGTGTATGTATATCCTATATGTCCGTTCAATCTTTATTATGCAGATGTTAGCAATGTTAAACCAGGCTGTAGAGGGCATCTCTTTCATATTTCAGAAGAATGCAAGGAGATCAGCTCTTGAAGCTCCTGATATTATGAATAAGAATGAAGCCATTTTCTTGGCAAGGCAGGGGGAAAGAATAGTAATAGGGAGAGAGAACAATAAATGCAAAGTCTTTTTATTAGAGCCAACAAAACACATCTTTCTCTTAAAATGTTCAGAACAGCCTCACATAATTGCCCTGGAATGAAGTTACTAGGTCTGATTCACCACTGGCCTGCACATGGTAGAGGGTAAAGTGCATGGAAATCATTAGCATCATGGGTTTTAGTAGCATTCTACGCCCACTTTCTGCGAGTGAAAATGACTGCACAGAGTACACCCCAGTGGAAAATTTGGCCCATGGTATTCACAAGAAAAGTTCTGTGCTGTAATTTGTAATGTTCTGTTTCTCTCGTGTCTCTTCAGGTTTTATGACTTTCCTTTTTTTAGATTAAAACGGCAACTGATCGTTCTTTCGGGGGCAGCGTCTCAAGGCGAAGTTTTCCAGTGCATAAATAGCAGTGCGTTAGCCTAATGAAAAATCTCCCTCATTTGCCAGTCATGTCGATATTTTGCAGTGACTGCATCAAGTGACTTCACTGAAGCAAGTCTCTGCTCAGCAAGCAGGGATGCTCTGTCTTCTCTGAAGGAATAAGTGGCATGGGGGGCTTTTGGGGGCCACATTTCTCAGAACTTCAGCGGTACCCACCTCTCCCCCTTTTTTCAGCTGGATAAGGTGGGACTCAGAAACTCTTGGCATGGAACTCATTGATGTAATTCATGTCATGGCTCTTGAATTTCACAGCTTTTGCATTGATTTTGGTGATTTTAAATTGAACTGTAATGGGGCGATGTAGCTCAAATAATCCCATGCACTCATTTTAGTATTGCCTGGTATCCAATATTGGCCTGTACTTTTGCATTTTTTAAAGCACCACTTTTGCTCACACAATCCGTGGGTGCAAATAATTACAAGCAAAACATCTGCCTTTTATTAGGCAATGGGAACACATTGCAGCCACTGGTGCCAAAGGAGAATCTGGTCTGTCGTGTCCAAGTACTGTCGACAACTGCAAATTAAGGACTTGATTGCGATTAGCCATGCAGGGAGTAGAGAGTATCAGATATTCTTCCCTTTCATGGCTGATCAGAGCTACCCAGATCTGAAAATTATAGGCACCGTGGAGAAATGGCACACCGGAAATCATGCCCAAGGTGTTAGTAGAAAGGCATAGACACAGCATAGCTTTCTTCCTCCTTTCCCCCTCAAACCTCATAGTTCAGCCCTGCTGCAAGCTGAACATGTCTGCAGCAAATTAGTTCCCCACTGGAACAAGAGGAGAGGCTTGTAAGGTACGTTGCTCAGAGATATTGAGCTAAAGACAAGTAGAAAGACCTCCATAGATTCAACGGGCTTTGGATGGATTCATAGATTCATAGATGTTGGGGTCAGAAGGGACCTCAGTAGGTCGTCGAGTCTGACCCCCTGCCCTGGGCAGGAAAGAGCGCTGGGGTCAGTCGACCCCAGGCAGGTGCATGTCCAGTCTCCTCTTGAAGGCCCCCAAGGACCCCTGAAGGCCACTGGCTTAAAGTGAACGAATTTATGATCAACAGCTTAGTCAGTACTGTGCCGACCCAAATAATAAGAAGCGAAAGGGTTATATTATGTGGTCCTTTATTGAACAAAAAATAATATATATATATAATTATGTCAGGATACCGGATATATTTAGAAGGGCAAAAAAAGCTGGAAATCTGCCCCTCTCCGGTTTTTCTTTCCCATTCAAATAGTAATTTCAATTATAAAGAAACAATGCGGAAGCTCTAGTTGACATGAATGATACTATGAAGGAGGAAGCTGTTTGGAACAGCTATTTAAAAAGCTGTGCTACTGTAAATCATTGCAGAGTAAGACTTCTCTCCACACAGATAATATATCCCCAAGTGCATTTGAAATTCTGAAACAAGCTCGAGAAGTATCAAGTGAAAGGCACGAGATATTGTAGGCAAACTGCTCCTTAACATCTCTATCAAGGTAATACATTTTAACGTGGTGCGTTAAAAATGCAAACGAAACCTTTACCTTCCAAGATCAATTGCAAGCACTGGCAGGCTCCGGGTTTTGGAAGAGCATTTTGTCTTGTCAAGCCCACCTTATCATCGTGGAAGAATAAACAGCGTAATTATTCTCACCTTTTTGTTTGTTTTCTAATTGGATCATTTGTTACTTTCAGAAAATTCAAATCAACATCAGATTTATCGAGGCAGGCGACTGAAATATTGATTTGGTTACAGAAATGTCAAAGTTGGCAGGTAAGCTGTCTTGTTGCCTCAGGAGGTTTTTTGCAAGAGGAGAAATTATGGAAAAGGCCTTTAGAATTTAATAAGTTCAACAATTTGCTTCTGTGCTATGCATGGCTGAAAATCCTGTTCTTTTGCCGATTTTTAGAACCTACGTATCAGCCGCACTGATTCAACACCGCTGGCTTGAATTGGTCTGACAAAAGCCTCGGTTGTAACAGTTGTTCTTTACAGAACGTGTTTAGTTTCTAGGCTGGCTACCGCAGTTTCAGGTTGGTTACTAAAAATTAGGCCCCGTGTTAGCCACCAGACATGAGTAATACGAATCCTACGTATTTCACATAAAATGAGAAGTGCTCTGCGGTAATAGTTGGATAAAAGGTATTATGACACAACTTCATTATAACAACCCAGTGTTTATAACAAGCCTCTGCTTTTAATAATCTCAACAGCAGAAAGTGATTTCTTTTTCAGTATAATGAGGCAGCACATTGACTAGCCCTATAATACAAAACACCCTCCCTTAATGAAATTTTTTTTCATAGTCCCACGGATGGGTTTTTTTTATAATGAGACCGTAATGTATCTACCTGTCATCCATTCACATTTCCTCCACTCCGTGTCACACACTGAATATCACTGATTCATAGAATTGATTTCTAGTTTAAAATGGTTTAAAACCCCAAATAACCAAACCTAACCAGATCTTCCATATAAGCAAGGTCATGCTAGGTATCTTGACCTCAGTGTCCATCCTCTTCAACTTTAGAGAGGTTCACAACAAGGTCCACATCCCCCTATTAACAGTCAGACTGGTGTAGCATACTTCATATCTCCAACAAATACGGCTCCATTGCTAACGGTGTGCATTTCACCGATACCATTGGCATTTTTTTGTTTCTGCTCAACAACAGACACATAAAACTGGACAATACACGATTTGGGACTTGACCAAAACCCCAGTGAAGTTAGTGTAAATGATTCCTATTTGAATCAGTGAGCTTTGACTCATACCTGGTGCCAAAGGTACACTGCCCCTGCTACCAGGAGCTTGTTCAAAAGAGCCATCAAAATCAGCAAGCCAAACTGCGAGCCATCAAAATTAGCAACAGGGTTTTGGAAGCATTTACTAAATGTTATCCTTCATACAACTGCCCTCAAGAGATCAGCTCAGGTTTATTCCCTACAACAAAATAATGTTAAAAAGAAGAGGCTGAAATATTTGTGATGGAGTGGAAAAGGTGGAGAAAATTGGAACAGTTTGCCCCCCATGAAAATAACTTATTTCCAATGTTTAAAACACACACTGTAAGATGCCCGTTTATAGCGTATTCTCCGAGTTTCTGGAAGTCTACAGCTGTTTATGGCCACAGGAATGTTAAATGAAATGTAGCCTAATTTGTAGACAAATTCCTTTAAAACCACTATCACATCAATGAATGAAACACTGACTGGAACATGCAAACTGCACTAAGATCAATCAGCCACATTTTGTGATTATTTCTTTTGCTCAAAACCCAATGAAAGCTCAAGTTAAAAGAATATGTTCACTTTTAATAAAAACTTTGTAGTAAGCCCCTACCAAGTGTATGCTTTACACTAGAAAAGTAATATTTTCTATTTCAAGGGTAGAGAAAAAAAATAAAATGTTTGAGGGGGGGCATACTTAAGCCTACTGAAATAGTTAAAACTATTCAAATATATATTAAAATAGTTCTAGCACACTTGCAAGGTGAGATATCATTTAAGCGTGGATTATTTTGCCAGCTAGCATGAACTAGGGAGGAGAATTTCAGTTGTTTGTTTGTTTTTTGGCAAAATGTCTAGATTTTTTTTTACAAAAAGAGGTTTGCAAATGGAAGAAGGAGGGGGAAAAGGAAGAAAATAACCTGTAAATGTAAATGGCTGGGTTTTTCAGGGGAAATTCAAATAAAATGACACTGTTGGGCATCTTGTGCCGCTATGCAAATAATAAAGGAAAATATATTCCGCAATGCAGTCATATGCATAAACAAGTGACGAACTCTCTGAAATCAGTATTGTCAAAAGCAGCCTCTAAAGGCTGCAATAATTTTTCTGGGAATTTTGCACAAGGGATTATTAAACAGCAAGCTGAGTAACAGAAGAACAGATGCCCCAGAAAGTATCCAGGGAGAAGAACAGCAGCTCCCTAACGCCCCCCTTCAAAGAAAACCCCCCACACACGTAATGGATTATTTATGTGTTTTAAAGTTAAGCATGTGCTAAATTGCTTTGATGGATCAAGGTCAGAATGCTCAGCAGTGAGCAGGATTAAGTTCCCAGAATATAATGCAAGGTCTCTGCTACGGGCTTGAAGATTTCAAGGTATAGAGGAGGGGGGAAAAAAATTAAATTAGCTTTTATTTTCCTTTACTGCTAGTCTGTATTCAAGATCTTAACTCACCCACTTCAGAAAGCATTAGAGCCTGAGTCTGTCTTCTTCCCACAAGGTTGGATCATTGCAAAATCCCTTATGGTTTTGAGAACTGGATTTGACCCTGGTTTACCTGTCCACATTTTAGTTGCCTCGTTCATGATAGGATGGTGGGGAGAGAGCTCTACCTATCTGTTAAAGCTCTGAACTGGCTTGGCTGCCAAATCACCTGGATGCTAACCCTCACTGCTGCGATGGTCCTATTCCTTTTCCCTTGGTTTGGCTTTTTACTTATACAGAACCCTGAGCTGCTTCCTAGGTAAAATGAAATAAATGCTTGAAAAATCTTTTGAGGTCCCTGGAAGAAAAGCACTAAAGTGCAGAGTGCTGTCCCTATAATGACTTGTGGATCTTTTTCTGAAAAACAAATAGAGCCCTTTGCAACAAAGAAATCGCAGATGTGTAACATAATCTGCTGCTTGGTGTAAAAATGGGGCATCTCCACTGAGAGTAACTGGCCAAGTGGATTTATACTAGCTGAGGATCTGGCCCAAATGCTTTTATTCTAGGAAACTTGAACCCGTACTGAATATTTAATAGCCTCGAAGCTGACCTGTTCATTTAACTTCCAAAGTGCAACTGAACTGAAGAACTGCCATGATGTAGCAAAGGCGATCTAACTCCATCTCCCTTCCCAAACTGACTCTCGAATGTCTCGGTCAACAACATGACCACTCCCACCTCGCAACCCACTGAGACACGATGAGCTTTCGTTTCCTTCTCCTTTTTGAGCCCAGTTGGGGATCAATTCTTATTCTGCAGGATAATTGAAGTAACAAGAGAACCGGTGGCAGCACAAACACAACGACAAGGCTGTGGGTTGCAACTGCTGGCCTCATTCCTTCCCTATGCAAATCAACCCATGCAACATTTTGGGGCCTTGATGGTCCATTTTCTTGCGGGAAGGGAAAACCCACTTTTTAACCAACATGGGGTGGAACATTTTGAAACATTCAAATATCATCTAAAAGAAAAATCTGTAGCATTTTTTTCAAAGAGTTTAGTACTGTGAAGGGCATTTCTATAAGTCGACACATGCATCCATATTGCTATGCACGCTTCTCTTTCTCATTCATAAGCAGTCTCTTACTACTACATTTTCATACCAATCTTTTGTTCTAAAGAAGGCATTCATTATTTATTCATGGAAAAGTTATTTATGAAATAAGCCAGCACTGGTCCTCTTTCTATAAAAATCTCATTTTCTCCTCTTTACAAACTGAGGTAAGCAACATTATTAAAGCATTGTTCTTAATGTTTTTGGACTTACCTTTATTTTATTCTTTTTTCCCCCCACTAATGGGAAATGCTGTTACCCATTCATAGTCCATCTTCCTATGATGAACTACCTTCTGATAATTAAACTGCTAGCATGTAAAGTCTTATATGACATGCCCCTATCTCAAGTTTATTTAATGCAATTCATGACTGGTGGGATGCCTTATTATCTGCTGAGCTATCACCTCACTTACCCAAGTTCTAGCTCAATCTGATCGTTGTGAATACCTAATAAAAACAAATGCAATTCTAAGAACAGTGGAAAAAGGTGCAAAATACAATGGCTTTTAAAATGATTTTTGTAGCTACTGCATGTGGGTGTTACTACTGTAATGATTTGCTAAAGACCAACAAAAAAGAAACGTATATTCTTAGAAAACCATCAGCATATGAAATTGTTTTCCATCATAGTACCAAGGAAAGGGAAAAAATGGGGCTTCAAAAGATCTGAAACTGATCAGAGCACCTTCAAAATCGAGCATGAGATAGAGAAAAAATATACCCTGCAAATGTCACGTTTCTTCAAGAAAACTGCTAGGAGTGACTCAGTCATTCTGACTTTGGGAACCTTCCAAAGAAAATGTCCAACCCCCAATATGGTTTTATTTTAAGAAAAGAAAGATATCTATTTAAGCAAAGCAGCTCTCCGCTCCCTTTTTGGGGGTCTCACAAGGCAACAAGTGTCTAAGTGAATGAATCCTCTGAGGAAGGTAGAAACTAACCCTGATTTTCCAAGGTTCAGTTCAACACACACAACTCTCACTGAGGCTGGTCCTAATCTTACCAGGCAGCATGAAAGTGGGTGCATCTACACGAGGCACTTTGAGCATGGTAGACTGCAAAACCTGTGCTAATGCATAGTAGAAGTAGTCTACTGCACATTAGCGTCACCTAAAATGTGTGCACCAGTGCTACTGTGCACTAGTGCCAGTTACTGAGCATTTAGACTAAATGTGCAGTAACCACTGTGCATTAATGCATGTGTAGACATGCCCCGAGTAATGGATGTAGAGATGTAACTGTATGGGAAGGGCAGCAGCAGATGCTGCCCTAAGTGGGCATCTGTGGGGTAGGTGACCTAGCCACCTACCTCTTCTTATACTACTGGATGAATGGACAATAGGGCCGCGCGAAGCTTTGGTCGCTGATTTGATTCAGAGGAGATCTGGCCCAAATCAGTCTGATTCTGCTTCCAAATTGAATCAGGAGACCCATTAATCTCTCTGAATCAAATTGGAAGCTTCCGAATCAAATCAGAGAGATTCGGAGAGATTTGATGATTCAGACATAGACACAGCTTTGTATGTTTTTTCTACGTACCTCAAGGTACCAGGTGGCTCATGAATGCTAAGGTGGTGGGGCAGATGGAGCATCCTACAGGAGTGTGGGGGAGTCAGCAGCGTGCTCAGCATTAGACCCGAAAGTGGACCAGAAAAAGATTTCTGGTCCACTTTCGGGTCTGCCACAGAGTGCGCGGGGGACCCCCACCCATGTCCTGTCTCAGTGACTGGTGCCTCTTGGGTCTGGAGAGGCACCCAGAGCCCTCCTGTGACTGATCACTGATCCAGGGGACCATGGGGGGGGGGTCCCCCATGCACTTGTTGGCAGACCTGGTAGTGGACCAGAAGTAGTTCTGATCCACTTCCAGGTCCACCACTGAGCATGCGGGGGGCCCCCCACGCTCCCATGGGATGCTCCATCCGCCCCAGCATTTCAGCATTCACGAGCCATGCCTGGTACCTCCAAGTTTGTAGAAAAAAACATATATGGCCGAATCACTGATGCTCCAAATCAGAATTGAATCTTCGTATTCAGATTCGGCCAAATCGAATCGGGACAGTAATCTAAATCAACAAATTGATTCACTGCCCCTGAATCAGGCCAAATCCGAATCCAACTTGAATATAGCCTGTTTTGCACACCCCTAATGGACAATTTGACCTAGGAGATGGGCAGCAAAGTGTTATCCAGAAGACCTGAATTCTAGTTCCAGCACTCCCCTTCACCTGCTGTATGGACTGAATGGAAAGGTATTCCCTCCCTCACGTTTCTACCATCCTTAGCTTTGTCCTTTCATAGTGTTATCCTTCTGGAGTAAGGGTGGTACAATGCAAGAGGTTTCCGGTCTCAGGTAAGGCTTCCAGGTATTCATAATACCAACAAACTACACCATTCAGAAAACACATCCAAGCAAAGTGGGCTTTCTGTTATATTAATAAATGCCACCAAAGTTAGTTAGGTTGCATCAGTACACCAGAGCAGAACTATGAACCAAATTACCCTTACTACTCTAAATATTATATGGAGATGGTACTTCCTTCTTTTTTTACTTAGTTTCAACCTTCTGGTTTCTGTTTTGCAAAATACATTGATAGTTCTTGTTCTGTGTAATATTTCAGCTCAATGATCCTGACCACAGAGTGCAGCGAGAATGGCTGAGGTGAGCAATGGGTTCAAAATGAATGGAACAAAACTAGACAATCCAGGTGCAGTCAGCAAGTGCTTAAGAGTGCTGCTGAATCTGGGGTTGCTTGCCTGATCCAAAGACTTCTGGAATAAATTGAAGTCTTTAAACTCCTTTTGATGAGACCTTGATACAGGTGACCCGACACTACTGAGTTACCCTTTAATTATTATTATTACCTTAAAGGAGAGATTGCCCCCTTACCATACAAGGCACGGCTATGGTTGATGTTGCATGTATAAATAACACGGGGGCTTAGCAGGTGGGAAAGGGAACCTAAACTCATCAAAGGTTCTTGCAGTTTCCTCCTTCCTGTGCTGAGCACTTCTCCTCTATGCTTAAATTAAAACCTCCAGTTTATGAAAGACGCCCACAACTGACACCTATCCCACTAGACTGAAAACCATTTGAAAACTACACGGCACTGTGGTTTTAGAGGCACGCAGTGATCAGAGAAAAATAGATTTAAGACAAGGTTATTTACATTTAAAAAAAAAATTAGATTACTTGTCTAACAGCAAAACATTGTTATATGCCATTAAATGATAAGAACTGAATACAGCGCAGGGATATCTGCTCATTTCAGAATCCCACACACATTTCTTATCCTTCTGACACTCTGGTAATTTAACTTTGCAAAGTTACACTCAGGTCTGACTAGTTTTAAATGCTTTTGTCCATGCTTATACAATTCATACTATCACATCCATTCCAGAAATGACTGCCAAGTCCTCTTGATTGAGGAAAGACACAATGTATTTTCATGAAAAGCTGTATATGGCAACAATGCCGAACAAGGATAGTGTAAGAATTGTTTCAAGACAAAGGTATTTTTGGCATATACTATTAGGTTGTATTCTGGTATACTAATTTATCACATTTCAATTGGCAAATTGTATTTCAAATGCAACCCTGTACGGTGCTCATTGCAAGGTCAAGACTTTGGTTTGTTTGAGGCTTTTTTTGTTGCTTTAGTTCAAAGTACCAAATCCAATGACCCTGGCAAGCCAGGAAGAAAAACGTCATCATTTCAGCAAAGCATTGGATCAGTCTAGTTAAAAAAAAAAAAAAATTAAACGAAACGCCAAATCCTCAAAAGAAAAAAATGATGTTCTTCATCAATACCTAAAGATGAAGAGGTCTGCGGTTATGAAAGAGCCATTGCATAACAAACACAGGGAGTGGCCTAATTGCAAGAAAAATTGCAGGAAAAAAACATCTAATTGCAGGAAAAAAACAACTCCCCCCACCCCGCTTACCCCCTTTTTTCCCTTCAAGACAAGAGATGTTTACTCTCAAAGGGCAAACGCCGAGGAAATGAGATGGATTCACTTGAAAGCACTGTTTCACGGCAGGAAAGGGAAGCGAAGTAAAGATTATACAGCAATACTGCAGGCTCACTCACCTTTTGCTTTATGGATTCATCGCAATGCCGTATTTTATTTATTATTTATTTTTTGGCTTTTAGGAGGGCCGGCTGGAATGCTCACCTGTTGTGTGCTGCTTACTTGACCATATTAAGAATTGCTGTCAGTACACGAACCGTTATTGGGTGAGACTAACTGCTGTACATAACCTCCTTGTAGCTATGCCAAGAAACATGAGAGATGTGGCATAAAAGTAACCACAGTACACAGCACAGGAAACTCCTAAGACAGGGTGAGCTAACTAGGCAAAACAACGATTAAACATTACTATTAAATCTTTTGTGAGTGTTATGCAAGGCCTTTCCAGGCTGACCCACGCCTGCTGAGAGCAGGCCATTGCCCCGATTTCAGTGTGTGAAGTTCATCTTACGAAATTCTCAGTGGAAAAGACTAGTGGTCAGATCCTGACCTCAGTCACTTGCCTTCTGGGTCATGCTATGGTTTGGGAATAGAGTTGTGAATGAGAAAATCCTAGAAATCAGGGCTGGAAGGGATCTTAGGAAATCATTAAGTCCAACCACCTGCTTACGGCAGATCATCCTTATCAAAACCTAGAGAAGTGAACATGTTAATGTTCATACATTTTGAGTTTCATTATGAAGTGGAAAATGAGTTTGTGCATGCTGAAGAGTTGGGGATATAGTTTTTGATGGCAGTGATAAAGCACCCAGAAAATTAGGGAACGGGTATCCCCTTGACAAAGACGACCGGGGCATAAATATTAGCACAGGTGGGATCCCTAGGGCATAATCATTAGCCCCTCTCTTCACTCTAACTTTTTTCCCCCTATGTTTGCTGAAATCCATTTCAAGATCTGGGCTTCTCTGGCAGAGCCCTTGGTAGTGAATATCCTGGGCTGGGGAAGCAATGTTGAAGAAGGCTGAGGTTAAGCTCCAGTGGTGTCTGGAAGCGGGCAGTCCAAGGGGTAGACCTCCGCCGGTGAAAGTGCTTCTGTTTTCCAATGGTCATAGCCACATCCCTAGTGTGTCCACAAGATTGTGGCTTGGTTGAAGGCTCAGGAAAGCAAGTGAACCTATTATTTTAGTTCCATACCTTGCTGCAGGTAATCATGCCTTTGCTTGAGGAGAGTAAGCCCTTCATCTTGGATTTGAGTACATGGCAGATGGCAAGGGGCAGGCAGCTGCTGCAGCTCGGACTCTAGCTCCAACCCTGGGTTGGGACCAGACCCCGTGTTGCAGCAGCATCCTGTTCCCCGCACCCCGCACAGCATACGACCCCACCACTGCTTTCTCCGTTGTAGCAGTGATGAATTTAAGATGAACCTCTGACACTCGAATTATATACAGGGAGAATGATAAGAAATGCATATATTTGCCATGTATAGAACCCGATTATTGAGGTGGGGGCATCTTAAATTTGAAGTTGTCCTGGATTTGGGTAAATATGGTAGATCTTTGCCATTTCTAATCGGTCTGTTCGGATGAGTCATGGCATACAGTCAGATGGTAACTGTGTGGTCATATATTTCTAGCTTTTTTGCTCAAGAGCAGAATTACTGATCGTTTCACTGTGGCCCTCTAGTACTGGGGAATGTGGTAGTCTTAGTTTATGCGCTGATAATCTACAGGGGTGTCAACACATTCCCCAGCTATACCTACTGGTTGACGCAGGGAGCAGCAGTGAAGTGGTTAATAGCTAACATTTCCATGATATTAAGCAGTGGGGTTGCAGATTGCTAAGGATTGTTCACGGCAGAACCGAGCTGAACACATCTCGCTATCCATGAGTGAGGAGCAATACACTGGGCTCCGCCAGTGTGCCGTGCCAGACTGTTGGAGTGTGCACAATGAATTGTCAAACAAATTCTGTGAAATGTAAAAGAAAATGACTGGATTCTACCCCATGTGCTGCAATGCCAATTAATCAGAGACTGCTTGACAAGTCATGAAAAACAGATTCTGTGACATGGAAAAGAAAAAAAATAATAATAATCAGAATTTGTCCTCCTGCCAAATCAATCAGAATTGGCAGGCTGGATCCTGAAACACACTTGGCTATATGTAAAAAAAAATAATAATAATAAAGGAACAAACCCATGGGCTATGCCAATATGTTAATCCACTGGCCAAAACTGATAAAACTGGGGGAAAGGACAACTTGTCATATTAAATGATGGAAGAGGTGGCAATCTGATGCTATGTGAACCTTAAGCAGTGCTATTTCTAGTGTCTATAACAGTCTACCTATTCTTCTCCTACCAAAATAGTATCATGTAACAAACTACTATTATAGTATTTGATCTGGCAAGCTTTACTCATGTACGTAAATGTATTGCTTCGATGAGGACAAGTAAAATAAAATATATTTTGAAAAAAACCCCAAATCCTATTTTTTTTCTACTACTTCCAAAGCACAGGGGCTACATCCTCAGCTTTTTTCTTGTGGCTACAAGCACAGAGGAGGGCAGTGTTAACTACTAAAGATATTCACTATTAAGCAGTGTTATTTAGGGCTCCCTATGTCTTTAAAAATGTTAATGTTGAAAACTCATGCTCTGAGCAGTTGGAAAATTCCAACATTTTGAACATTCAACCTGAATGTGAGATTTGTCTCTATATCACTAATTGCTAGATAATATAAGCACAGGAGTGATAGAAACTGGAATTCTGTATATAAGGCTGTGTTATACCAACCTCTTATCCATTTAAAACTATGGAGAGTTAAAAAAATAATAATGGAAGCTATTTGATGAACATGCTAAGCTGAGACAGGTATAACTTCGTATGTTTTAATCAATGCTTCAGCTCTGAGACCTGGACAGATGGACAAATTACACTGGGTTAAAGAAAGAGAGGAAAATTTAAAGCAGGTCAGCTGTTCTGCAGGCACTGTTCAGTGTTTCTGCTCTTATCCCCTGGTAAGGGGTAGATACAATGGGCAGCTTACCCTTGAGTGAAAAAATGTTTGAGCCAAGTAAGCGGAGTAAAATACACCAGGTTAATGGTGGAGCAGCTGATAGCCATTAACCCACTTCCCTTCTCTTTTTTCAACTTGGTACATTTGTACATCCAGACCCTTGGATTCTTTGGGGGATTTCAGTGAGACTTGGAGGAAATGGTATCAGCAGTTCCAGTTGTAAGACACTTTAAATTTAGCCCAATGCACTTGAAACCAAGTTTAAAAAAATAAAGCAATAACAATTCCACTGCCTGTGTTTATGAGTGAGACTGCCTAATGGAAACACTCATGCCTTTCAACTGTTAAACCAATATCCTTTAGAATTGGCTTAATTCTTAGGTCACCCAGAAATCTCAAAAACAAAGACTAGTCCTGATCTGAAAATATCTGAACACATACTTAACTTTGAAACTATGAATATTACCTTTGTAGTCCTCTAAAAAGCAGCGGGACTATTTTTGCGCTTAATGTTAAGCACATGCAGAAATGTTTGTGGGATCAGTGCCTATGTTTAAAATTTCTAACACCAGTCATCTTTAATTTAACCAAATTATATTCTTAATTAAAACATACACAGAAAACATGTGTTTAGGTCATTCTTGAATAATTCAAACTGAACCAGTTTGGCTTGGACTTTACAATAATATTTACTTTTCACATGAGTCCAAGCATGGAAAAGTTCAGCCCAAAAGAATTTAAGAGAAGTATGAGTAGCTAGAAGGAAAGGAGCAGGAGGACTAAGCTAGAATGAACAGATACCCTCTTTACTATCTAGCTAAAATTGGTTTCCTTTTGCACTAATAATGACTGTTGGTCTGTAGATTAACAAGTAAATCTACTCTTGAAAAATGCCAGGCTTTTCAAGTCATGTAGCATAGTCACTTCTTATTATTACTTTGCTTTTTTCAATTGCAAAATGCAAAAGGGTCCAGAAATCAACCCTTCTCACCCATGCATCTCTTGGGTCTATCGTGGGTTTGTACCAATCCTTCCTGGACACGCTGGCTACTGCCAGACATTAGATATCTTCAGGTCAGCAGAGCTGCATGCAATGCACCCTAGGATAATAATAAAATTGGTTGAAGTAATTCCAGAGCCACAACCTATCCTCATTGAGAACATGTGGAGATCGGGTAGACCGGAGAAGGGCAAATGTAGTGTCCGTCTTTAAGAAGAAGAAGGAGTATCTAGATAACTACAGACTAGTATCAGCCTAACCTTAATACCTGGTCAGATCATGGAGCCACTCATCAAGGAAGGACCTAGAGGAGATCAAGGAGATTAGGAACAGCCAGTATGGATTCACCAGAACCCACAAAAGCTATAGGCAAGAGTGCTGTAGGATATAGCCTGTCCTCTGCTCCACCAGCTTTCTTTGGGTTTATATCTGGATAATATCTGTCTTATTCTTATTGCTCATAAACAGTGTTTATTAATTAAAAATCCCAGTATCCAAGTCAATAAAACTGACTAGCACAAGGAGAGAATGTTTCATGCCGTGTTATCTTTGGTAATAAATAAGCACCTGGTCCCTGTAAGATTTTGTATTTTTTTTTGACTATCTTGTACCCCAAAATTTCAGGGTGGTGAGATGGCTATTTCCTATGCTGTTCACAAGATAGTTAATAGGTATCTTATGATTGACTTGTGGTGTTTTCTCATTCCTTTATTTAGAATAAAAATATTTGGCTGACCAATACCATCTGCTCTAACATCAGTACTTAACTCTGATCAAAGTTAGACCTCTTTCTTTCTAAATATCATCTACAAATATTAAGGGGACTTTTCTGCTTTCTTTTAAATCTTGACTATGTCAAATGGATCCTGGTCCTAGGTACAACCCCATCTGAAGCCAATATACAACCGCCCATGTAACATGATGCTTCCCTCAGAGTATTAGCAAAGTAATATGATTAATCATTTTAGGATTTCATGGGGCAAATACTCAGCCAACATTCTGTGACATAGTCTAGATGCTTCTGATTTCTGATAACTAGATGTCGTTAATAATTACTACTTAGAATAAATCAATCCACAAGTTAATGGTGATCCATGAGTAATAGCTATACTTTGAAAGCATTTTGCAAGTGACTAGTACTTTGGGGCAAGGATTGCCTTTTGGTTATGTCTTTAAACAGAGCCTAGTAAAATGGGAACCTGGTCCATTTCTGGGATTCCTATTTGGTATCTCAATGCAATCAATAAATAATGAATATATCAAACTAGTTAAACCTTAGTAGGATCTTGTGAAGTGCAGAAATGAAGGATCATAAATGGGGAGCGATTTTTGAGACCATAAAAGCTTGTTGGCTGGAAAGACTTCTTGGGTCCAATCCAAAAGAGCATACTCAGAGAAAATCTTACTTCAATAATACTACCAGCTGGGGGCACTGAATCACCTACTTTATTTCTAGTCCTGGGCAAATTCTGCATTTGGAAACTTTTGTTCAAAACCACAAGTTCATTTTGACTATGTTCATCATTTATTTTTGTCAGTCACACAGCATAAGCGATACTGGCAGAGAAAAGTCCACAAGCAGTTATTTACATAAAATATGCATCAAATAGTATCAAATAATACATGCATTTGCAAATAGCCAAGTCTTATGTGAAGAGTTTGCATATTGACAAAGAGCCAGGAACAGGGTGGCCTGCCAGCCATGTACAATTTGGGATCAGCTGGGAGATCCCCAGAACATTTCATAGAAAGCGATGTGAAACAGAGGATTCACGAGGGATATAGGCTTCTTCTGCACTCCTAGAGGCAGTGGGACTGAAGGAAGAAAGCCTTTGGCAGTGGTAGCTCACGCTGGGCAGAAGAACCTTTTTGCCGAAGTTTTGCTAATGCACACAATTTTGCCTCAAAAGACAAAATAGTGAGATCTGCCCGGGCTGGGAAAACAAGCTACTTGCCTTTCACACAAGCGGGCAGCTCATTGCCTTCACTCAACACTGTCTACTCTGCATAGTATTTTAATGGGAAAATGGCTTTGGAAAAGACAATCAGGACTCGTAGTAGAGACAATATCTTTTATTAAACCAGCAAGATTTTTTGCAAAAAAAAAAGAAAACTATTTGGAAAGGTTTTCAATTGTTGCAGGCTTTCAATTTTCCGTTCAATTTCGCCGCAATAATTAGCCCATATTTTAAACAAAAGCATTTTACACAATCTGTTTATCACAAAAAATGCAAAGTTTTTAGAAAGAAAATGAAGTTTTCCAAGAAATAAGTTTTCTGGCAACAATTTAACAGTGATTCAGATAAAGGTTTTGAGATGGCAGCAGAAAACCCTGCCCCTCTCCCCCCGCAATTAGAAAATGCCAAGAATCTTCACTGTTAAATCATGAAATATCTTGTTAACTGAAAGATTTTGCCTTAGTGTATTTTTTTATTTATTTGCATTTTGGACAAATTTCCTGTAGAAGTCTTGAGTGGTGGAGCTTCTATTTTAGGAAATAATCCCACTAATCTAATCTCTCAGTCTCTTGTTATCATTATAATCAGAATACCTTTAGACATCTCTTTAGTCTATCCTGGTGGTGCTCGAATTCCCCAGCGTATTATTCTAATTGATTCCTCTCCATTTTGCGGCTTACACATCTTAAAATATTTACAGAGTGTTTCATGTCCTCTCTCTCCCCTCCTTTCCCCCACCCCAACCCAGTGTGTAGCCAAATTATGACTAGACAGCTATGGAGATGTCTCTTAAGATTCATAGATTGTAAGGTCGTAAGGGACCTTGGAAAATCTTCAGATCCAGCCCCAGTGACATCCAGAAAGTGTCTCCTCACAGCTCAGTGAATACCTTGTATACGGAAGAATTTTTTTCTAGCCATTTCTGTACCTCTCTGCAATTTTTTAACATTTTACAGGAAAAGTGAAACACCGTGACTCTACAGGCTTAAATAATCCTTCCTGCGCTGTTATATTTTGGTGTTTGTGGGCATTGGTGTTGATTACAATGGCATCAGGTTTGCTTTCAGTTGCTATAGGTTCTTCAAAGCAGAAAAAATGACTGCAATACAGTTCACTTTGGCAACATGCATTTCATACCCCTGTTAATCCTATTTACTACCTACACTGGGACATCTACCCCCTACCCGAGTCTGACAGGCTACCACAGAAGCTCCTGGGAGCCTGGGTTGCAAAGGAGCCATGATCCCAAAACACCAATCAAACAGGCGGTTGTGAAGCTGAGTTGTGGGAGGCTGAGCTCATGGGAAATGACAGAAGGTCCCAATTGGGACCTGTCAGCATATCATCAAAATCAAATGGGCATTTCCTAGCAGAAAAAATGTTCTATCAAAAAGTTTCCTACTGGAATTGGTTGTGACTAATGTCACAAGTCCAGGGACAGATCCAGGATGGGGTGCAATGGTGCAGTTACACCCCACCGCACCCTTGATTCCCGGTCCATTCCAGGTGGTTGAAGCAGCATTTCTATTTCGGCAGACTGAAGGAGTCAGTTGACTTAATGGCTCATTATTATCTGCCTGGTTCCTTCTAAACTCTTCATTCCACCCATGTTAACAGCCCTCTCTCCCTTTCAATGGCCTTGAGGTCCAGCTAATCAAACTAGCCTTTCTTCTGCAATTCTTCACTCTGTTCGCTGTCTCTGGTAATGTAGCTTCTATTTCACAGCCTGGAAGACTGTTTTTAACTCTAGTTAAAAATATTAAATGGTGTCGAAGTAACTTTCAGTGAAGTGTTGGATGTACTGTCAAAATGTGCAAGAAGGCTAGATTTTGTTTTATGAATCTAAAAAGAGATGTACATTTAATACTGATGAAATTTGGGATGAGATGTTCCTGCTTTGGAGTGCACAAACCATCTCAAAGTACAGGAAGACTAGCAAGAATGGCAGAAGACCAGCTTGGCTTAGCAGGGAACTCTTCAGTAAACTAAGTCACTTAAAGGAAACTTATAAGAAGTGGAAACTTGGACAAATAAATAGGGAGGAGTATAAGGGCATTGCGTGGCCATGCAAGGCTGAAGTCAAGAAAGCCAAAGTGCAACTGGAGTTGCAGCTAGCAAGGAATGAGAAGGGTAAAAAAAAATAATTTCTACAAGTATATTGGTAGCAAGTCATGTAAAGTGTAGGTCAGTTGCTGAATGGGGGAGGCAATCCTGTGACAGAGGATGCAGTAAAATCTGAAGTATTCAATGCCTTCTTCACCTCAGTTTTCGCAGGCAAGGTCAGTTCCCAGACTGCTGCACCAGGCAGCACAATTGGGGAGAGGGTGAGCAGCCCTCAGTGGTAAAAGAACAGGTTGAGCACTATTTAGAAAAGCTGGACATGTACAATTGTGTAGGGCCAGATGGGATGCACCCAAGGGTGCCGAGGGAGTTGGCTGATGAGATTGCAGAGCCACTGGCCCATCTTTGAAAACTCATGACAGTCAGGAGAGGTTGCAGATGATTGGAAAAGGGCAAATATGGTGCCCATACTTAAAAAAGGAAAAAAGGGGATCCAGGGAACTACAGACCAGTCAGCCTCATCTCACTCCATGGAGAAGATCCTCAAGGAATCCATTTCTAAGCGCTTGGAGGAGAAGATGGTGATTAGGAACAGTCATCATGGATTCACCAAGGGCAAATCATGCCCAACCAACCTAATTGCCTTCTATGATGAGACAACTGGCTCTATGGATGCAGGGAGACTGGTGGATGTGGAGTACCTTGACTTTAGCAAGGGTTTTGATATGGTCTCCCACAACATTCTTGCAGACAAGCTAAGGAAGTATGGGTTGCATGAATGGTGGCTAGAAAACTGGCTGTAGCATTGGGCCCAGAGGGTAGTAATCAATGTCTCAATGTTTAGTTGGCAGCTGGTATCAAGTGGAGTGCCCCAGGGGTTGGTCATGGGGTCAGTTTTGTTCAGTGTCTTCATCAACAACCTGGAAGTTGCCGTAGAGTGCACCCTCAGTAAGTTTGTAGATGACAGCAAGCTGTGAGGAGTAGTAGATACAATGTAGAATAGGACTACAACTCAGAGTGACCTAGACAAATTAGGTGACTGAGCCAAAAGAAATCTCATGAGGTTCAATAAGGTCAAGTGCAAAGTCCTGCACTCAGGATGAAACAATCCCATGAACCAGGACAGACTGGGGAGAAGCTGGCTGGGCAGCAGCTCTGCAGAAAAGGACCTAGGGGTTACAGCAGACAATAAATGTAATATGAGCCAGCAGTGTAGCCTAGTTGACAAGAAGGCTAATGGTATCCTGGGTCACATTGCTAGGTGTGTTGCTAGTAGGTCAAGGGAAGTGATTCTTCCCCTCTATTCAGCATTAATGCGGCCACATCTGTGTTCAAAACCCCCCACTCCAGAAAGGATGTAGACAAATTGGAGAGAGTCCAGCTGAGAGCAACAAAAAATGGTTTCGGGGTTGCGTCACATGACTTATGAGGAAAGACTGAGGGAACTGGGGTTATTTAATCTAGAGAAGAGGAGACTGAGGTGGGATTTAATAGCAGCCTTCAACTCCCTGAAGAGGGGTCCAAGAGAGAATGGAGCTGGACTGTTCTCAGTGGTGGCAGTTGCCTGAGCAAGGAGCAATAGGCTCAAGTTGCAGCAAAGGAAATTGAGGTTAGATATTAGGAAAACAATTCTCACTGGAAGGGTGAGGAAGCACTGGAGTAGGGCACCCGGAGAGGTGGTGGAATCTGCATCCTTGGAAGTTTTCAGGACCTGGCTAGACAAAGCTTTCTCTGGGATGCTCCAGTTGGAAATGGTCCTGCTTTGAGTGAGGGGCTGGACTAAATGACCTCCTGAGGTCCCTTCCAAATGTAATTTTCTATGGTTCTATGAAACAGCATCCTTTGATTATTTTTTGCCTAGTCTGTTGTGGTTTTTATACCTAGTATATGATACAGCAAAAGAATGCACATTCCAATAAAGATACAGTTGTCTTTGCTTCAGTCTTATACTGAATAATATAGCCCTAGGCCTCTCGCTTATTGGTAAATCTTCCAGTTTCTTTTAGCTAGAGAAAGAATTGAGTTATATCATATGTGATAATACACTATACCATCTGCACTCCCCTTTTCAAATATGCTAGATCCACCCATTCCCAGTTCCCTTTAGCGCTGGCTTGTCCAACATACGGCCCGCGGGCCGCCATGCAGCCTCCCAAGCTGTTTTCTGAGGCCGGAAGTGCTGTGGTGGGAAATGAAAGTAAACACTTTCCCATGCATCCCGGGGAGGCTGCGGCTGGAGGGGAGGACGAGGAGGAGCTTGGACTGGGGCTCCCATGCATGGCGGCGGTTCTCCCCATCCCACTCCGCTCTGTGCCCGGCAGCAGTTCCAGCCACGTCCAGCTGAACCACGAGTTTCTCTTGCAGCCTCTCAGATGCACCGAGGAGCCCCTGCTCCCTCCTACCTCCCTGCCCAGGCGCCCCTGCAAGGTAGCGAGCGGCGAAGGCTGCAAAGCACCACACAGGTGTCTCCCACTGAGACACATCCCTCCACCTCCATCCCTACAGCTGCTGCAAGGGGACCTGGCTCACCTCAGCCAGCCAGGGGCACTTGGGGGAGGCGGGGAAGGAGCAAGCGTCTGGGGTGGGACAGAAGGCTGCTGCCAGCTCTCGTCGCCTGATTCCAGGATGAGCAACCACTGCAGAATAAAGAAGTGGTGGCAGCAACAGGCAGGAGTTTCCTTTCCCTGCCAGCTCTGCCATACCTGATTCCTCACCTGCACCATGTGCTACCAACAACCCCCCTCTCCCTTCCTCAGCCACCTGCTAGGGAGCTCCCTGCCACCTGATTTCCCTGCTGGCACGTGCCCCTGTGTCCTCTGGGTGGGCTTGAGAGAGAGGCGAGGGGAACAGGGGGTGGGATTCACACCCCAAAACCCCGCTGCTCATTTTCAGGAGGAATGAAAAAAATAGCCACGTTTGCTGATGATGCAAACGGTCTTTGCATCCTCAGCCCGGCTGGGTTTGCTTCTGTCTGCTCACTACTGTTCCCAAAAAGCAGGGCGAGGGCACGTGGGAGGGAGGCAGCTACACTTCTCCCCCCTAACCAGCAGGTAAAAATCTTTGTAAAAATACTGCCCAGTGGTTGTTTTGTATTTGCTTCTGGTTCTCTTTGTGGGGGATTGGGGTTTCAACTTGTTCCTGTTTGTTAAAGATGTGCTACCAACAAGTTATTCATGTAATAAAAGTAAATCTTCTGGAAGATTATTCTCAAAAATGCCCATGTTTTGTTGCTTTGATCAGTTTCCGCTCCGGCTGATATCTTTTCCACATTTGATCTGTTGACTCGCGGTTTGCTCCTGTCGCTCATTGAGACGTGGGTAGAAGAAAAAGTGTTTATTTTAGTCAAGCGGTTGGTATTATTTCATTGTTGCTTTTATATTGTTTTTATTTTGGATTTTAAGCCACATTTCCAGGCCCATGTCAGTGTCACTTCCTGCAACTTCATTGGTGTCAAAGGTCACGTGATATCACTTCCTGGTGTGATACCGCTTCCTGTGAGGTCTTTGCATATGGCTCGTCAGCCCGCTGGGTGAAAAACCGTTCATGATCTGGCCCCATGTTCAAAAAGGTTGGACACCCCTGTTTTAGGATCTCTTTCTAAGGAAATGTTTCTCTCCTGCTGTCTGTTACTGACAATAGCTTTGCTCAGGCTTTTAGGTGGCGTTTGTTCGTAGCTTTGCTCAATGGCTTTTGTTTCCTAAGGGGATAATATCACATTTCTATGCCTGTTTTCTGCATTGCTCCTGCAGGAAAGTAATGTTTTACTGGAGAACATGGAAGAAATCAAGGCTCTTCCTTTCCCACCTGTGACCTATACCAGCTGTGACCTCAGAGTCCCATTTCCTTGCGCTTTGTCCCTCATTGTCGTAAGTGGAGGTCACAATACTGATCTAAAAATGAATTAGGTGCACAGGTTCAAATGCCAGCCATTTTAATATACAGTAAAAGCCGTGTTATCCAGCACTTCATTAACCGGCATGCTCTATTAACTGGCATGCCGGTCAATTTGGCAAAAGCATTAACTGGCGTGCCGATCCTACTTCCAGTTTTGCCAAGTTCTACTTCAGACCACAGCAAATGCATAGATAAATTAGTAAAGTTTACAATTTAATTAATACAGTTTACAATCCAATATTTTTAATCCAATATGACTGTACAGGGAAGGGATGGGAGGGACGGCGTGGTGCCTGTCCCCCAGTTTACTGACGCATTGGACGTGGTGGGAGGCAGGCAAAGATGCCTCTCAGGTAACCGGCGTATTTGGTCATCTGGCACCCCTCATCCCCCATAGGTGCCAGATAACCGAGCTTTTGCTGTAGTTCTATTAAATTCACTTGTAATGTAAACCTATCCTGTTTTACTTTGTATGTCACTTAGAAAAATAACATCCCTGATCTTTTAGACAAGAATACAACTAACAGAATAAAACTATAGTAACTATAGAAAACTTAGATTGACATTGTACATATCTATGGAAATAAAGACATGAGAAACACATCTTTGGTTAGCTCCAGCCTGCCAATTGACTTGGGAATCATCTGAACTATTATCGGGTGTGACTTTTGCTCTGGTAAGTGCCTCCTGAGAAAAGGATGCATGCTGCTTGAATGATTCAACTGAGTTTCAGGGTGAAAGTATTTGGCCCTTCCTAGATGTGCTGGAGTATAGGTAGTAATAGGCATGATCGTTTTTAATCTGGATAATATGCTTAAATTGTAGGTAAAGGAAGAAAAAAAGAACAAGTACGTCTTTCTGAGAGTCTCACATGGAAAGATTGTCCTTTTTCAACTGCTTCAGGAACATACCTACCCAACAGGCAAGTGCACATTTAAAAATGAGGTATGCAGAAAAGAGCAACATGATAGATCTTCATTTCCATAGTCTCACGCTATGTTTGGGGGCTTTAACCCTTTACCCTCTATGTAAATTCTTGGAGGCCTCGCTGGAGTCTAGCAAATTGTTGGAATTGCAGTAGAGATCATATCATATCATACCCAAGGGGGTGATGGTAGACTGAGTTGTTTTATGGGAACACAGGAGGTCCAAAACTGACCCAGGTCCACCTCATCCAGTTTCCAGACAGTGGTCAAAACCAGAAGCATTGAAGAAACAAGATGTAAGAAGCCTGCAGTGCAGAGATGTATAGATGTGTGATAATCTGTTCCTCCCTTCAGTCCCATAAATCTCAGCCTGGTTTCTCAGAATTTGATTTATGCCCTGAAACTCAAGATCCCTTCCAAAAAATGCTAGTCATGAAAGCTGAAATCTGGAAGGAGCTCATGGTAGGTAGGTGCTCAATTTCCATTGCAACTGACTCCCAGAGAGGCCTTTCAGAATATCAGGCTCCTGTTATAGGGACCTACTATGCACACTTACATGTTCAAAGGATGAAAATGTAGTTGTTTGAGTACTTTTTAGGCAATCCTTTTAACTACCCTTTTTATAAAGGGCAACATAAATAAGCTAGAACTATGCAGGCTTAATGATTGCTGTGCTACTTTTGTCTCTTCTTTAGCTTCCCAGTCTGATAAGTGATTTGAGTTTAGGTCTTGAAATCAAAAGTATTTTAGGTTATGGATGGGTTCTGGAGCATATGTATCTGGCTCTTGGTAAAATATAAGCCACTGTGTTACTGAATGAACTGAACAGCAAACTTTCCAAGTTGTCACTCAGGATGGAGGCTAATGCTATGTCATAAGAAGCTACTATTTTTTAAAGTTAGAGCCGCAATCCAAACCTGAGCTTTCAAAAACAAAACTTTCTGACATGATTGCTAAAAACAACAGGTTATGACCCAAAGATCTGACTGCTTATAAAAACCAGCAACAGCTGTCACTAATGGGATTCAGATGCTGGAATCAGCCTTGCAAGAGCATGTTTCTGAACTGGAAGCCACAATCTGGTCACAGTCTGTAAGCATAGCCTTGTGGTGGCAGGTTTTGCTGCAGAAAGATCAAATTCTCAATGGCAAGAGTTTTTGTGAGTCATATCTTTTGTTGGACCAGCTGCATTTTTGCGAGTGGGTTTGCACAGGTACTCATAGGCCCTCTTTTATACTCTAATGTATAGAAGCATGTATCTTCTCTGAAACCTTGGCCAGAGAGGTTGTGGAAACACCATCCTTGGATGCTTATTTTGCTGGGGTGCTCTGACCCCAGATGACTTCCTGCCCCTTGGGCAAGGGACTGGACCCAATGAGATCCCTTCCAGCCCTAATGTCTATGAAACCCATGAAACCCTTAGAGGTTTTTAAGACCTGTCTAGACAAAGGGGTGATCTAGTTGGGGATGGTCCTGCTTTGAGCAGGGGGTTGAGCTCCTGAGGTCTCTTCCAACCCTCATCTTCTATGACTGTATGATTTTTGGATCCATCAAAAGAGAGAATAGAGAATCCAGTCCTGGTTTTATTCTAAGTTCAGTGCATAGCATACATCAGGAATTTAGTAAAAAGTCTTTACCAGCAAAGACTGGTAATGTGTAAAGATGAGCAATAAAGCTAATAATGTACATCTTCAGACAAGGTCCCTTGGGTGAATCTGATCTCTTGTATTAGACCAACCCAAATAGTTGGAGAATAGTTATTAAGCCAGCTTTCGGGTTCAAAAACCCTTCGTCAGGCTAAGGAAGTTTTAGCAGTTCGTGTGTGCTCTTCCTGGATGGAATGAAAGATGGTACATCTACCATTTACAGGGGTCTTCTGATGCCCTGAGTCAAAAAAAACTCAAACTAAATGATGCGCTGTTATGTTTGATAATTGATTCCAGTTCTGTCTGCTTGGGGAGAGAATTCCTCATGCTCTCTTACATTTGTCCTAATCATAGCTGGATATTCAGATGCCACCTTCGCTCTAGACTGAGACTGGTTCTGCGTCTTGGAGAACAGGCTAGTGTTTTACCTTCACCAGGGGACGTAGGCAACTTTCACAAGAAAACTAAGAGGAACCATTTTTTTCCTTTCATGGTAATCATAAAATCCTAGAAAATCCAGTAGTTAGGACACCCGTGTGAGATGTATGTGAGTTGTCTTCAATCCCCTTCTGTCTGTTTGGATCTACAGCTCCCACATTTCCAAAGCAAGTTATGCCTATAGGACTAATAGTGAATTCTTTCCTTCTCTCCCGATGAAGCTATCCAGTTCTGTATATAGTACTAAGATATTCTTCGGGACAGAGAACAGGCATGACCCTGCCATCCTAGGCTTAACATTTGGTTAATTCCAGTCTTGCTCCAATGAACCCTCATATATCTTATATACAATGGATGAGTAGAGCGCCCCATGAGGATACTCTCTAGTGCATTGGTTAGAGTCTCCTGCAAGGAAGTGGGAGAGCAGTTTCTGAAGCAGACAGTGGTGTGGGTCACTCATGTGCCAGGTGGGAGCTACAGCTGATGGCTTGTAACTGGGGGTGTAGTCACTCATAGCTATGTTTGTGCATAGTGTGTTTGTGCATTTTTGTGCCCCCAAGCTGAAACTTGAAATTAAAATATTGAAGCAGGCACAGCTGGAAGCTGCACACATGTCACAACCAGGGGGGTGTAGGGGGCAGGCGGGCAAGGGGGACTGGGGGAAGTGGTGGTTGATCCCAGTTGTCTGGGCCTGGTGCTGGCATAATCAAAGTCCACCCCACTGCTGGCATGCCTCCAAAACTCCCCGACTTGCATTAGACCACAGCCAGCAGCATCACAGCAGACGTAGCCAGAAGATGCTTGGCTCCAGCCCAGCTTCTTGATGCCTGGCCCTTGGGTGGGCCCAAGCAAAGCCCTCCCGCTCCGCAGGATGAATCCGGGCTGGGGGCTGCATGTTTCCAAACTTTGGTCAAAACAAGTCATTTTAACATTTGCAGGATGTTTCTTCAGGGTTGGGGGGGAAGGGAGGGTTCCCAATTTGCTTGGAACTATATACTATATACCAAACTTCAATCAAAATAGTTTATTTTGGGCAAATAAACTATTAATCAAGAAAAAAAAACCTCCAGGCCCTATTTATCAGTACTCAGTAAAGCCCCGCTTTCAGCCTACATATTATTCACACACACTGACTTTAAATCTCGTTCTTAAGGATGCAAGCTGGTTATACCAGTTTATAATGCTTCTCTCGCTCCATGCAGAGCATTGCCCGGGTGACTGGACGAATGGTGGGATTTGACTTTCCTTGCAAGTATCGGCTATTGTCTGGAGATGGAGGCAGAAAACTAGACTTTGCCAAAAAAAAGATCTGATTTCTTTTGGAACATCTTGTGTTTCTATTATGGCTACATCAGCCGCTCAATTGTTACTGTCCACTAATTCAGACTGGGGAGAACTCAACCACCCACCTCAAAAGAGTACTTTGTTGAAGCGAACCAGAATGTGTAGCATTCCCTACCTACCTTGCAGGTACCCTTCCTAGCAGGTACCCTTCCTACCTTGTAGTTTGCTGGAGGCACAAGGGACATGTCCAGATGAGCATGCACATGCAGAGGCACATGATTTCCATGGCACATATAGCAGCGGCACATATTTGTGCCACTGCTTTTTGACCCAGGGCACACCCCCTCCACGCGCACTCTGGTGTACAGCAAATTGCTCCAGGTGGGGTAGGGGAGGCTGGGGCCTGCACCTGTATTGGCACCAGCAACCGTACCTGGGGTCTTGGGGGCCTCCCGGGGCAGCAGCAGTACCGATCCAGCCCCACAGAGCCTGGCTGGCAGCCGAAGTGTGGCTCTGGATGACCAGGCTCTATTTCTGCTGCTGTCGCATATGCCATGCCACTTTTTTTTGCTTTTTTTTTTTTACACTGGAATCTCCTGGTCCAGCAAAAACATGCATGTCCTCTACATGCACGTTGCAGCACTTAAAACAGCTTTGAGGCATTGCAAACCACACGTGTGTGCTCATTTGGATGTACCCAAGATAAGCAACAATAGGTACCTTCAAAGAGGCACATGGAGCTTGTTCTTGTCGAGTGCATGGCTGTTGTTCCAGTGATCTGAGTGGGACCTTGACCAAGCCATTATGTCTTAACCCTTAGCATGTAGGTGAGAATTTCAGCTTTGTGTATCTTCTCACACGTAGCACACCCCAGAATAAAATGCACATCTTGTTTTCGAAAGGCAGAATGAAGAAAAAAATTTTTTTTTCCCTTGTACTTAGTAACTGAGTAGCAGCAGTATAGCCAAGCCTCATTGCTCTGCTCCCTGCAGATTGCATGCAAACTTTGCATTCATCTGGCAGAAGCTTAAATGGCATAAACTGCCATTACCATATTTCCTTACATATGATATGCACTCTAATTCCCAGTAGCTGGTCCTTGGGGAAAATGGTGCAGGTTGTATGTGAAAAATATATAGCAATTCACAGATCACAAAAGAGGATGCGATCTCAGTCAAATGTTACCTTGTGAACTCAACAAGCGCTTAATTTTTGGAATCTGCAAAACATCTGGCAAAAAAAGGGAAAACCATTATTTTCATCGTAACAAAAATCACTTAAATAAGGGAAACGGTATGTGACCTTTAGTTGTGGAAATCTTTCCAAGCTGCATCATGATTTACTCTGTATTTAAATAAATGCTTGACTTTAAGGTATGTGTTTAGGTTTGTGTCACCTTTCAATCTGAGGCTATAGTGAAGGTAAAGATCAGTTCTATAGTATTCAGCTTTAGTGGGTAGTTTTGCAGGCCCTTCTTTTTTCCTTGTTAATACTCAGTGACGATCAGAGGTGCTGGACCTTTTCCCCCTTAGAGTTTCAAGATCATTCATATTCCTGAACCTTCAAAAGCTACACTATAAATGAAAGCTCAGCTCACCAAACACATGAACAGAAAGGCAAGTTTCATTACATTTTAGTATTGACCTGGGTTTTTTTCCATGTAAAGAATGAAACTTTGTCTTCTCAACCCCTATCTTAGGTCAACAGAGCTAAGTGAATGCATTCAGCATCTTTTCCTGTATGTCTCCATGTAAGCAGTTTCCCTCTGGGAACAAATTTGATCCTAAGTGGAGCAGTTCAGTCCAGGTTGCTGCTCCTGCCCTGTTCTGCCCCACTGCAGCAGCCAGGGAGAGGTCCAGGCTCCCTTGGATGCCTGGCTGTGGCTTACAAGGGCTATTTCCAGTCTCCCCGGGGTTGGGGAGAGCTGTCCTGGTAGCCAGGACTGCTGCACTGAAGCCACCTGATGTTCAGGCCCCGACCCATTCTCCATGTGCCTGGGATGCAGCAGTCTGGACTGCTTGGACAGCTCTCACAGCCACGTGGTGATCCGGGTAGATCCCTATCCCCACGAGGTGGGAAGACAGCTGCCCTTGCAGCCAGTGCAGTTTCCCCCTGCATCAGGGGTTAGCCAGGCAGCAGCAGAGCTGAAGCAACTTGCTCTTGGTCAACACCTACACGTGTTACTATGCAGTAGCTAATGCACCATTAATTTAGTACCTGTGTTTCTCGGTACTAGCAAATGGCACATTACCCTAATTTACTACAGTATAAATCCCATGTGCTTTACTGCACACTAGATTAGTCTAATACACAGTGACGCATTTCATTTAGTACCCTCCAATGACTTCATAGTACTCTGTCTCACTTCTAAGTTTCTTTTTATTTAGCGCAGAGGACTAGATGTCAAGGACATTACAATCATAGGTCTGCCAGGGGGCCGCCGAGAGACCTTGGTTAAATATTGCAGTCTCTTTTCATCAGTTTATCATTACAACCTATGTGCAATTTGCTTCTCCATTTCACAAGACGCTGGAGTGATTTGTTCACATATTGCTTTGAAGATGGAAAGTGCTAAGTGTTATGACTCAGGATGTGATCCTGTTAGATCTCAAGTTATACATGGTCCATTCAGTACTCAGCTGTACCGAAATTGCTGCGCTAAAAGCAAACAACAACACCACACCCATGGTTGAAAAATCCCACTATAGCATGATGCTGTACAGCAACAGAACAACAGTATCTTGGCTAGATAAATATTTCCTTACCAAAGTTTCAATGTTGCATGCAATTTGCACCGTCAGATAAATCAGCTTTATCAGCAGCGTCTCTGAGCTAGTTTCAATGTCATACATGTATTAACTTTGAGGAGTGAAACAGGAAAAAAAAGAGAAGTATTTCAAGGTTTAGTAAAAATTGATTTTAAAAAGCCCCTTGATTTACACACACGTATACAATTCTTGCTGATTAATCAACTTAATAACATGAGGGATGGAATTTAGTTTCCGTATCCTATTTTTAACAGGTTTCTTTCCCTGAAATTATTTTTTTTTAATAAAAAGGAAAAAATAAAAAGATTTTAGGAAAAAAATACCTATATATATATATATATATATATATATATATATATATATGTTTCATCCAACTCCTTTTAAACTGAGTATATTATAGGATCTACTAATTATCCTCCCACAAATAAAAGTCTGATATTATAGAGAGCCATTCAGAGACTGGTGTGTATTTTCACCTACCAAAAGTCCATTTCCATGTGTTTTTGTGAAATTTCTCATGTAATGGAAAGCAAAAACTTGACAATCGGCTTTTCAGTTTCCACCTCTGTTTCTTTTCTGCTCTTCTTTCTATGTTTCTTTCTTGTGTTGAAAAGGGGGACACAGGAAAAAAAAGAAGAAAAAAAACCCAGCATTTTTTAAACTTCATCTTGGTTAAAAAAAAATAGACCAAAAAAGCAAAAAAAACCCCCCAAAAACCAAAAACAAAACAAGAAGAATTCGAATTTTTAGGTGGGAGTTTTTCACTTGTGTGTGGATATTTTCTTTTGGGACAAAAAGCCCCCGACCCAACCCCTTTTTGGGGCAGGGGGCACTTTGACCAGCTTTACATCGTTTTAAAACATCATAATACTTACAGGTATACTGGGTCAAGATCATGTGGGAGAATGAATGTTTTACCCTCCTGGCTGTAGGAGAAAAGATAATATTTGTTAGCATCGGGACTGGTAATCATGAGTGCGCGTAAAACCAGGTAGGTGGCTTTGTGGTAGTTCTGAGGGGAAAAAATCAATTATAAGACATAAGCAGCGGTAAGTACCTATCGAGAAAATGGTGGGTTATTTTTAGACCTATGAGTTGGCCATATTAGCAAGAAGGTTCGTGACATGCATATGTCTTGAAAGAAAATGTCAAGTTCTTCCAGCATATTTTTCAGATTGACTTCTCATACCAGGGAAGATGGTCAGACGTTTCTAGTTTAAAAAAAAGCACTAATAAGAGCAGAGTGGTAGCGATAATAAAACAATGTGCTGGACATGATAAGAGTCATTTTTCATATTGATTTTCTACAAATCTACTTTACCATTAAGGGCGTCATGCGAGATGGATGGCTGCGGTCATTAAAAGGCAACTCCAGAACATGCTGTGACTGCGCGGCCTCCTCTTCGCTACCTGTCCCTGCCCGAGAGATTACTTCAGAAGAATCAAGACTGCTTCTTCGCCGGTTCAGTCTCCGTATCCATGTGCTCCTCATTCTCCCTGATGAGATGCTCCACAAAAGACTGAAATGCCCTGTTATCAATATCACCCGAGACACTATGCTGAGATCACCGACTCATATTCCATAGCACATCCAAACACCTGAAATGGGTTTCATATGGCAGCCGCCTTCTTCGCTGACACCAGCAATGTAACGAAGACCCTCCAGGGGTAACAGCCCAAGCTGTCACCATTTGAAGTCAAGTCAAGTCCTGGCCCTATACAGAACAATTCATATACCCTGTAGCTTAGCCACAGCTGGGAACTTCTAATTGTAATCCCCAGGGAAGAGTGTGCATCAGATCTCAGTAACGTGGTCCCAGATTTTGCAGTCATGTATGCACAAGTGGACTATCCTGGCCGGGCAGAACTTCTTGGTGGACTACATAGACCTGCTATCCCGTTGAAGGAGGAGGGCTCCAGGCTGCATTCAGACAATTCACCTTTACTTACCACCATTTTCCTGAGCCTGAGACATCTCATAAAAAAGGCAATTAAAACTTTTGCCAACACTTACTATAGTTTGAAGTAATGGAACAGGAAATCTATGATGCCACTTTCCTGGCATTGCAGAGCCTCTCCATAACGTTACTGTGTTATCAGAGGAAACATTAATAACAAAATATTCTGTTATCAGGCGGACGCTCAACAACTGGAAAGGTCAGAGAAGGCAAAAGACTTGAGTTCAGCAGTCAGCCGCAGAATAACCATAAGCCAGCAGTGTGACAACGCCTTGTGATGCTGCATCCTGGGTGGGTCGACATGAGACATTTACTGCACAGATGACTAATTAACTGTGCAATAAATGTCTCATTATCTACACACGAGTGCTTGTTAGGGTGCAGGAAACCAATAAACTCTGCAGCAGGATAGCGTTTATAAAACACAAGTTGAGAAGTGACCCTGCTGTGGAGGTTTTTCATATGCAGCAGTGCACATGTAAATGCTGCCCTGGCTGGGTGGGACGCAGGGTGCTTTAGTCTGGGGCTAGCCAGTAGGCAGCCCCCAGGCTGAAATACTCTCGTGTCTCAGCCAGTCCCTCTAAGCACATGGAGCCCCATCAGAGGAGCCCTGGGCTGGCCCGCTGACCCCCACCGGGTCCCCTGCTAACCTGGGCTGCTCTGACCAGGCTCTATGTGCTGTGCAGGAATAAACTCCAGAGCAATATGCTCCAGAGTGTTTTGTTCCTGAGCCTATGTTCAAACGGTGGCCCTGGGAGCAAAAAACTCTGTAGAATTTTGCTCTGGAGTTTATTTGTGCACATTAATTGCAAGTGTAGACAAGCCCTATATGAGGCAAAGCCTTTCCAGTGAATAAAAGCCTTAATGCCACTGTAAAAGCCTATCTCACTAAGAATATTGGGATTTGTTCTGCTCTTCTTCATGAAAGAAGGAATATCATCTCCCCCCAAAAAGGCACTGAAATGGGAATGGGGGTAGTGAGAAAAGGGCTAGCGAGATAAGGGAGCTGAGATGCTATTTTATGGGAGGGGAATAAAAGGGATTGACTACTTCAGCCTAGCAAAATGAAGGCTAGCAAGAGGTTATGACTGCTTGAGAAGTACAGGGACTATTTTAATTCTATAAATATTAGGAGAAAAACACAAGAAAGAAAAAATGTTTACTCTAAAGTACAATGTTGACCCCCCCCCAAAAAAAATAAATGTAGGTGAGATATGAATATATATTTAGACTGGACATTAGACTGCTTCTAATCATCTGAGAAGTGCAATGCTAGAAAAGCCTTTCAATAGGGATAGTGAGTAGAAACAAGGTGGCTAAAGAAAAGAAACTAGCACCTTGTGGCTTAAAACATTCAAGAAGAAAAAATATGTGAAAGAAACACCTGAAATAACTGTAATGTTAGTAAAAGAAAAGAAACCTAGCACTACAAGAGTGATAATAATTGTAGTTATTATTTTTCGTCCCCTAGAACCAAAGGCAATGAAGTATAAATATTTTAAGGGGGAAAAAAATGATGGTACTTGCTTAAAACACTAGATCGGGAGTTAAGAAATTAAATTAAAATAAATCACAACCGTTAATATGCCTGATAGTTCACAAATAAATGCAAAACCTCTTCAATCACAATGGCTCTCATATGTTACTTGAATGGCTAGTATAGCAGTGATAGCGCCCATGTTACTCTGAAGTCAGGCAGAAGTCAGAGTAGAGATGTACCTTCCAGATTAACTGAATCAAAAATGCACACGCTTTACTGAGTAAGGGCTGCTTTCATTGGATGCTATGAAAAGACATGATGGCTAAGCCAACCCCCTACATCAAGTTCTCAAATGTTGCCGGTTGGGGTTTGCTAGGTATGATTAGCCCTGGATCCTGAATACATGGTAAAGGCAAGTGTTGAGCAATGTCAGGAACACGAGTTCTTGATGGCACCAGCAGCTCCTGCCAGGGACAAAGTATTGAATTTCCAGGCTATGGGGCCAGGAACTCAATCTTTGACCTCATGGCTAATCCAGTTATTCCTTTGAAGGACATCCCACCCAGCGGCAGATCTGAAGAGGCATTCTAATAAATGTAATTGCATGACCTACATCCTACTGCATACAGCCACGCATGTGAAATATGCTTGCAAGGCTTGGTTCAACAGGTTAAAATAAGAAACATATTGACTTAACAGCTAGCCAAAGCCCTAAGAAAAGCTCATATAATTATAAAAAGCTCCCAAGTTAATTTCCATCCCTCAGTCCTCCTCTACTCTAGAGATGTAAGCTCTACTCTAGAGCTTCATGGGGGGGAAAAAAAGCCTTATTTGAAGGACACTTACATAAAAAACATTTCCCTAACAGCTGGCGGAAAACAATTTCCTGTGTCAAAGGATGAATGACAGGGCGTGTGAAGGAAATGAAGCACGAGAGCAAAGAGAGAAACTAAACAGAATGAAAATCAACACGAGAGCAGCACAGAAAGGAAACCTGAACATGCTACCGAACCCAGTAGCTAAATGATAGCTTTGTGAACAATAAAAACTGTCCAGACCTTGTTTCACTTATGTATATGAGTCAGTGAGCTGCTCACAGGAGTAAGGTGTGTCGAAAGGGCCACACAAGTGGCTCTCACAGAGTCCATCAAATATGTTCTCCAGAAACATAGCTCCTCCTCCCAAGGAATACTTCCTTTAAGGTAAAGTTTTGCATTGACTTACCTTGCTAAAAATTGTGAGGCTATTATGCACTTATACCGCGCTTCTTTCCAGAACACAGGTGCTTCAAAAACGTTGACGCCACGGTTCTTTGAATAGATGCGATATCCTTTATTAGACTGACTGAATAATAAAGAAACGATATCACATCCACTCAAAGAACCTTGCCGGCCTATGTCCTTAGCCCAACACAGCTACAACCAAAAACTCAAAACCTTTGATTCCCTCTCACAAAATCTCATATATATATATATATATATATATATATATATA